>VNJM01001799.1:53504-132824 GCA_008042475.1 Drosophila kanapiae
TTCTGGTCCCCTCTGCGAGGTGCGGACCGCTCTGAAGCCTGCTTCTCCCCGTTTCTGGCGGTTTCCGGCCATTTTGCGCACCTCGCGGGGATTTCCATGACAAAAGACGACGATTTCCGGGTTCGACCGGGTCGCATCCGCTCGCCCGGCACCCAGCGGGCACGGCCCTTCATTGCCCAGGCGCTGGCGGCCACTCAGCGGGCGGGGGGCATGGGACGAGGGAGGCAGGGCGGTGGTGGTCGCTCGACCTTCGGGCGCGGCCGTGTGGCGAGCGCGCATGCCAACCGTTTCCTCACCAGTCGCTCACGCGGGGTGGTGATCAAGGCGCGCGTTGTGAAGCATGGACCGCGCGCAGCACCACTGACTCCGCATCTCCGGTATCTGCGGCGCGAGGGTGTGACACAGGATGGCGAGAAGGCGAAGCTGTTCGGCCCCGAGCAGGACGAGGTCGATCCCAAAGCTTTCGCCGAGCGGTGCGCCGATGATCGTCATCATTTCCGCTTCATCTTTTCCCCGGATGATGCCGTGGAGATGCAGGATCTGAAGCGCTTCACGCGCGACCTGATGACGCAGGCTGAGCACGATCTTGGCACGAAGCTCGACTGGGTGGCCGTCGATCACTGGAACACTGAGCATCCCCACATTCATGTCATCGTGCGGGGCAAGGCCCAAGACGGCGAGGACCTGGTGATCGCGCGCGATTACATCCGGGAAGGCATGCGGGGTCGTGCGCAGGAACTCGTGACCCGCGAACTCGGTCTGCGCAACGATGTGGAGATTCGGCGCGCCGTTGAGCGCCAGGTCGAGGCCGACCGCTGGACGCAACTCGATCGGCAGCTTCAGCGCGATGCGGGTGAACATGGACTCATTGATATGCGCCCCTCACCGGATCGGCGGCCCGACACGTTCGAGGTGCTCAAGGTCGGCCGTCTCCGGCGCCTGGAAGGACTGGGGCTGGCGCGGCAGATCGAACTGGGCCGCTGGGCGCTGGAGGAGCACGCCGAGGCGACATTGCGTGAAATGGGGCAACGCAACGACATCATCAAACGGATTCATCGTGGCCTTGCCGAACAGGGTGTGGAACGACCGCAAGCGTCGTGGGTGCTGGCGAGCGAGGAAGCGGAGCATCCTGTCCTCGGCAGACTGGTCGGGCGCGGGCTTGATGACGAGTTGAAGGGCACGGCCTTTGCGGTAGTAGACGGGATCGACGGACGAACCCATCATGTGCATCTTCCCAGCCTGGAAGCGACCACCGACGCACCGATGGGAGCGATCCTCGAACTGCGCCGGTTCGAGGACGCGAAAGGGCGAAGTCGGATCGCGCTGGCGGTGCGGTCGGACTTCACGCTGGAGCAGCAGGTAGAGGCGCAGGGGGCCACATGGCTGGACAGACAGGCCTTGGCCAACGAACCGCCAGAACTGGGTGGCGGCTTCGGGGCGGAGGTGCGGGACGCGATGCGTCGACGTGCGGATCATCTCGTGCGGGAAGGGCTCGCGCAGCGGGACGGGGAACGTGTCAGGTTCGAGCGGGGTTTGCTGTCCACGCTTCGAGAGCGCGAGGTGAGGGCTGCCGGGGAGAAACTCGCGCGGCAGGAAGGAAGGCCGTTCGATCCCGTTGCACCGGGTGACAACGTGGCTGGTGTTTATCGTCAGCGCATCACTCTAGCGTCGGGACGATACGCGATGATCGACAACGGACTGGGGTTTCAGTTAGTTCCATGGACGCCAGCGATTGACAAGCAAATCGGAAAGGCGGTCTCCGGAACAACGCGGGGAAGTGGGGCAATCGCGTGGGAATTTTCAAAAAAGCGAATAATAGCGATCGGGATGTAAAGCCTGCGACATTAAGTCACTTGCGCATCTAAGCTGACCTTCTACCTCTAGAGCGTGGATGACAAAAATTTTCGTGGGACAAAAAAGAACACTGCTGACTTGCTTTTAAGCCATTCACCGGCTCATGCCGCCCGTTGACAACAGCGCAATTCATTCCATAAATTTCGCTTATTCCGCAGATGCTGAAATCTAGCTAGTTAATGCCTGCTGCTTCCCGCAGAATTACATGTACAAATATCACTAATCACCGACCTCGCCGTCCCGACGTGACGGTAATCTTATATTATTCCCCACAATTTCTTGCAGTCTCCGCATTAGAATCCAACCATGTTGTTCTAGCTTCTTCCTGTCTAACAGACGGCGAGACCCGTATAAACCTACAGCTGCGACAACTTCTCCGTGCTGCCTACGGGTGATGCGACCCCGTGGACATCTGCGACGGAGTATCCCAAATCCAACGCGTAACCCTTCGCCTCAGCTGAAGCCAAGCGTGCTTGCACAGCCGGTGTCGACAAAAGACCTCGTAGATCTGCATGACATCTCATAACCCGTATGTGAGCCAAAAATAATATGGCTGACGCAGAATGTATGCCTATACTTTCACTATAGAACGCAGTGTTACGCGGATCGTTATGGCCGTCGACAAAGGAATTCGCATAGCGCACTAAGTGTAGCTCCGGGAGGGCTATATATGTGTTAAAACCCGGTGTTCGAGAGTAATCCCGAGCTATACATGCGATGTCCTCTAGGAGATTAAGATCGTGAATGCCTAAAGAAGTAGGCTGGCCAAACTTGCCTGCAATTTTATAATTCCGTGTAACGCCATCTCGAATGACATATCCGCGAGTCACTAAGGTTTTTAGCAGATTATGACAAGTTGATACTTCGAGTTCCAGAGCGCCAGCAAGTTCACTGAGTTTGAAGCCCTGATCTTGGGTCGCGAGTGATTCAAGGATTGCGAGAGCTCGACTCACCGATTGGATAATCGCCATATCAAAACCTCAGCATTCAAGCGAGAGGTTACGTTTAATATATCCATACCGGTCCGTACGCAATAAAAATTGACATTCTTCCGTTCTTCAGAGTAGGGTGGGTTTGTGCCGTATTGGTCGGCACAGTTCTGTTCCTGGATGAGCACCTAGGTAATCAAGCAGAACGGAGAGACCAATGATCAACATAGCTTTCATTATCGGAACACGGCCTGAAATCGTAAAATGCGCACCGCTTTACGCGGCGCTGCAGGAAGACAAAAATTTCTGTCCTCGAATTATAGCGACGGGGCAGCATCGTGAGATGGCGGATGAGACGTTTGAGGCGTTCGGTATAATTCCCCAAATTAATCTCGGAATAATGCGAGCAGGACAGAGTCTCACCCAGGTTACTCAGAGAGCTCTCGAAGGTCTCGACGCGACTGTAGTACCTGGAGAACTTGACGCAGTTATAGTTCACGGTGACACAGCATCCACGCTTGCTGGCGCCATATACGCATTTCAAAATAGGATACCACTGATCCATGTCGAAGCTGGACTTCGCAGTCACCATGCAGGATCTCCATTTCCCGAGGAGGCTAATCGTAAATTAGTCGGGCAAATAGCTAATCTACATTTAGCTCCCACGGAGGGCGCCAGAGCAAACTTGCTAAGAGAGGGCATTCACAGCGATGCTATATTTGTGACAGGAAATACGGTAGTTGATGCACTACAGAATTTTATCAGTAATAATAGAACACCGCGCTCGGAACAAATCGAATTTATAGTATCGCGTCAAAAGCCAATAATAATAGCCTCCGCACACCGACGCGAGGGTTGGCATGACTTGGCAGAAGTCGCCAGCGCGCTACGGGAAATTGCAAGGCTAAACGACGTCAGTTTAGTTGTTCCTCTCCACAAAAACCCCATCGTTCGCGAGGCTTTTGTTCCGGCGCTTTCAGGATTAGAAAACGTGTTCCTCATTGAACCGCTTTCCTATCCAGAATACGTAGATCTTCTCAATAATTCTTCCCTTATTATCTCGGATAGTAGCGGCGCTGAAGAAGACGGACCTACCCTTGGAATACGAACTCTGGTCCTGAGGACAGTAACCGAACGTCCTGAAGCCGTCTCAACGGGGGTAGCGAAATTAACTGGCCGTGATCTGAAAAGTATTTTGAACAATGCCACTGATGCGCTGGTAGAGATACACAATCAAGGAGATCGCGTTCATCTGGGACAGCCCTATGGGGACGGCAACGCCTCGGCACGGTGTGTTGCTGCGATTGCAAAATATTTTGGGAAACTGCCAGCGGACCATATCGCGTATCAATGGAGCATTATATAGAGCCCAACATTTAGCAATATCTCTCGACAAATATGAAGGGAATATACAATGTCTCGAACGGTAAATGACCAGTTAGAGATCTCTGCTGACCACGGTATCAAGTTGTCATTCGCTGCGCGCGCGCAAGAACTCCTCATGAATCACCAAATGATTGTCGTTAATATAGGCGAAGAGACGGCTTACGCAGAAGGGTCTCCTCCAAGTGCGCTTAGGCCATTCTCTTCCCGCCACTACCAACGCGGGAGCCGATTAACAGGAAACAACTTGTTATTAGTAGATTTAGATGTGATCCCAAAAAAAATGAGCTGCGTTAAGCAGTTAGGATGGAAAGAATTTAAACTTGATCCCGCCACAAACGGTTATGGCGAGCTTTGGAAGTCGCCGCGAATAAAAATCGGAACGATTCCAATTGATCTCGATATAATAACAATGCCTCAAAAGGGAAACCTTGGTTCGCGCCTATTTACTGTTTATGCAAATTTTTGGTTCGCGTCTGCCGGAAGCCATTGTGGAATTCACGACAAACATGATTTCTTAGAAATACACACTCAATTATACGGAGTCGGAATTATGCAAAAATTTCGTTCCCAGAAATATAATTCAATTATCGAGCAAGATATACTGGCACCAGGCACAACAACTTCTGAACCATTCTGCTCAGAGATCGCCGAAGGAGAGTTTTCATACCCTTTTCATCAGTATTTTGCTGAAACAGATTGTGTTTGGATGGCACTGGAATACTTTCTGATTTAAAAAAAATAATTTGTTGCGAATTATTATCTGATAACTAGACTCGTTACGGAAACAACATACCTGATTTTGCGAAATTATGCGTATAATATTATTTAAACCAAGATTATCTCATTACAAATGCCGAATTAATGGCGGTTTATATCATATGGCCCCCTCAATAAAATATGTATAAAAAAATAAATTGATCACTTTCCGTGCTATATTTCCCGACTGAAACCTAGTTTTTTGGCAATTGTCAATGAGATGCAAATGTAAGAGATATTCTCCAAATTTAGTCGTTAGTTTTTCTGATCCTTGTGCCGTTAAATTCAGTAGTTTAGTACATCTCCCTACATGATTTTTATAGTTTAAAGGGATTAAGACGAAAATCGTAACCGGAAAGTGGCTTTGGTATTTCGTGTAGTATCAAGAAACCAACGTATTTGTGCCATTCAGAGAGTTTTTATCGCTGCTCCCGTCTTTTTCCACATTATGGAAATTATTAAGAAATCACGTTCTCTCCATGAATAGATGGTGTTCTATGAGAGGTGCTCACCAGGGACAACCCAACATCTTCCAGAACAATAGTTCCTGGAAGTTCTTTCCAAGAAGGACAACATAAATGACGAGAATAGTAACGGTGGTAGCACAACTTACCGCGAAGCCTGGACAAGAGGAAGAGCTGGGGAAGCGTCTTCGTTCGGGTATCAAACCAACTCTTGCTGAGGACGGGTGCATCACATATGATCTGCACCGTTCCACAGATAACCCCGCTACATGGATGTTTTATGAACATTGGGCGACTCAAGCGGACCTCGACCGACATACAAAATCGCCTCATTTTCTGGCGTTTAGGGCATCGAAAGACGAAGTCCTTGCTGAAGAGATGAGAGTGGAATATTTTCAGCCTGATATCAGTATGAATATTTATAATACGTAAGCATAAAATCTTCGTATGCGAGACCGGACATGGTCGCAATTACTAAAATCATGTCCGGTCCAAACAGATTTTGTGGATATAGAATGTCCTTCAATGCCATAGGCGCAGATTTCCGGTCTTTCGAGGCGATGAAATCCAGCGAATGGCGCAGCAGATGAACGATACAGTCTGCACTAGAGCGTTTTCCGCTCAAACCGGTTCGCGAAAAACGTTCCGGTTGTTTGTTTTTGCGAGCATCTTCACCCGTTCAGATGATTCCATCTGAACGGGATCTGCTCTAGGGTTTCGGAGAAGGCGGTACGGATGGCATCGAGGAAGCCTTTTAGCCCGTCGATGAGGACGAAGATATCCTCATGGTCGCGATGGTGTAGTTCTTTCATGACACGGAGTCAGAATTTGTCGCGTTCGTTCTGCTCGATCCACAGGTCGATGACTTGCTTGGTACCGTCGACGGGTACGCCCAGTGCAATGGGCACCGCCTTGTTGCGCACCACGCTCTCGTCTCGGGTCTTCACCCGGAATGCATCGAAGAACACGACTGGGTAGACTGTCTCCAGCGACTGGTTCTGCCGTCCCGTCACATCTCCAGCACGGCGTCGGTGATGACGCTGATTGGGCCCGGCGACGCTTCCAGGCCATAGATTGCAAGTAGATGGCCGTGGATCTCGCCCGCGTTCATCCCGTGTGCTTACATCGAGATGATCCTGTTGTCGAAGTCGTGGGTCCGCCGGCCTCTCCTCGTGAAGGACGACGAATAGCGGATTGACGTCGCAGAGGCCATGATCCACATCGCCATGGGAAGCCTCATGCTCAGCAGAAACGTTCATCCGTGGCTTCCCCAAAAAGGCTCCGAGACCTGATATTACGTCGCAAGAGATAAGGATAGAGGTAGAGGAAGTTCAGTATTGTTTTGAATTATTTCATAATTTAGAGAGTGTTTTGTTTGTGCCGCGATGATTCATTAAGAGAATTCTTCAGGAATGTTATTAATAACTTAATGTTACGATTGTGTCTATGTTTTCCGTGATACACTACATTTACCTGTTCAGCCATTTCTGTTCTGAATTCGGAAAGCAATTCGACAAGTTTTCCTTCTCTTATTTCATCATCAACGTGAAAACGGGCTAGCCGCGTAATCCCTACGCCCATCAATGCAAATTGCCGAGCAGAATCACCATTGTTCACACGAAGACGAGGCGATGTCGGTATGAAGCGATATATTTTTTTCTCGACTTGAAATGGCCAACTCATCGTTTTTCTTTTGAAATTATAAGCGATGCAATCATGGTTATTAAGATCGGTCGGTTTCTCGGGGAATCCCTCCCTATGTAAGTAATCGGGCGAAGCGACAACAATGTAAGGGCTATCTAGCAGCCGTTGAGCAATTAACGTGGAATCGCGGAGTGGTCCCACCCGTACTGCCAAATCGACTTGAGCCTCTACGAGATCTACGACAGTGTCATCTAGATAAATATCAAGATTAACGTGCTGATGAATTCTGCAAAATTCTGCGAGCAGCGGTGATAGTAAAAGACGTCCAAAAGGTATGCTCGACGTGATCTTAATCGTCTGCCCGGGAGAACTAGAAGAATATCCTCGTATTTTCTTGTCGAGTTCGCATAGGTCATCTAGAATATTCTTGGACTCCTCATAATAATAAGCCCCGATTTCTGTTATCCAAATTTTTCTCGGAGATGTATGGACTAGAGTAGCTCCTAGTCTTGCCTCAAGCCTGGATAATGACTTGCTGACAGCAGAGGGCGTAAGCCCAAGCTTCCTAGCAGCCTCGGACAAACTGAGATTTTCAACTATTGCAACGAAAACACGCATTTCCGCGATATCTTGAGTCATGGATTACTCCGGTGTTGCTCTCAATTCACTTTAATTATGCCGACGCGGCACGAGTCAACGGAACTCAGTCGATGTAGCATGACATACGCAACCTATCGCAAAGGACGAACCAGTACGTCCATTAATACCTTCAAAAGGTCGAAGTAGCCAGTACTGCCTTTGCGGTCTCTTAGATACTCTCGGAGAAGAATGATGAAGTTTGCACTATTGGCAATGGCACTGGCGTCGTTCGCGATCGGAACCAGTGAATTCGTATTGGTGGGAGTGATACCGGTCATTTCACAATCCCTCCAGGTATCTCTCTCACTTGCATCGCTTCTGGTGAGTTTATACGCATTTGGCGTTGGGATTAGTGCCCCAGTGTTAACCGCTTTTTGTCAGAAAGTGGATCGCCGGAAGCTGATGTTGGGCTTGATGACGTTATTCACCGCAGGGAACGCGCTCGCACCACTGGTGGGCAACTTCGAGGCGTTATTGGTTATTCGTATTGCAACCTCAGCAGCGCACGGTGTCTTTTTTGCCACAGCGGCAACGTTCGCTGCAAATTTAGTTCCACCAAACAAACGTGCCTCTGCCATAGCAACGGTTTTCTCGGGGCTTACTATAGCCATAGCACTAGGCGTCCCGTTAGGAACAATCATTGCGCAACGTGCCGGCTGGAGAGCTACGTTTGTGCTTGTAACGCTCCTCGGCGCGGTTTCGGTTGCCTGCATGGCAAGATGGCTTCCCGGTGGTGTTCGCACAGATGAAGATGTGAGCATTCATGAGCAGTTATCCGTTCTCAGTAGCGGTAGGCTGCTTGTTGGGTTCGCTATGAATTTCTTTGGGTATGGAGGTACATTCGTTGCTATTACGTTTCTCTCGGAAATTATCACTGAGGTTGCGCACATGCCTACGTGGACTGTGGGGCCGATATTGTCATTGTACGGGGTGTCGGTAATCATAGGGAACATGGTCGGAGGATATCTTTCCAACCGCACGCCGATAAAAATCTTAATTCCATTATTTCTAATTCAAGGGGTTTTATTGTCGCTCCTGTATATAACCGATCTGCATCCATATTTGTTGCTATTAAATATCGCATTTGTCGGAGTTTTTTCTTTCGCAAATGTGCCTGGACTGCATTTATATATTGTCGATCTCGCGAAGACCTTTCGGCCAAATGGAGTAGATGTAGCTTCAGCGCTCAACATATCGGCGGCGAATTTTGGCATCGCTTTCAGTTCGTTCGTTGGGGCGAAGATCGTCAGTTCTGGTGGTGGCGTGGGAACGACACCCGTTGCCGCTGCTGCGGTTGTCGTGTGTGCCTTTGTTTTGGCGGTCTTGAGTTACGCCTTAGATAAGAAAAAAAAATTTCGTGATGGCTATGCCGCTCAATGAGGTGCGGTCGAAGAATACGCGGCCGGCACGGTTTTTTCTCTCTGTCGTTAGGCCCACTTTTCCAGGATTACCAATATGAATGCGTTAGATAAACTTTGCAGGAACTGCCTTACTATCGGCATCGAGCTTCCGATCGACAATGACTGGGCCAGGAGTTCCCCTACGGAGGCTCGAGGTGTCGCTGATATAAGCCGACAAGGGTATCTCGTGAAATTGGCCGAAGAAGGAAATTTTGCAGCCGTGTGGCAGAGAGATGTTCCGGTGTTTGATCCTATTCATTTCGGAGACGCGGGAAGCATCTTTGATCCCTTCGTTAACTACGGCTACCTCTCCGCGATCACCTCGCGAATTGTAATTGGGACTGCCGGGGTGGTGCTACCATTGCGAAGTGCGATTGATGTGGCGAAAGCAGCGGCGTCCGCAGACGTTTTGTCAGGAGGGAGGATCGTTTTGGGCCTTGCTTCCGGAGATCGAAAACTCGAATATCCTCTCTATGCCGTCAATTACGATGAACGCGGGGCGATATATCGTCGGTCATTCGTCGCGCTTGAAAAATTGTGGCGTTCAGGCGACATGGAGTCAATGGAACAGGGCGCCGTTATTTTACCTCGGTCTATCCAGCCGTTAATTCCGAGGGTAGTGATAGGGGGAGCCCAGCAAAGTACATCTTGGATTGCGCGCCATGCTGACGCATGGTTCGTATATCCTGGGCCTATTGAGCACTTGGCAAAAAAAGTTTCAGACTGGGAGCACGAACGTCAACTTATTGGTCGAAGTACTCGTGGGGTAATAACGGCACTTCACTTGGATCTAGATAGAGATCCTGATTGCCCGCTGCAGCCATTTCGATTCGGTGGACGCATGGGGCGAAATACATTAACGGATTATTTAAAAATTATGAATGAAGTGAAATTATCACATGTTGCTATATTGCTCCGGCCTAGTCAGCGTCCACCTGACGAGGTTATATACGAATTATCCCAGTATGTAATACCAAAATTCCACATTGATGTTTCGGAATAACAAGATTGAGATATTAACGATTATTACTGCGTAAAATTATTATCTATTAAAAATATCTCGTCTATAGTAAGTAGATTATATTGTATGTTTTTAAAATCAAAAACTTATAAGGTGAGCTGTTGGTAATACCGGCTCAAAAGTTTTGAGATGCATGACTGTGCATGTCGGTGACGCCATAGCACAAAAAAAGCGACTTCCCTTTTATTGCTGATGGTGCAAGGTGAAATTGATGTTCCTTGCGCCAGCCCATTCGGCACAGCCATGCATCCCGCAAGAGTTGGCAAACTTTCAACGCCTTCGCTCGCAAGGCGGGCCACTATTTTGATGAAGTAATCCGCGGAGGCTGCCCTTTCTGGATCATCGCATTGTCTAGACAAGGGACTGTCGTATGACGACCATGAAGATGGTTCTCGGCATCTTGTCTGTCGTGCCCACCGGGGCTGCCAGTCCTGCGCCCGCGATCGCGTTGTCCTCGGTAATCAAACTTTGATACGCTGGACGATCGCTGACAGCTTGCGCGAGAGCAATGTTAATATGGCCTGCCCTGTGGCAACACAGCTTCTCGGTCTGGCGGATGTCAACCAGTTGCCTGCGTCCATGAAAGAAATCGGACATGTCACACTGGTCGGCCTGACTTGCGGCATGACAGGCGAGGCCCTCGCGCATCATCAACAAACAAGGGGGCGTGACACCATGCGGAGTTAGTTGGTGGCTAGCACCAGTGTTTGGGGCGGCTGAGATGAAGTTCCCCGCCCGTTGTCTCGGTTCTCGGCGTCTATGGTCGTACACTATGAATTTCATAAAGTTGGCGAGATGTAACGAGGTCGTAATCATGCATGGGTGCCAGTGCGTTGAAGCTATTCTACCATCGAAAAAAAACATAGGTCGAAGCAGGTTAGGCCATGACCTCAAGTGGCGCGCTGGGTTATTAAGTAATATTGGATCAATTCTCGCGTATTCATGCTCACGGACCTTGCTATTCTATTATAATATAATTCGCTTTACTAATAAAATGAGGAACGATTACGGAAAGCAAATCATCGAGCGCTCGTAAATTACAGTGATATCGCGTCAGACCCCAGACACCGAATTTAGAGTGACAGAGAGCAACATTTGTAGCGTTGATCCACGCCGAAGCAGCAAATGCCCCTACCGAAATTCAATATTATGGAAAAAAATCAGGTTGCGGCTGAGCATGGTCGGATTTTGTCGCATCATTTTCTTCGGGTTTAGTCCGGAATGTAAAAGGAGAGTTTTCCATGTTAACTCTATATACAGACCCAAATACAATTTCGGCTACGGTTCATGTATTATTATCCGAATTAGGAGTGCCCTTTGAAGTTGTTTACGTCGATAGAACAGCCGACTCTTTTCGAAATTACCGTACCCCAGATTTTCTAGGCATCAATCCCAAAGGGTTGGTTCCCGTAATTACTAGAGATGATTTTATACTCACGGAACTCGGAGCAATTGTTCTCTTTATTCGGTCGTTAGCAAAAAAACGCCACGATATATTTCCTCCTAAGGGAGAAGTGGAGTTACGAACAGTAGAATTTCTGTCATGGCTCAGCACAAGTGTGCATAGAACAATCGGCGCCATATTCAGACCCGAGCACTTAGCATTTGACGAGAATATCAGGAAGGAAATCAGTAAATATGCGATCAGACTACTACCTGATCAGTTCCTGGAAATCGAGCGATTTGTTGCGAGTTTCGATTGGTGGACTGATCAATTAACAATTATTGATGCTTACCTCATACCCTATTTTAATTGGGGCACAGGATTAGCGATCTCGATGGAGAGATATCCTACATGGCGCGCCCGAATGAGACTAAATCTCGAGCGGCCTTCTGTCATACAGGCAACTTACTGTCCATCGTGATCCTATAACGAAGTCAAAAAATGGGAAACCGAGTGTAGAGCGAAGGAAAATAATCAATGAAAGAGAATATATCAGCCACCATAATCGCGCCAAAATTCGAGCAGGAGGTGGTCGACGAGTTTCTTCGGGACGGATATTGGGTTGACTGGGGCGGTATTTCGGCCAAAGGCCGTAACGAAATCATCGGTTATGGTCCGACCATGGGTGAGATATTTCTATACTCTCGCGATACGTGGTTTGGAGCTCCTTTTGTCGGCGGCTGGCGAAGAAAACTTTTGACCAACTCGCTCACGATGCCTGTGGCCATGGATCTCGCGCCATTGGACGGAACTGGGCGGCTGAATCCAATAATTTGCTATGATTTGTACGGGTGCACTGGTACGTTCCGAGATCCTTCTGGCGACGGCGGGAAACTCGCATGGCTTGAACCGGGTCCGTCCCCTGATGTGCCGTGGCAGCATCATCTAATCGGACAAATTCCGGCGCTGCACCGATTCCGTGTTGGAAATTTTACTACATCTGGTCATATGGAGATCATTGGGTTTCCGATAGTAGGGCTCAATGGTACACATGCCGTATTGCCCATAGTCTTGTTCAGCTCTCCGAGCGATGGAAATTCTCGCGAGAAATGGCCTAGTAAAATTATAAATAATGGTGATTTCCGTTTCGTTCACGGTGTGGAACTTATTCGCGGCGGTAACCCGACGGGAAGCGCCGATGCCTTATTGATTTGTTCTGACGAAGGCGTACGCATTTTTTTCTACGACATCAACGAAGAAAAATGGGCGTGGCAAACGGTCGGAAGTGGCGAAGGCAGCCAACTCGAGCGAACGGGATTCAAAGGCAGCGGCGACGCGGCCATTGGGCATCTGGGAAGTACTGGTCACGACATCGTGCTGTCATTGGAGCCATTCCACGGAAATACCGTGTGTATTTATTACGCGACTCAAGGATGTAGCAATCTGGGATCCCAGTGGTCCCGCGATATTCTTGACGTTTACGGTGACCCGAACGAGTTGGGAGAAGGCCCAGGCCACTGCGTTGTGGCAGCCGATTTTGATAACGACGGGGATGATGAGTTTCTAGTAGGTCTCCGCGGGCCAGAACCATGGCAGGGAGTTTATTACTACAAGATCATTGATCCAGTAAAAGGTATGTATTTAAAGTGGAAAGTTTCCGATGCGTCTGTCGCGAGAATCAAGCTGATACCTCGCGAGGGAGCTGGTGTAGTAGACTTCGCTACCATCGGATATTCCGTAAAAAACTATTTTGAGGCGAATAACTCGCAAATAGTTATGCATTACTTCCAGAAGGAAGGACTGTAGCATTTTCACCCTAAATCAATGGAATGGGAGTTGGGAGCATGAGCAAAAAAATCGCATTAATAACTGGCGGTTCGCAAGGTATTGGATTTGAAACTGCTAGAGCACTTTTACTCGATGGGTTTCACGTCGTGGTCAATGGGCGCGATCCTGTTAAACTTCAGGCAGCAGTCCTGGCTTTAGAAGCCTACGGGGAAATATCGAGCTGCGTTGCCGATGTTGGAAGTCAAGACAGTGTTCCCCTGGTCTCTGCTTCCGTCCCGCGCGTTGATGTGCTCATCAACAACGCTGGAATGTTCAAATCAAAATCGGCGCTCGATCTCACCGATAGTGACTGGCTTGAAATGTTTCAAGTAGATCTTTTGAGTGCAGTTCGCCTTACTAAGCACTATCTGCCGCAGATGATAGAACGTGGAGATGGTAGAGTTGTATTTGTAAGTAGTGAGTCGGCCTTGCAAATTCCTACAGAAATGATCCATTACGGTGCCGTAAAGGCCGCGCAGGTCGCAAGTGCACGGGGTTATGCCCAAGTGGCGGCTGGTACTGGAGTGACGGTGAATAGTGTGTTGCCAGGTCCAACGTGGACCCAAGGGGTCAGCGATTTTGTAAAATCGGTCTTCAAGGGGGAAACCATGAGCGAAAACGAGATGGAGCGGGAATTCATAAGGAGATATAGGCCGACTAGTTTGATTGACCGTTTTGTGCAGCCACGTGAGGTTGCAGACTTAATAGCGTTCCTAGTCTCCGATAGGGCTGCCGCCATCACAGGAGCAGGTTATCGCATTGACGGTGGCTTGGTTAGGACAGCCTTCTAGAGTTCGTCTGAAAATTTCAATCAAGCGAATCAGGTTATAGTAGAAATCCTAGATATTATTTAGAGAGGATGTGCCGTCCGTTCCAACAGTTTTATTGACTTTCTAAGGATAACCAGCGGTCGCGATGCCGCCTCTTTGACCGGATTGCTATTTGTTGTCTTGTGTGTGGGGGGGGGGGACGCCTCCCCAATTGACGGTGCCGGCGCGATATGATGCGCCTGATGGGGCTCGCATCCGACCAGTGCGGGATGTGGACTTAGCGCATTATAATGGCAACCCATTCTGCCACCCCATCCGCATTGCCAATTCGGTTTCGAGCCCAACTAAGTAGACGGGTTCGTGGTTCAAGAATACCCACAGGCGCTCAACGTGCACGTTATCCATTTGACGGCCACGCCCGTCCATGATGAATATCCCGTGACGGGCCAGACTGGCGTTGATTGTCGTCGTGCTCCGGCGACAGAAGGGCACGCGCATGTGCAGCCACATTCAGCACACCCACGGGCTATAAGGGAACGCGGGAAAAAGCTTCTCCTTTTTCAGTCGTTTAGCTATGCTGCGATACGTTCAACGAACCCGCTCACAAGACGCAGGCTACATTGGTTGCATGCCCCCGCAACCATCTCAAGTCCTTGATAGGACACGATAAACCCGCCCTCAATAGGCGGGTTTTTTTTGTGCACAAATCACACCGCAGGAAACACATAGGAAACAAATGGAAAGGTACCAGGGCGCAATTTTGTCGGTGTTCACGTTCGCGTGAGTTCCGGAGCCAACCTAGAATTGGCACGAGAAGCCACTTACGAAGCGGGTCAACCGGTGAGTGAATGGCGAATACGTCTTACTCGGGGCGCCCAGATCATAGCTTCTCGGTGCACACCGGGTGCTGCGAGTGTTTTGCCGGCAGTGTCTCCAGTGATTAGACCGCTATCAAGCTCTTCACAGAGAGCGTTGAGCGGCCATTCCACCATCCCGCCGTATTTTCGATTGCCACGTGTAAACATAGTATCTCTGGTCCTGAGCCTGCGGCATAAATATGTAGCCGCAGAACATGTCTGACCCCCCTTCAGGATCCCGATGACATGATTCTGGGTATTTTTTAATGTCAGTTTTCAGGGCACAGACTTCACTTCAATCCAAAGTCCAGTTCATGGGAAGACATAGAATACCTCAAGTTTTACAGCTTCAAATCGTTATACATTTATGTGCTGCGCTCATGATGATATGCATTAAATTAGGGCTAATTTTCTATTTTGAAAAATAATAACATAAGAGTTCACGCCGTTGAATGGACTGAAAACAAAAATCTAGATTGGTGAATTATGTCACCATTCATAATGATTTTGTACAAAATCAATAATGGGAGGTTTACATGGAGTTGAACATCAACGGTATTCAGCACCATGTGGATGTCGAACCTGATACTCCCTTGCTCTGGGTTCTGCGCGACGACCTTGCGATGACGGGCACCAAGTATGGCTGTGGGCTGGCGCAGTGCGGGGCCTGCACTGTGCTGGTTGACGGCCAGGCCGTGCGGTCCTGCGTGACTCCTGTTGAAAAAGTGGCGGGCGCGTCGATCACGACCATCGAGGCGATCGAGCAGGATGATCTTGGCAAGCGTGTGGTAGCTGCATGGGTGAAACATCAGGTTCCGCAGTGTGGTTACTGCCAGTCCGGGCAGGTCATGGCCGCGACCTCACTGCTCAGGCAGGTTCCCCACCCCACGGATGCCGATATCGACGCAGCGATGGTCAATCTCTGCCGCTGCGGAACCTATAATGCCATTCGTGCCGCCATTCATGATCTGGCATCCGGTTCAAAGGACGGGGGAGCATAAGAATGGTGAACGGTCTTTTTGATGATGCTCCCCTGATGCAGCAGGGACCGGTCAATCTGTCCAGACGGCGCTTTATGCTGACATCGGCAGGCGCTGCAACGGGCGCATTCGTGCTGGGTTTCGGCCTGCCGGCCCGACAGGCGCGCGCCCAGGCCGCGCAGGGACCAAAATATCGCGGAACACAGGTTCCAGCATTCCTGGAAATCCGTCCGGATAATACCGTGCGCCTGCAAAGCCCCTTCATTGAAGGCGGGCAGGGAACGTTCACCGCCATGGCACAGATCGTCGGCGAGGAACTGGACGCGGACCCTTCGACTTTCCTTGTTGAAAATGCCCCGGCAGGGGATGAATACGCTGTGATGGACAGCGGTATGCGCATCACGGGTGGGAGCATGTCGGTGCAGAACGGTTATCCGGCCATGCGACGTCTCGGTGCACTCGGACGTGAAATGCTGCTTCAGGCCGGGGCGCAGCATCTGGGTGTTCCCGTGTCAGAGCTGACCACTCTGCCGGGACAGGTTGTTCATGCCGCATCGGGCCGAACGGTCACTTATGGAGAACTGGCGCCTGTGGCCATGGATCTCCCGGTGCCTGATCCGGCCAGCGTAAAGCTGAGAGATCCGTCGCAGTTCCGCTGGATCGGCAAATCGGTCAAGCGGCTGGATATCTACGAGAAATCGACAGGCAAGGTCGACTACGCAATTGATGTGCGGGTTGATGGCATGCTGCACGCAGCGGTCCAGCATGCGCCGCGCCTTGGCATGACGGTTGGCTCCATCCGCAACGAAGAACAGGTGAGCCAGATGAAGGGTGTTCACTCCGTTCATCGTCTGCCGGGGGCGGTGGCGGTCGTGGCCGAGCGGTGGTGGCACGCCAGACGCGGGGTTGAAGCTCTGCTGGTGAACTGGGTCGAGGCTGAACCGGGGGCAGCCTCAGACATTCGTGTGATGCCAGCGGATTTTTCGACGGAAGAGTTCAGGAAACATCTGGCGACAGTATCCGGGAAAGAAGAGAACGCGGAGACCAAAGGCGATGTGACGCGTGGATTGAAAAACGCCCATACAGTCGTCGACGCAACGTATTTCAGCCAGTACGTGAACCATGGGCAGCTTGAGCCTCCTTCCGCACTGGCACGGTATAATCCCGATGGAACACTCGACATCTGGCTCCCCAACCAGGCCCCCGACATGTTCCGTGCCGATATGGCCAGGCGCACCGGGATGGATGCCGAAAAGATCACGATTCATTCACCGTTACTGGGTGGGTTTTTCGGACGTCATTTCCTTTACGACCATGGTAGCCCCTATCCGCAGGCCATTGCGCTCGCCAAAGCGACGGGTCGGCCCATCAAGCTGATCTGGACCCGTGAGGAAGAGTTCCTGCGCGATGCCCTGCGTCCCATGGCGGCCGTGCGGTTCCGTGCGGGGCTTGATGCCACTGGTCGTCCTGTTGCGCTTGACGTCGTCAGCGCTACGGAAGGAGCAACGGAAGGTCTCGGGACGAAGCGCGGAAAAGACCTTGACCCGACAGCCCTCGAAGGACTGACCAACAAGGCCTACGATATTCCCGACCGTCGGATCGCCCAGTTGTTCGTCAGAAATCCGGCGACGCTGGGATACTGGCGTTCCGTCGGGAATTCCATGAATGACTTTCTCTATGAAACATTTCTGGACGAACTTGCGGACAAGGGACATCAGGACCCCTACGAGCTTCGGTTACACCTGCTCCGGGACAACAGGCGTCTGACGACTTTGCTCAAGGCGGTCGCAGACCTGTCGGGCGGCTGGAAGCGTGGCCCGTTTACGGCGGCAGATGGTTCACGCCGTGCGCGCGGGATTGGCATGGCGTCACCTTTCGGGTCTGAAGCTGCGGCGATTGCGGAAGTGTCGATCGAAAACGGGCGTGTCAGGGTGCACGAGGTCTGGGAAGCCATCGACCCTGGAAAGGTCGTGAACCCCGCGATTGTGGAAGCGCAGGTCAATGGAGCCATAGCTCTCGGACTGTCTCAGGTGCTTCTTGAAGAGACTGTTTACGAGAACGGTATGCCGCGTGCGCGGAACTATGATGGCTACCCAATTCTCGCTCTGAATCAGATGCCTCGTGTGCATGTGAAGATTGTCGAGAGTGGCGAGAAGATGGGTGGCGTCGGGGAGCCACCGCTGCCTGCCATCCCACCCGCGGTGGCGAACGCGGTTTCGACCCTGACCGGGCGGCGTATCCGAAGCATGCCGCTGTCACGTCATGATTTTGCAAGCTGAGACTTTGATCGTCGTCTGGCACGTCCCGCGTGCAGCAGAAAGAGTGCGGAACTGAACATGACTAACCGCCTGAAGAAAATTTTCGCAGTCGTGATCCCTGCGTCGGCTGTTCTGGCTGCGGGAGCGGCATGGTTCGTGACCCGTCTCCCTGCGTCGTCCTTTGAGAAAACCGGTTCTCAGGAAGAGCCGTCGGCGCAACTCGTGGCGCGAGGGGAGTATGTGTCCCGTCTGACGGATTGCGTGGCCTGTCACAGTGTGCCGGGTGGGGCAGCCTATACCGGGGGCCTGAAGATGGTGACGCCGATGGGCGCAATCTTCGCCACGAACATCACGCCTGACCGTGAGACGGGGATCGGTGCCTATACGCTGGCGGATTTCGACAGGGCGCTTCGTTCCGGCGTGGCAAAGGATGGGCACCGTCTTTATCCGGCCATGCCCTATCCGTCCTATGCCAAGCTTTCTGACGATGATGTCAAAGCGCTTTATGCCTATTTCATGAAGGGCGTCCCGGCCGTTCATCAGGAAAACCGTGAAAGCACGATCCCCTGGCCGCTGAACATGCGCTGGCCTCTGGCTTTCTGGAATGTGGTTTTTGCCCCGTCAGACGTTTATCGCCCGGACACGTCGAAAGATGCCCAATGGAACCGCGGGGCCTATCTTGTTGAAGGGGCGGGGCACTGCGGGGCCTGTCATACGCCGCGAAGTCTGGCCTTCAACGAAAAGGGGACAGACAGCCATAGTGCGGCCTTTGTCTCCGGCGCTCTGATCGATGGTTGGTTCGCGCCTAGCCTGCGCAACGACCCCAATACGGGGCTGGGCCGGTGGAGTGAGGACGATATCTTCCGTTTTCTCAAGACCGGCCGGAACGACCATGCCGTCGTGTTCGGCTCCATGACAGAGGCTTTCAACAACTCGACGCAGTTTTTCTCGGATGATGATCTACGGGCTGTGGCACACTATCTCAAATCCCTGCCTGGCGACGGGCAACGGGATGGTGCTCCGTGGCAGTATGAGCCGACACAGGCCAGGGCACTCCAACCCGCCGGACGGCAGGGCATCCCCGGTGCGCAGACCTACATGGCGAAATGCAGCTTCTGTCATGGGGCGGATGGGCGCGGGCAGGGGCAGTGGGTTCCGCCGCTGGCAGGAGCAGCTTCGTCTCTGGTGCCGGACAGTTCCTCTTCCATCAACGTCACACTCAACGGGTCTGGCCGTGTCGTCGCGGCCGGTGTGCCGGATTCCTACCGAATGCCGTCATATCGCGAGCAGCTCTCCGACGGGGAAATCGCAGATGTGCTGACTTTTATCCGATCTTCGTGGGGAAACCGGCAGTCTCCCGTGATGAAGCCGGATGTGAAAAAACTCAGGGAGCAGACCGTTCCTGCCAGCAGCAGTCCGGTTATTTTGAAAACTCGTTGAATTTCTCGGGGATTGAAAAAAACGAGTGTTACGATGCCCGAGTGCAGGTGCCGAATGCGTGATGAAGGATGCCGACATGACACGAATTAATGCCAGTCTTTCCGGAGAGTTCCTGCTAGGCGGAGAAATTTCCGTTCATCGTCTAGGGTTTGGTGCAATGCGCCTTACCGGACCGGGTGTGTGGGGAGAGCCTGAGGATCGGGAAGAGGCCCTGCGCGTCTTGCGCCGCCTGCCGGAAATCGGTGTCAATTTCATCGACACCGCGGACAGCTATGGCCCTTTCGTCAGCGAGGATCTGATTGCCGAGGCTCTGGCGCCTTACAGGGGCCTGACCATTGCGACGAAAGGCGGTCTGGTTCGTCCTGGCCGGACGGAAGGACAATGGCCGCAGGTCGGGGACCCAAACTATCTCGGGCAGGCTGTTCGTCTGAGCCTTCGGCGGCTGAAGGTTGAACGGATCGATCTCTGGCAGCTTCACAGGATCGATCCCAAACTTCCAGCAGAGGGACAGTTTGAGACCATTCGCTCCTTTATCGATCAGGGCTTCATCCGATATGCCGGGCTGAGTCAGGTGTCGGTCGCGGAGATTGAGGCTGCCAGAAAGATATTCCCGGTCGCTACTGTTCAGAACCGGTACAATCTGACCGACCGTGCGGATGAAGATGTGCTGGAATACTGTGAAGCCAATGGCATCGGTTTTATGCCCTGGTTTCCTCTGGCGGCAGGCGAACTGGCAAAGCCGGGCGGGATTGTCGATAGCATTGCCAGAAAACATGGTGCGACACCGGGTCAGATCGCATTGGCATGGCTCCTCAGGCGTAGTCCCGTGATGTTGCCCATTCCGGGAACCAGCCGTGTCAGCCATCTGGAAGAGAACGTTGCTGCGGCTGCGATCACGCTTTCGGATGAAGAATTCGACCAGCTCGATGCCGCGTCGAGAAGTCTATAAAAGGGTATCCTCCCCCTGACACAGGCAGGCGTGCTGGTGTCAGGGGGAAGTGGCAGTCGGAGGAGGGCCGGTTGTTACCAGGCGTAAGCTTCGGGTGCTTCACCGCCGGGGCCGGGCCAGATTTCATCCAGACGCTTCAATGTGTCTGGAGAGAGACTAACGTCCAGTGCTTTAAGACTGCTTGCCAACTGCTCCTGCGTGCGGGGGCCGACGATTGGGGCTGTCACGACAGGGTTGTGGAGCAGCCAGGCCAGTGCGACGTCAGCGGGCTGTTCGCCAAGTTCCGCGCAGAGGGATTCATAGGCTTCAAGCTGTGGTCGGTATTTCTCGATTTCCTTGAGTTTGCTGGCTCTGCGCGTACCGTTTTCCTTACCAAGAACGCCACCGAGCAGACCGCCGCCAAGCGGGCTCCACGGGATGATGCCGAGACCATGGTGCCGACAGGAGGGAATGACCTCAAGTTCGATCATGCGGGCGGTCAGGTTGTACAGGCTCTGTTCCGAGACCAGCCCCATGAAGTTCCGGGCTTTGGCCGCGGCCTGTGCGGTGGCAACGTGCCAGCCGCCGAAATTGCTGCTGCCGACGTAAAGTACTTTGCCCTGCTGAACGAGCAGTTCCATTGCCTGCCAGATTTCTTCCCAAGGCGTCCGGTGATCGATGTGGTGCATCTGATACAGATCGATATGATCTGTCTTGAGGCGTCGCAGGCTGTCCTCACAGGCCTTTCTGATGTGATAGGCTGACAGATATTTGTCGTTCGGACCCAGCCCCATCGGCTGGTACACCTTGGTGGACAGGACGATCTGGTTCCGGCGATTTGTATCTTTTGAGAGCCAGTTGCCGATGATCTCTTCGGACGTGCCAAAACCCTGTGCCATGTCCGGTGTTTGTGGCCCACCGTAAACGTCGGCGGTGTCGAAGAAATTGATCCCGGAGTCCAGCGCAGCGTCCATGATGGTGAAAGCCGTTGGTTCATCCGTAACCATACCGAAATTCATGGTGCCCAGACAGAACTTACTGACTTTCAGACCTGTCCGACCAAGATATGTATAGTGCATGGTCAATCCTTCCGTGTTTGATCGCGCCTCGTTACCGCTGTAAATTCCTTCCTGTTTTCGAATGACAGGAGCCTGAAGCGACCTTTCAGGTAACTATTTGGGCCGCCGATTATCCGTTGAAACAGCTCTGTCTATCGATCAGCTCTTGATGAAGGCGCTAATGAGGGAAAAGATAGCCCTTTTCCCAGGCAGGGATTAGCCCTTTCATTATAGACATGGTCATGAGGTATTCTCATGAGTGTGAGTAAACTGTGTATGGTTTAAAGCATCCTTACAACAGTGCCATTTTTACTCAATTACATTAGTGGGGCATCGGATCTTCTTGACTGATACCGGGCAATTTTTCAGCCAAAGTATCGACGATTACACGCAGGCGTTTGGGTAATGTTGGCGTTTCTGGCCAGACAGCGAACGTGTCAACAGCAGTAGAGGGAAATCCGTCCAGGAGAGAGAGAAGGCGACCTTCATTCAGATGAGGTCTGATAAGCCAGTCTGGTAACCACGCAATCCCTAGTCCTGCAACGGCAGCATCGACAATCGCCTCGAGATTGTCGAACTGAAGACGCCACTTTAATTTACAGTTCTGTAGATTGCCGTCCAGATCCCTTAACTGCCACGGGAAAAGCCTGTTTGAACGCCAGTAAACCAAGGCATCGTGCATCTCAAGATCATGAATTGTTTGAGGTTTGGCACGTTCGGAAAAATATGATGGTGCAGCACAAACAATTTTATTCTGACTGCATATTTTTCGAATGCGTAATCCGCTTCCGTCTGCGATCGGACCTTGGCGGATTACCAGATCAAAACCTTCTCCTATCACGTCCACAAGGAGATCGCTGAAGCGCAGATCAAGATCAAGATTGGGATATTGGCGGGCCAGTTCCAAAAGAATCGGTGTGACACAATGACGACCAAACAAGATTGGCATCGACACGCGAACCTTGCCAGCAACGTCGGTACGACCCGCGTGGAGCTGTTCTTCTCCCGAGCGTAATTCCTTAAGGGCGCGTCGACATTTATCGTAATAGATCTGCCCTTCTTCGGTCAGGGTGAGAACGCGCGTTGTCCGGTTGAAGAGCCTGGCGTCAAGCCGTTCCTCCAGTCGTGCCACGGCCTTTCCCACAGCAGAACGCGACAGACCGAGACGCTCTGCCGCGCGGGAGAAACCGCCTGCCTCAACGGCTTCGACAAAGACGGATATATTTTCAAGGCGGTGGTGCATGGTGCCCTTATTGTAGAATTATACGCTCATATTATGGGAATGGATTTCGCCACACGCTCATATAATTCTACATTATAAACTTACCGAGGCCCAGCGTGGAGTTGGTCGGAAGAGTGTCGCTCTTTGCCCACCCTCTGCGGCAAAAACATAGTGCAGGATTATCTATCATGCTGATTTCTATCGTATATCACAGTGGTTATGGCCATACCGCGAGGCAGGCAGAAGCGGTTGCGGAAGGCGCGCGTCGCGTGGCGGGAGCCGATGTGAAGCTGACTTCGATCGGTGACGGGGAGATTCCCTGGGACACGCTGGAAGGCAGTGACGCGATTATCTTTGGTTCGCCGACCTATAACGGCCTGATCAGCGCGAAATTCAAGGAATTCATGGAAGCCTCGACCAAGACGGCATGGTTCGAGCAGAAATGGCTTAACAAGATTGCGGCGGGGTTCACCAACTCTGGTGCACAGCACGGCGACAAGCTCAACTCGCTGGTGTCCATCGCGCTCTTTGCTGCCCAGCATGGCATGACGTGGGTCAATCTCGGCCTGATGCCCGGCAACAGCAGCAGTACCGGCAGTGTGAACGATCTGAACCGCATCGGAAGCTGGCTGGGTGCCATGGCGCAGTCCAACAATGATCAGGCCCCGGATGTGACGCCGATCAAGAGCGATCTCGACACGGCGGCCCATCTTGGGCAGCGTGTGGCGGAAATCACCCAGCGTTTTGTCTCGGGTTCAACACAGGGCAAGTAACTTTTGGAACGCTCGGTTCTGCTGCGTATGCGGCAGCGGAAGAGCATTGTCTCTTTCGCTTCGAGCGGTGTCGTGGAGGACGCGAGACGATGTCAAATACTCCATCTCTGACGCTGGAAGATGTGCGCGGTGTGGCTCCTGCTCTGGCGCATTATACGGAAACCGCAATTATTGGGGATCTGTGGGCGCGCTCCGGTCTTTCCGCACGTGACCGAAGTCTCGTGACTGTCTCCGCTCTCGTGGCTGGAGAGCGGACAATCGGGTTCGCGCATTATTTCATCAGGGCGCTCGATAGTGGTGTGACACCTGGTGAACTGTCTGAACTCATCACGCATGTCGCTTTTTATGCGGGGTGGTCAACGGCGTTTAATGCGGTTGCCATTCCAGTCGTGGCGCTGACCAGACGTCTTCCACGCAGACATCTTTTGATCGGCCGGCTTTCCAGAGTTTTATCGATCCGGCGTTGATGATTATTCTCGTGAACGCAAGGGTATTTTCAAACCGGAAAAACGAAGCGGAAATGTCAGGCTCGTAAAAGGAGCGAGCCTGACACTATGCCTGCCTGTTACCAGGGTTGGTTTACAGGACCGACCGTGAATTCATTGACAGTGGTGTCTTCCGGTAGGTCGATGGCAAACGCAACGACTTTGGCAACGCGATCAGGCGAGATGCCATACGTCTTGTAAAGACCCTGCATCTGTTCCTGCACGGCACTGTCCGTGATGGAATCAAGCAACTCGGTGTTGATCGCAGCGGGGTAGAGCGTTGCGGTACGGATGTTGCTGTTCGCGGATGCGGACTCCATACGCAGCACTTCCATGAAATTGCGCACGAACCATTTCGTGCCGCCGTAGACGGCGCATCCCGGATAGGCCTTGATGCCGGCAACGGATGACGTCGCAATGATCTGTCCGGATTTCTGCTCCAGAAAAGTCGGCATGACGGCTGCCACGCCGTTCAGGACGCCCTTGATGTTGACGTCGACCATCCTGTTCCAGTCATCGGTTTTGAGTGCTGAAACCGGAGAATTGGGCATGAGGCCCGCGTTCAGGAAGATGACATCCACACGGCCGAACGTATCC
Source organism: Drosophila kanapiae (assembly GCA_008042475.1). Lineage (NCBI taxonomy): Eukaryota > Metazoa > Arthropoda > Insecta > Diptera > Drosophilidae > Drosophila > Drosophila kanapiae. The sequence goes on from VNJM01001799.1 coordinate 78,177, forward strand.
TTGGCGAATTGTACAATGCGTTCGTTATCAGATGGCTTCGTGACGTCCAGAACCTGATAGGCAGCCTGACCACCAGCTTTCTCAATGTCAGTCACGATCTGCTTTAGCTGGCTCTCCCGGCGCGCACCGAGGACAACTTTTGCCCCCTTTGCTGCCAGTAGCTTTGCCGCTGCTTCGCCAATCCCTGAGGAAGCGCCCGTGATGAGGACGACTTTATCTTTAACCATTTATGGTAATCCTATGCGGTTTGAGTGTTGCCACGCAGCAATCGACAGAGTGTTCAGAGACTACGATTTTTAGTCTGTCTGAAGCCTTGTGCATGGGAAAAAATCTCTAGAGCGTCAGTTCGAAACTGACGTCGATAAGATTTTCGATGAGAGCATCAGAAACGCTGCCATCCAGCAGGATACTGATCCAGTGGGATTTGTTCATATGGTAGGCCGGAACAATTCCTTCTGTCGTAAGATAATCCTGTATATTTTCCGGGCGGCATTTGACGTCGAGAATATCGACATTCCCGCCTTCACTCAGCTTGAGTGTCTGACGGGGCACATTCAAGATAAGTCCAAACCACGTCTCGCGATCTTCGTGCCGGAGTGCGATATAGTCGGGAAAGTAATGAAAGGAATGGTCTGGGATCGTATCGTATTTTCTTTTGACGTAGGATAAAACACACTGTTTCTGACTCAGGTTCATATGGTGGTTCCTCAGACAATACTTAATACATCAATGGTATTATGTATTTTGCTTAAAGAGCTTCCACCTGCATTTTTATGCGACCGGTAAGAGCAAGCCCCTCAAGGTTGTCTTCAATCTGGCCTAGCTTGATGAGGCCAGATGAATATTCAAAATTACGATAAAAGATGGCGATATTTCCCCAAGGAGCATAATAGGTAATGTCACCTGCGGAAGGAGCATATCCTTTGGGTGCTTTGTCGCTCGACAAATGCCTGGGAAGGTCACAGATTTTCTCAGTCGTATTGTAATCTTCAAGCATCAAGGTCATTGGCAAAAGAGAGAGAAAATCTCTCCCGGAAGGAGTGTCTTCCAACGAAGCAAAGATCACTTGTTCTCCAAGTGTCAGACGTATTTTCATATTCACCTTTCTTCCGTCTGGAGATGAAACCTTTGCGAAAACCGTAACGTGGGTGACACATTCAGACCGACTTACGCAGTAGACGGGCTCACCGAGCTTTGTAGAAACAAAATACGCCGTGATCTTGCCGCTGAGAATCACTCATCCGGTACGCCTGACTTAACCATTATAGCGATATAAAAAGCTTGGGTTTAGAGGCGATATTTAGAACATAGAGATGAGTATATTTCATGAATGCTGCTGGATGGGATCTTGGTCTAATTAATGAAATCTACTCATTTTGATCATGATATTATACGGTCTAGTTCTGGCACATCATCTGGTTTATTCAGCACATGCTTGATGAGTTCCTTATTGTGATTAAAATTATTTCTCGTTTTTATTCACAATATACTTAAGAAAATACAGAATAATTCAAAAAATGGTCCTTATATTTCGAAGGAGGGCCACTCAGTTGAGGTATAATGAAAGAAGTATCTGAAATATCACCTGATGTGGAAGTGGAGCCAGAAGCGATATCTGGCTCGTGGAGCGGCGTGCTCGCCATGTCTCTCGGCGCATTCGCTCTCATTGCATCCGAATTTATGCCCGTCAGTCTCTTGACCCCGATTGCGGCTGATTTACAGATCAGTGAAGGGCAGGCTGGGCAGGCCATTTCAGTTTCTGGTGCTTTTGCCGTATTGACGAGCCTGTTCATATCTTCCCTGACCAGAGGGCTCGATCGCAAACGGCTCCTGTTGGGGCTGATTGGTGTGATGATTGTTTCCGGGAGTGTGGTGTCCGTCGCACCCAATTATCTCATTTTCATGCTCGGCCGCGCTTTAATCGGGGTGGTCATTGGCGGCTTTTGGTCTATGTCGGCTGCTACAGTCATGCGGTTGGTAGAAGAACATCATGTTCCACGGGCTCTGGCTATTCTGAACGGCGGAAATGCTCTGGCAACCGTTATCGCAGCTCCTGCAGGCAGTTTCCTTGGCGGTCTGATCGGTTGGCGTGGAGCATTTTTTTGTGTTGTTCCTGTTGCTGTTATTGTCTTCCTTTGGCAACTGGTAAGTCTGCCGTCCATGATGTCTGGCAAGACTCATGCGTCACCAAATGTTTTTAGGTTGCTCAAAAAGCCTCTGGTCGCCGTTGGGATGGCGGGAGCAGGCCTTTTCTTTATGGGGCAGTTTAGTCTGTTTACTTATGTAAGACCATTTCTTGAAATTGTTGCTCACGTCAACGTCTCCACTCTGTCGTTCATTTTGTTGCTGATAGGGGTCTCCGGTCTTGTGGGAACCTTGCTGATTGGCGGGTTGTTGAAGAACAGCGTTTATCCGGTTCTTATTATCATTCCATTTATTATGGCGTTACTGGCTGTCGGGCTTCTTTGCCTGGGTAAGTCGATCGTGATGTCTGCCGTCATTCTTACCATCTGGGGGATGTTTGCGACATCTGCCCCTGTTGGCTGGTGGACCTGGCTGGCGAGAACGCTTCCCAATGATGCTGAAGCAGGAGGTGGGCTTATGGTTGCGGTCGTACAATTGGCTATTACCATGGGAGCAACCTGCGGGGGAATTCTCTTCGATGGCAGCGGATATCGTGCGACCTTTGGTGTGAGCGCACTCATTCTCACAGCAGCGTCATTCAGCGCGTTAATGGCAAACCGCATATACAAACGCGGAGTATAGTGCGTGTCGCCATATTAAAGTAAAATCTAACGTAATATTTGAACGTTAATTTTAATATCTCCCCCATTTTTAATCTTGAAAATGGGGGGCTTGTTGAAATTCAAGGGGTGCTTTTATGAAGGCGCATTTCGTCAATAAAAAGAGAAAGTGGAGCAACATTTTCATGGTGTCTTGGGAAGCAGAGATGATACCCGGACCAGTAAGGGCACCAGTCTTCTAAAACCTGCAGAAGGCGTCCTTCCTGAATGTATTTTCGTGCTACCATTTCAGGCATATGAGCCAAACCTAAGCCTTCCAGGCAGGCATCTCGAATGGGAAAGATGCTATTAAAAATTAAAGATCCTTCTACCTTCACGGTTATGTCTTTCCCCTTTTTCTCGAACTCCCAGGCGTAAATGCGACCATGCGTTGGAAGCCGTAAGGTCAGACAATTATGATTTAATAAATCCTTTGGGTGTTTCGGTTTGGGGTTTTTTGAAAAATATTCAGGTGATCCAGCTACAACAAAACGAATATCTGGTGTGATAGGAACAGATGTCATTTCTTTTGTAATATTTTCACCAAGTCGAATTGCTCCATCAAAATCTTCAGAAAAAATATCAATAAGTTTAAGATCTGCTACAAACTCCATATTGATTTTGGGGTATTTTTGGACGAATTCTTTTATCTTAGGCAGGACAACGTAAGCCAGAGCATCATCAGGCATTGTAATTCGAAGATTTCCAGATTCCTGATTTCTTAATTCTCCTAATGATGTCAGTTGATTTTCTATTTGGTCTAAATGTGGGGCAATGCCGCTGATCAGTTGCTGTCCAGCAGTTGTGGGCGTAACGCTTCTTGTCGTGCGGGTCAGCAATCTCAAGTCAAGGCGCTCTTCCAAAAGACGAATGGTATGGCTGAGTGCCGATTGTGATACGCCTAATTTCGCGGCAGCTTTTGTAAAACTTTTTGCCCGTGCAACAGCGACCAGAGCGGTTAAATCATTCAAGTTTTCGCGTGCCATGTAATCGTCCCGATCCGCCGTATTTTAGTTAAGAAATAGACGCGTTATATGCGAAGGAATCCCTGATGTAATGAACTCAATGATCAGGAGAGAACGACCGCGCCGCGACCCTTCTTGGAAAGACAGTCTGAAGGATTGACCAATGGGCAATCGGTTCGGGACAAGCATCCGCATCCGATACATTTATTAAGATGATTACGGAGTTTTGTCAGTCCTGCAATACGCCCATCTAGCATTCCAGACCATTTCCTTACCATTTGATCAATATCTTTGGCGGAAATTTTGTCAGTGAGCGGAAACGCAGCCAATATGGCTGTAATATCCGCTAAAGAGATACCCAGGGATTGCGCGGCTTTAATCAGCGCAATTCGCCGCAGCATATCCCGCGCGTATCGCCTTTGGTTGCCTTGTGTTCTGATTGAAGAAATTAGATTTTTACTTTCGTAAAAATGTAAAGCCGACACGGCAACGCCACTACGACGCGAGACTTCCCCGACTGTTAGAAAATTCGCAGATGATTTTTGTCCTGTCATTTTAGCTCTTGACCTCAAGTTAGCTTGAGGTTTTATACGGGTTGTCAGCCTGATTCCGCAAGGCTCTCGCTCATTTATGATCGGGTCCGTTTCTTCAGGATATGCCGCAAATTTGCTGCTCATATCCGATTACGTTCTGGAAGACTGACAATGTTTCAATCAAGCAATCAGAAAAAGATAGCCTTGGTGAGTGGTGCAAATAGGGGCATCGGTTTTGCAATTGCCAAAGGTCTGGCGCAGCAAGATGTAACGGTTCTTTTAGGGAGCCGGAATCTGGAAAAGGGGGACGAGGTTAGTGCCGCCTTAAGGCAGGAGGGGCTGGATGTCCGTGCTGTCCAGCTTGATACGACAGACGATGCAAGCGTGTGGAAAGCCTGTGGCCTTATCCAGCGTGACTATGGACGCTTGGATATTCTGGTCAACAATGCTGGCATAGGTTTAGATTTTGCCCAGGATCTGACGCTTGTTGAGCGTATGGAACAGACTTTGACCCTCAATGTCGTCGGCACGCTTCGCTTGATGGATGCTTGTATTCCGCTCCTCGAAGAGGCGCCCTTTGCGACCATCGTGAATGTCTCCTCGGAACTGGGTTCGTTTGGTCTTCGGAGTGACAAGGCATGGCAGTATTCAGCCTTTGTTCTGCCGACCTATCAGGCGTCAAAGGCGGCTGTAAATTCACTCACACTCACTTATGCGACACTGTTGTCCGAGAAGGACATCAAGGTGAATGCCGTCTGTCCAGGATATACAGCAACGGATGCAACGAAAGACGCTGTGGTTGCTCCAACGCGCAAACCTGAACAAGCCGCTGGTATCGCCATCAAACTGGCATTGAGCGGGAAAGATGGACCAACCGGAACGTTCCAGAATGAAGAAGGTCATCTCCCTTGGTAATTTCAGGACGGTCGGGATAGTTTTTTTGAATCTCATGAGGTGCCTCGATAAGGTGTTCCTCATGAGATCATTGATGAATTTGTCTCATAATCATGTTCGGAAAAAACCGACTAGTCTCAATATGGAGCTTATGAATATTCTGCTCATCTAATCGTTCCATAAATGTGCAGTGTACATTCCAAGATGATTGACTGTCTCGATGTCAAAATCATCGTGGTCGCGTGCGCTCCCGGTTAAAAGCAGGATTTTCAGAAGATATGGGCATTGTTGGTCTCGCTCTCCGAAAGCCCTATACTTTTATCGTCGGCGCAGCGCTGATCCTTCTGCTTGGTATTTCCGCCATCTTCAGAACGCCGACTGACATTTTCCCCAATATCGATATCCCGGTCGTGACCGTCGTCTGGTATTATGATGGCCTTTCTGCACCGGAAACCGAAAAACGCATTAGTACATATACGGAATTTTCTCACAGCTTTTTCGTCAACAATCTGCGGACGATTGAAAGCCAGACCACGCCCGGTCTTGTGCTTCAGAAACTGTATTTCCAGCCGGGAGTGGATATCGGGGTCGCTCTCGGGCAGACCGTTGCCGCCACGCAATCCATTCGTGCCCAGCTTCCACCAGGCGTGCAGCCGCCCATTATCATGCAATACAGTGCCTCCAGCGTGGCTGTTCTCCAGCTTTCCCTGTCATCAGACAAACTGACAGAAAGCGAGCTGTACGATTATGGCGTGTATCGTCTGCGGCAGCAGATGGCGCCTGTTCCTGGCACGCTCCTGCCCCCGCCGCATGGCGGCAAGATCCGCCAGATCATGGTCGATATTGACCCGACCAAGTTGCAGGCGATGAAAATCAGCCCGCTGGATGTCTCTAACGCCATCAACGCTCAGAACCTGACACTTCCGGGCGGCACGGTGAAATTCGGGCCGTCCCAATACAATATCCAGATGAACGGCATCCCGTATTTTTCAAAGCAGCTGAACGATATTCCGTTGCGGAAAGACCCAAACACAGGTGCCATTATCCGTATTCGCGATGTTGCACAGGTCCGTGACGGCTGGGAGGTGCAGCATAACGTGGTGCGCCGTGAAGGGCAGCGTTCGGTTCTTCTGCGGATTATGAAAGCCGGGAACGCGTCCACTCTGGCGGTGGTGAACGCCATGCGGGACACGGTTCTGCCCATCTCACGCGCCGCAGCGCCTCCGGGCATGAAGATTGACGAACTGTTCGATCAGTCCCTGTTTGTAAAGGCTGCCATCAAGGGCGTGGCGTCTGAAGCCGTGATTGCCGGTTTGCTGACTGCCGCCATGATCCTCGCCTTTCTGGCAAGCTGGCGTTCCACGTTGATTGTGGCAGTCTCCATCCCACTCGCTATCCTGTCTTCCATCGCCATTCTCTCTGTTACCGGAGAGACGCTCAATCTCATGACATTGGGCGGCCTCGCACTGGCCGTGGGCATTCTGGTGGATGATGCCACGGTCACGATCGAGAACATCCACCGTCTGCATCATGACGGCGCAGACTTACGCAAAGCCGTTCTGGATGGTGCCGCGGGCATTGCACTGCCGACACTGGTGTCCACGCTGGCGATTTCCTGTGTGTTCGTGTCCGTGGAATTCCTGACCGGCCCATCACGCTTCCTGTTCACGCCTATGGCGCTGGCCGTTGTGTATGCGATGCTGGCCTCCTACGTCATCAGCCGGACTCTGGTGCCGATTTTTGCGGCTCTGCTTCTGCGCTCGGAAGAACAGGCCAAAAAACGCCGTGAAGAGGCTGGAAAGCCCCCCACGATTTTTGAGCGGTTCGGTGCAAAATTTGATGCCCGGTTCGAGCACTTTCGGAATGGTTATGAAAAGGCGCTGTCTGGCCTTCTGAACAGCGCATGGAAAGTTCCGGCTCTGGGCGGCATCTTTATTCTAGGCGCTGTGCTTCTTGCAACGCAGGTGGGACAAGACTTCTTCCCAGTTATTGATGCTGGCGAGTTCAAACTCCATGTACGCGCGCCTGCAGGCACGCGGATTGAGACCACCGAACGGATTTTCGATCAGGTTGAAGATACCATTCGCGAAGTTGTTCCCAAGGATGAGCGCGAGCTTGTGCTCGATGATATCGGCATTCCTTTCCGTTTCTCCATGCCCTTTGATGATGGCTCAACCATCGGCCCGAATGACGGACAAATCATGGTGGCCCTGAAGGAAAAACACCGCCCGACAGCGGAGTATATCAGCCGCCTGCGCACGGTTCTGGCCAAGCGCTTCCCGGATGTCGTGTTCTATTTCCAGCCCGCCGATATGGTGACGCAGATCCTGAATTTTGGTCTGACATCCCAGATTGATGTGCGGATTACGGGGTATGATCAGGCGAATAACCGAGCGGTTATGGGCAAGATCATGGAGGACATGCGGCATGTGCGCGGTCTGGTGGATGTGCATCTGCACCAGCAGCTTGCAGCCCCAGCCCTGAACGTGTCGATCGACCGTGAACGGGCACAGGACCTCAATCTCGTTCTGAACGATGTAGCCCGTAGCGTCATGGTCTCGCAGGCGTCCTCCAACACCGTCACGCCGAACTTCTGGCCCGATCCGCAGATGGGAACGCTTTACCCGGTTGCCGTGCAGACACCGCAATATCAGGTCAACACCGTTGATGATCTGGGCAAGCTGGTGGTGGCAGGGAATGCATCACAGGCGGCCGCGATCCCGACCCTTTTGCGGAATGTGGCGACCATTGAACGCACGGTAGCCCCTGACGTGATTTCACACAGCAACATTCAGCCGGTTCTGGATATCGACGCCAGCGCCGAGGATCGCGACCTCGGGAGCATTGCGCGGGATATCGGGCGGATTGTCGAACGCCATAAAGGCGACCTGAAACCCGGCAACAACATCGAAGTGGCAGGGCAGATTGACAGCATGAACACCTCGTTCACGCGCCTTGAAATAGGCCTGCTGGTGGCGGCTGTTGCGGTCTATCTGCTGATGGTCGTGAACTTCCAGTCCTTCATGGACCCGCTGGTTGTCATACTGGGTCTGCCCGGCGCCATGTGCGGCATTGTGCTGATGTTGTTCGTGACAGGAACAACTTTTTCCGTGCCCTCACTCATGGGCGCGATCATGAGTGAGGGTGTGGCGAGCGCCAATTCCATCCTGCTTGTCACCTTCGCCAAGGAAAGCCGTGCCCATGGCATGACCGCCCTAGAGGCTGCGATGGAAGCCGGGCGGGAGCGTTTGAAGCCCATTTTAATGACTTCCCTTGCGATGGTGATCGGCATGCTGCCGATGTCGCTGGGCCTCGGAGACGGCGGCGAGCAGAACGCGCCACTGGGCCGTGCCGTAATCGGTGGGCTGATGATTGGCACCTGCACCACGCTTTTTGTTGTTCCCTGGCTCTACAGCCGTCTGCGCCGTCGTGAATCCCGCATGCTTGAGGAATATGAGAATGTCGTCTGAGCCTGTCATTTCCCATTCTGGCCAGGAACGCAGGCGGCTTTCCCCCGGCATTGTTGCAGGCTTGAGTGTCATCGTCGCAGTTGGTTATGGCGTTTATACCCATATCGAGCGTGCGCACGCGGTCACGGCAACGGCCAGAGAACGCGACCAGCAGGTTCCGGATGTGCGGACCATGATCGCGCGTGCTTCGACACAACCTTTATCACTGGACCTGCCGGGCGAAACCGTGGGGATTGAGACAACACCCATCGGCGCACGCGCATCAGGCTATATCGACAAGCGGCTTGTCGATATCGGAACCCCAGTGCAGGCGGGACAGGTTCTGGCTATTATCCGAGCGCCGGAACTTGATCACCGCGTAGAGCAGGCGCAGGCGACACTGGCGCAGGCTCGTGCCAATCTAGCTCTGGCGCAGATTACCGCGAGGCGGTCCGGCGGACTTGTCGGTGGCGGGGCTGTCAGCAAGCAGAATTTTGATGTGGACCGCCTGACACAAAATGTCCGACAGGCCGAACAGAAAGCCGCTGATGCCGTGCTGGCTGAAACAGCGCAACGTCGGGCCTATACGACGGTAACCGCCCCTTATGACGGCGTTGTCACCGTCAGGAATGTGGAGGCCGGGGATCTGGTCAGCGCTGATAATGCCACGTCACGCCCCCTGTTTGTGGTCACCCGCACCGACCGGTTACGCGTGCGTGTCCACGTTCCCCAGGATGCTGCTCTGACAGTCAAAGTGGGTGAGCCGGCCTCGATCGTAGTGCCGGAACGACCTGGTCAGATTTTCAAAGGCACAGTGACGCGAACTGGGCACGCGCTGGAACAGGGAAGCCGTATGCTGCCCGTTGAGATCGAAATTGATAACCACGATAATCGCCTGACAGCCGGGCTCTATGCGGAAATCCATTTTGATCTGCCACGAGCGGCCTCTGTCATCATGGTGCCCTCAGAAGCCCTCAATTATGAAGCTGATGGTCTGTCTGTTGAAACTGTCACTGCTGACAACAAAATCGTGGTTCACAAGGTCAAGATCGGCCGGGATTATGGAGATCATCTGGAAATTCTGGACGGGTTGCCCGATGGCAGTCTGCTTGTGGTGCATCCCCCGTCCGCTTTGCATGAAGGCAGTGTTGTCGCGCCGCAACTCGACAAGAACCTAAAGGTGATCTGAGCGTGAGGTCTTCATTCCTTCTTCACGGGATCGCGCTGACGGCTTTGCTCGGCGGTTGCACCATGATCCCGCATTATCACCGACCGGCGGCACCGGTGTCCACGACATGGCCATCCAGCGGCGAACGCTCTACGCAGGCGAAGGATGATACGGCGCTCATGCAGGACTGGCGCGATTTCTACCGCGACCCTGTCATGCAGAACCTCATTGCCACGGCGCTGGAGAACAACCGGGATCTGCGCATTGCCCAGCAGCAGACGCTGGCTGCCAGTTCGCAATTCGACATTGAGAATGCAGCCCTTTTCCCGACTTTGAACGGAACGGCGGGTGCCAATATCCAGAAAATGAACTCTCATATCTGGAGCCTCTCCCGCACGGACGAACCAATCTACATGCGGCAGTATGCAGTTGGTTTCGGCGTTTCCGCCTACGAGGTGGATCTTTGGGGCCGCATACGAAGTGCCTCAAGAGCTTCTTTTGACCGTTATATGGCTAGCGCGCTGAACCAGCAGGCCATGAGGCTGAGTATTATTTCCAGTGTTGCGACGGCTATGCTGAACTGGGTGGCAAATGCGCAGGCGCTGACCCTGACACAGGCCGTTCTTGCCAACAGACAGCGTACCTACGATCTGGTTAGGCGGACGGCGGACGTGGGCACCGGAACGCAACTCGATGTTGCGGAGGCTGAATCTGCTCTGCATGATGTGGAAACGAATGTTGAAATCTACACACGTCAGAAAGCCGAAGCGTTTAACCAGTTGACCCTGCTTGTCGGGATGCCGTTACCGGACGCGACTGTACAGTCGCTCAACGCGAAAGCATCTCTTGAAGCGGTCACTGTTTTCCCCGAGGTTCCCGAAGGTCTGCCTTCGGAGATGATCGCGCGTAGACCAGATATTCGCGTAGCAGAAGCGGATCTGCGCGCCGCTAACGATGATATTGGTGCGGCCCGGGCCGAATTCTTCCCTAAAATCCAGATCACCGCCGCCAATGGTACAGCAAGCAACAATATTACGCGCCTGTTCCAGAGTGGGATGGGAGCGTGGAATGTGGCGCCTCAGATCACAGTACCACTGTTTGATGCAGGCCGCCTGACCGCCCAGCTTAAGCAGGCCCATAGCCGCAAACGCGAGGAAGTGGCGCGATACGAAAAAACAGTTCAGCAGGGATTCCGGGAAGTTGCGGATGCTCTGATCGGACGTGAGACATATACGCGACAGACGAGCGCGCAGCAAAAAGCCGTTGCAGCCAACCAGCGACAATATGATCTGGCTTTGCAGCGTTATAAGGCAGGATACGATCCGTATCTGGAGACTCTCGTGGCACAGCGGGCACTTTATACAGCGCAATTGAGCGCGATTACGACGCAGCTTCAGACGCTCTCTAACAGTGTCACCTTATACAAGGTGTTGGGGGGAGGTTGGAATGATACCCCACCCAAGCGTAAGTCATCTTTCAAGGAACATATTTTGTAAAAATTCGAGAGCAATACTGTTTCGCATAGCGATACTATTACGAAAAATCCTTTCGTATGAGTGAGCATCTTTCTCGCAACGGTCGAGGCTGGAGGTTTCGCCCCAGCCGCTGAATGTTTGGGACTCTCGCGCTCCGCCGTGGCGAAAATAATTGGTCGCATTGAGCATCTACTGGGCGTAAAATTGTTCAATCAAACGGCCCATCGCAACAGTTTGACGGAAGAGAGGCATTTACTACGAACGGTGTGTTTGTGCCCTTGAAGAACTTCGAGCTGGTGAATCTATGCTGGAGTTCGGAGGCTTTAATGTCAAATGTAGATTGAAAGTTGCGATGTCGGCATCGTTCGGGAGGCATTGTGTGGAGCCATTACTGCTCGATTTGGAAGAGAAATACCAAAACCTGAATTTGGATCTTCGTTTCTCGGATACAGACCATAATTTTGTTACCGAACGATATGATTTAGATGTTTAGTTCAGGGATTCGATGGTGTATTATTTTCACGGGAGTGGAAGGAAGCGCTATGGGCGAGGTTCACCACGGGAGCGCCACTACTACTATGACAGTCCGTCGAGCGATACAGCATAGTCAAGAGAGCCTAAAGGCTCTGGCGAAACACTACGCGATCAACCCGAAGATGGTCGTCAAATGGAAGGGCCGGCCCGATACGGCGGATCTGCTCACTGACCTGAAGGCTCCTCTTTCGACGGTTTTGTCGATCGAGGAGAAAGCCACTCTGTGTGCTTGAGCGCCCTATCAACAGGCGTAGTTTCCTAGCCTATGTCGAGCAGGTTCTGTTTTCAACACTCAAGTCAGGTGATATCGTCGTGCTCGATAATCTCCTGATGCGAGCTTAAAACCCTCATATGACCAGCATAAAACCGATACAAACTCAAAACGAATTCTGCCAAAGCAGAGCTAGGCTGAGAGCTCTCTTCGAATGATCTCTGCGCCTGCACCTAAAGCATAGAGCTTATCTCGTGCCACTTGGCGCGTTAGAGGAGCCATGCCGCAGTTGGTGCACGGATAAAGTTTGTCAGCATCTACAAATTGAAGGGCTTTTCGTAACGTATTGGCAACTTGCTCTGGTGTCTCAATGACGTTGGTGGCAACATCAATAGCGCCTACCATCACTTTCTTACCGCGAATGAGCTCAATGAGATCCATCGGGACGCGGGAGTTCTGGCATTCGAGTGAAATCATATCGATATTGGATTTCTGAAGTTTTGGAAAAATTTCTTCATACTGACGCCACTCTGTTCCCAGAGTATTTTTCCAGTCGATATTGGCTTTGATGCCATAACCATAACAGATATGGACTGCGGTTTCGCACTTAAGCCCTTCAATGGCTTTTTCCAATGTGGCAATACCCCAGTCATTCACCTCATCAAAGAAAACATTGAATGCTGGTTCATCGAATTGAATGATATTGATGCCGGCATCTTCCAACTCTTTGGCTTCCTGATTAAGGATTTTCGCAAATTCCCACGCCAGTTTCTTGCGGCTTTTGTAGTGGCCATCATAGAGCGTGTCGATCATGGTCATAGGACCAGGCAATGCCCATTTGATTGGCTTCCTCGTCAGCGTACGTAAAAACTTGGCATCCTTGATAAACACCGGCTTCTTGCGCGTCACAGGTCCGATGACTGAAGGTACGCTAGCATCATAACGGTTGCGAATTTTAACAGTCTGGCGGTTCTCGAAGTCTACACCGCCAAGATGCTCTATAAACGTTGTGACGAAATGCTGACGCGTTTGCTCACCATCGCTGACGATATCTATGCTTGCCCGGTCTTGATCATCTAGCGCCAGGCGTAGCGCATCTTGTTTTCCTTCGAGCAGTTCCTCTCCCTGCAACATCCAGGGAGACCAGAGAGTTTCGGGCTGAGCAAGCCAGGACGGCTTAGGCAGGCTACCAGCCGTTGAGATGGGAAGTAGGGGGGGCATGAGAGATGGCCTCGTGTTTCTGATTGATCAAGCGTTGTAAGTGGCAGACCATTGTTCAAGGATACCCTGATAGGGCTTGATGAAATTTTCTTCCGTATATTTGCCTTGTACTACAGCCAATTGGTTGCGTTCCTCACGGTCATAGACAATACGAGTTATGGAATAATCCTGATGCGTTAAACTCGGTTGATAATAAGCCGGAGCTGCAGAGTTAGCGTTGTAAATTTCAGGTCTGTAAATTTTCTGAAAAGATTCCATCGTACTAATAGTGCCGACAAGCTCAAGAGGAGAGTAATCCGAAAGCAGATCACCGAAGAAATAGAATGCCAGAGGTGCAACACTCTTTGGCGGTATAAAATAACGGACTTTCATACCCATTTTTTCAAAATATAGGTCTGTAAGAGAAGAAGTGCGACTGTGATATTCAATGCCCAGAACAGGGTGCTGACTTTCTGTCCGATGATAGGTCTTGTTGGTTGAGACACTCAGGCATATGACTGGTAGTTTCTTGAAGTTATTCTTATATGGGATGGATTTCACGATGCTTTTAAAAAGATTCCCATGCAAATTCCCATAATTATGAGGAATGCTAAATTCTGACCTATCTTTGTTGTAGTTCGGCAGAAGCACACTAAAATCATAATCTCGCACATATGAGGAAAAACTATTCCCTACAACACCATCTATGCGTTTGTTGTCTTTTTTATCAACAATTGTCGTGTTCAGGACCTCAATTAGAGGAAAATTATCACTTTTCCCAGAAAAATCAATATCCATCTCAACTGAAACGATTTCAAGTTCGATGGAATAGCGATCCCCTCTAGCATTGTCCCAATGCGCAATATCATTGAAACGATTGTCAATCATTTTCAGAACATTATGCAGGTTTTTCTGACGGCTTTCTCCTCTTGCCAGATTAGCAAAATTGGTCGTAAGACGCGTCTTATCGGATGGATGATAATTCTCATCGAAACGAACTCGATTGATACTAAATGTAAAATCTTTAATCATTATAGTTCTGTATCCTTTTTTTTACGAAAAACCAGTATTTGGTTTTGGAGGATTCAAGAAGGTTTTAATTTTTATCCTGATTCTTTGAGGTTGTGGTCATTAGCATGTCTTCTGTTAAGCAATCGTCTGTTTGTCTTGTGTCTCAACGACAAAATAAATAAAAATGATTTGTTTTCATTAGAGCATAAACTTTGCTTATGGGTTGATGAAAACAAACTTTCATTGCTTAAAATAGAAAGCGCCTTGCTGACGAGGCATACGGAAAAATTCAAGCGCATAAGCTTTACAATTGGCACTGAGTAGCGGTTTAACACGAGTAAGTATTGCACAAGTCGCCAGGGCTAATCGACATTCAAGCGATCCAGATCATGGCTACTGTGAAATGGATGGTTGTGCGATCGTAGCGCGTTGCGAAACGACGAAAATGTTTGAGGCGATTGAAGCATCGTTCGATACGGTTTCGGTCTTTATAATGAGCCAGGTCGTGCGAGATGAACACCTTGCGGTTCCGTTTTGACGGAATGGCAGCCTCTGCGTTCATGACAGCAATCTGTTCGCGGAACCCATTGCTGTCATAAGCCTTATCGGCTATGACCGCGCTCGCAGCCTGGCCTTCGAGCAATGCAGATGCCTGGGTGGCGTCATGAACCTGACCGCCGGTGATAATGAACCGTAACAGTCGACCAAGAGCGTCGGCCAGTATGTGGATCTTGGTGGTTAATTCACCTCGGGAACGCCCCAGCGCCTGATTTTACGCCCCCTTTTTCGGTCGCCGTGTCCTGGTGTGCGCGGACAATGGTGCTATCAATCATCAGATACGAGTTATCGCGATCGGCGGTCAGCGCGGTAAATACTCACTCCCGCCCGCCCGCATGGCACCAACGACTGAAGTGCCGGTGGACCGTCTTCCAGCTTCCATAGCGTTCAGGCTGGTCGGCATCAGTGGGCGCGCCGGATCGCAACACCCATAAACATCCGTTTACACACAGACGGTTGTCCGATCCAGTCCGCCCAGGATCGCTCGCCTTCTCTGTCAACAGAACTCAGATCTGCTCCCACTGCGCTGTGCTCAATTCGGATCGCTTGATCCCCATCGCAAGCTCTCCCCATCAACACAGAGACCTAGAAGCAGCGATTGGCCTATTTGGAAATCCTGAATGTCGATTGGCTCTAAGGCGAGACAGGCGCTCTTCAATATTAATGAAGGCAGGCTGTTTCATATCGCGACTTATACAATTAGAACTGACAAATAGAAATCAAAGAGATAGCTTAAAAAAAGAGTTTTTTAGAACGATCTATCTGAGGTGGTAGGCCGTAACGTCTGGTCGAATTGTCAGCTGTTTCTCTCAGGTGTCGCATTGAGGTGCGAGGAAAAAAAGAGATAATCATGCTTATTCGCTGTTCATTATGGACAGTCCTGAATGCGGCCTTTGTTAGCGAGCCGGATTTCATAAGGAAAACCCTAAGCTTAATTTATACAGAACCTTATTGGATAACGAAAATTTATCCATAACGATAAACACATAAATCTTTATTTTCGTTTCGATGATAGGTTAGATGTCGAAACGAAATGAATGGTTTATGTGAAACACCATAAATTCTTGACGATATGGGATAGAGGGATATCAGGAATGTTTGGCCATCGTACTAACCCATTATTGTTTCGGAGTGATAACGCACTATCGCCTGTTGTGTGGGCTCTTGTTCTGATCTGTGTGGTATGTAGTAACGAGGGACGTGCTGCTTCCATGTCTTCCACTACAAGTCATGTGAAAAAAATCGATCATAAGAAAAAACAAAAAACTTCATTATTATCAATAAAAAAACAAAAAATATTCGTCAAGTTACTGCACATGCAAATGAAACAGTTTCTGTCCAAGGGACGCGGCTTGGTAATTCAGTTCTGTCTCCTTCCACAAGGGAGCATAGTACAGTACAAGTTTTCCGTTATAGTGTGGATCAATTGAAGGAAACTGGTCAAACTAATATTTTGGCGGCTATTGCACAGCTTTCACCTGCCGTAACATCATCCCCGTTTGGGGGGATAGGGGGCAATGGCCTGAACAAGACAATGCAATTACGTAATCTTGGTGCTGATCAAACAGAGGTGGACCCCGTATTTCGGACATATAGATTGTCGCGCTAGCCAAGCTTACGGCGGCTACTACCTTTCCCCCAGCATCGCGGATTGGAGCTGCTACGCAGCGGATGCCGGGTTCATTTTCCTCTAAATCGAAGGCGCAGCTCATTAGGCCAGATTGGCGCAGTCCGGCTCGATAATCACTCCAGTCAGGAAGCCGCGCATGGGGCGTTGCTGGATGGCTTAAAGCAACATTGTAGAGCGTGCGCCATTCGGATTCAGGTAAATCCAGCATCAGTGCTTTGCCAAGCCCTGTCGAGGCAAGAGGCATACGTTTGCCGATACGCGAGCGCATTTCCAGCCCGCGTTGACCGGGAATCTTGTCCAGATAAAGCACTTCAACACCCTCCCGGATACCCAGGTGAACGGTGTCACAGGTTTTGGCACCAAGCGCGGTCAGATGATCGCGTGCCAAGGTTACTACCGGCAGATGATCGCGTGCCAGAAATCCCATTTCTACCAAGCGGGAGCCTAAGATGAAAGATTGGCCGTTGGCACTGGATGTTGAACGCAAATAGCCAGCCTGCACTAGTGTGCTGGCTAGCCGATGGGTGGTGCTTCGGCTGCATCCAATGACAGAGGCAATTTCCATCAATGTACTATGGCCTTCGGCCACAGCTTCGATCACCGACAGGCCTCTCGTCAAAGTCTGCGTTCCAGGTGGGAACGCAGATGTTTCAATCCCAGTCATCTTGGTTCTTTCGTTTGCTTTCAGCACATCATGGACACCAGCCTAAGGAGTCGTCAATATTTTGGAGCTCTATCCTACATAGTGGGATGATGAGGTTGATTAGTTGTTTTCTTTCCTTCTATAAACCCTGAAAATTGTGAAATAATTCGTTCTCTTTTCTTCTTTTTTTAGAAAGAATTCGAGTTTCTCAGGTCACGCCAAGCGTTGATAGGCCTGTGATAGTGAACGGCGGCGTATGGCCATGGTGGATATCGCGAACTGTTTTATGCGAGGCGCAACTCATGACGCACAATGCTATCCCGTCGTCTTGCGGGTGTTATTGCAGTATGCCTGTCGGTTGTTCCAGTCTGGCAAAGGAAAGGTACAGGAAACTTTCTTTTCTGGCCTATATTGGCTTTGACTGGAAAACGCGTTTCTTCCGCCGGGCTGATCTTTCGATTGGTATCCTCCACGGACGGCACACCGCGTGTCTATACTCTTTCCATCAGGCAGGGGGCAGGTGTGGGGAATTATAGAGTATCTGGCGCTGAATGACGTGGAGGCAGTTTTGAACGTTGCTGAAGCGCAGGTCCAGCGCGATCGATTTCAGATATGAAACATGAACTCTCTGCTGTTTAGTCTCGGGATTTGATGGTGTGATATTTTCACGTCAATGGAGAGGCAAACCCACAGAGCTGTTCCCTCAGGATCTTCATGGACAATCAGCACTGAAGTTTACGAAAATGCGCCAGAAGGATGATGGGCCACCTATCCAACAGACCTCTCACTCCCGTTCTTGGGCCACAAGTTGTATGTTCTCCATCGACCAGAGATGCAGGTTGATTTAAAAATGGAAGGACAAAGATGCTATAGGCAGCCACGGAGTACTATTGAAAGAAGGACTGCTTGAGCGCAGAGATACGGCATCCGATGTCTGGGCACACACCATGTACCGATCAAAAAAACCCTTACGAGGCCTTCATGGAAAAGCATGGCCTTGTTTCAAAAATCCATCACAGGGCCATGCTCCGAGATATCAAGAGATCCAATGCGGGAAAGCCAGTGAGCCGTTCGCGGGGCGACCAGGTTTTGCTGGTCAGAAATCACAGATGGCTCTTGTCATTCGAACAATGAGAATCACCAGTGCTACCATGAGGATTAGGTTGGCCAATATCGTTTCCATCTCTTCCTGTCGCGGATCAGCGCGACCGGCTGGCAATCTAGGGCACAATATTTCCCGCGTTGCTTTCAGTGTAGGGCAGAAACACGTTTAGAGAAATCATTAATATTTATTATGTTATTCCTTGAATAAGGGATTCAGAACTTGAATTAACTGTTTTTCGATTTCTTCACGTGTGGGCAGACGTGATATATCAGCTCCCGAATGAGGCTAACAGACGTGCTTTCCTTGGCCTCCCAACGTTTTAATCCTTTTTACTGGCGACTACATTATCCTGGCGGATGACAGCAGGTGACTGCTGTTGGGCTTTCTTTGAAGAGAGACGGCGTTGCTATATAATAAGGAAAGGAAAATAAATCTTATACCAGATGAATGTTGTTTCAGTATAAATATAAAGTTATTAATTATAAAAATAAATAATAAATAACTTAAGTATGAACTATTAAATAAATAAAAACATCATAAAAAAATAAAAAATTAATAAATGAAAATAATAATTAAGGTTTTGTTTACTAAAAATAGTTTTCATTTGTTTTGTAGCTTTGCTAATTATACAGATTAGTAATGTTTGTTCGTTCGTTACAAACGGATGGGTCTTTTCTAGTTCGAAACTCGGTCCGCGTCCGTTCTCATTAAACGATCGTTGGATAGGGAGTGCTGTCATGGCAACAGACGATCAAAGCGACCTGCTTTATAGCAGTTACGTTTCGGGCTATGTAAATTATGATCGTAGTTACGGTAACCTTGTTAACGGTGCCGTTGCATCTGGTACGGCCAATGGTAATAGTGCCACGCTGAACGTTCTGTCTGGAAGCAGTAATGTTTCGGGGGCGACAGCAAACAATCTGGGTGTCCTTCTTACGTCTGGAACTCTGAATGCTGCGTCCATTCAGTCCGGCGGTGCGGGCGTTGCAGTTGCCAATGGCATTATTAGTGGCGCGACAGTTGCATCCGGCGGAAGTATGATTGTTACCCAGAACGGTACAATCACAGATCCTACAGTGCATGGCGGTGGTGTCGTTGCAGCAGGTGCTTTCACTGCCAAAGGGCAGCCTTTTCCAGCCGGCGGTGTCATTTCAGGCGGGACATTCGACGTGGGGGCCACAGAAATGGTCAGCGCTGCGTCCGCATATGGTGGCCATTTTAAGGGCACCCAGCTTCTTCTGAATGGTGCAACCGCGAGTGGGGGCCTTTTCGAGGCCGGTGGCCAGCAGATTATTGGTGGCTATTACCTTTCAGCAGTCGATAGCTCGGGTGGGACAATAACCAAGGTCTCCAATGTTTCGGGGACGGAAAGCGGTTGGACGGCAAATACTGCTGTTGCCTCAGGTGCAAGTATTCAAAATGGCGGAACAGCCTACGTTCTGCATGGCGGCACGGCAGTAAGTGGTTCCGTGGGAACCGGTGGGAAAGAAATTGTTGAATCTGGTGGTAGAACACTCTCGCTTACCGTAAGCGGTGGCACTGAAATTATAGAAAGTGGTGGCGTCGCTTCTGGCAGTATTGTTATGTCAGGCGGCACTATAACTGTCAGTAGTGGCGGCACGGCGTCAAATACCATTCTCGGCGCCGGAGGTGTGGAGGTTGTTAGCAGTGGTGGAACCGCTTATGCGACTACTATTTCGAATGGCGGTACACTCAGCGCAACCAGTGGCGGTATTCTGAGTGGTATAACGATCGTTTCCGGTGGTGGCACGCTTGTGTTGGGTGGAAATAACGGGAATTCAACAGTTAACCTTGCTGGAACCAGTTTTGACCAACCGGCTAATGTTGTTATCTCTGCGGGAACGACCAACATTGCCGAGACCTTTACAGGATGGAGTGACGGCGACCAGATTATCTTCAAGGGGCTGACAGGAGCGGCTTCTTCGATCTCTTTTTCTGATGCAAACCATATTACATTTGCATTGGGTGGTCAGACATTCACTTTAAATATTATAGGGGTGAGAAATAAATTTAAATTTATTAATGACAATGGCACCACAATTCTGGAAACGTGCTTTCTCACTGGAACCTTGGTGCGTATGCTAACCGGGTATGTTCCTGTAGAGGATATACGGCCTGGTGATGTCATTATGGTACGTGATGGTGATACTTTCATGTCTCGTGATGTAAAATGGGTCGGAAAAAGCCAAGCTGTGGTCCGCACAACATCTCCTTACCCGGATGAAGCTGGTTATCCAGTAAGGATCAGCAAAGGCGCTCTTGAAGATAACGTGCCTTTCAAAGACATGCTTGTTACACCTGAACATTGCCTCTTTATCAACGGTGCCTTTATTCCAGCCCGTATGTTGGTGAATGGAAAAAATATCAGCTACGATACACGGTATGCTGTTTATGATTACTACCATGTTGAGACAGAGCAGCATGCAGTTATCGAAGCGGATGGTGTCCTGACAGAAACGTATCTCGATACAGGTAACCGGACGAGCTTTAACAGTTTGTCAGATAGTGATGTTGTTGCAGGCCACTTCGAGACACCGAAGGACTGGGCGCGTGATGCGGCTGTTCCGCTAGTAACCAGCCGTGAGAGTGTTGAGCCTATATATCGGGCTATCGACGGCCGTAATAAAATGAGCGGATTTAATGGTGAAGTGCATGGGAGTCAGGATATATGGTCTCACGATCCAAATCTGTACCTTGAAACGCCAGACGGTGCAGTTATCCGGCCGGTAAAACAAAATGGGAAGAATGTGGTCTTCATGTTGCCGCCGGGCCTACAGAAAGTGTATATTGTTTCCAGAACAGCACGCCCGGTAGATGTTATTGGTTCTTTTGTTGATGATCGGCGCGAGCTCGGCGTTCTGATTGGTAACATAGAGTTAATGGGTGGACGGAATAAGTGCTCTCTTGAAGCACCTCTGGAGCCGCAAAATATTCTAGGTTGGGCATCGTACGAAGCTGACACTGCTAGGTGGACCGCTGGTAGAGCTGAAATTGATCTTTCCACCTTCCTCGTTGAAGGGTTTAGATTGTTGAATATTGAAGTTGTTTCCTCTCTTTCTTATCGTGAGAAGATGGTGGAACAGAAGAATAGCCTAAGTGCCTGACGCCTAAGTGCTAAAACATCTCTTGTAGCTATAATATGGCCGCAAGAGATGTTTTGTATTTAGAGTATGACTTAAAAAGGTAAGAGACCAGATGATCGAGACGCTCCTTTCTCAACTGCGAGATGCGGCGCAACACAGTGTAGCCTTTGAAAGCGCGTCCCGATCATGGAGTTTTAGCGGTTTTTTGACAGATGTAGGGAAGATTGCGCACGCATTAAAAAATGTAAGAGATTGTGGCTGTTCCATAGTTGGAATAAAATGCAAAAATTACTACCATCATTGGGTTCTCATTTTTGCATTAGACAGGCTTGGTCTTGCTTCTGCATCTTTCCAAAATGATCTTGGACCATCTTTTCAGACATATCTGAATGTTATTCAGCCAGACTTTTTTTTAAGTGATCATGCGCTGATTACAGACATAAAGCATTACGTTGTTGGTGAGACATGGTTTGCAGAGGTTCTCAGTCAAGAAAATAATAATACCACATATTATGAATCACGTGACTTCTGTCGGATCGGGGTAGCAGCAGGGACGGGGGCTGTGCCTCAGAAAATTGGTCTCAGGCGTCCGGATATAGAGCGAAACATTAGTCAAATTATCAAATCAGATATATTGTCACTTTCTGAAAAATCTCGAAAAGAACAGTTTAATGTTCTTTGTTGTATCGGAATTGATATTCTTGCTGGCTATCAGATAGGATTGTCTGCGCTCGCTGCTGGCTGTTGTATCAAAATTTTTGATCCAGTCCAGATTGGTCTTATTATCGCACGTCACGAGCCAACGGCTATTGTTGTGTCTCCACTCCACCTTGAATATGTCATAAATTCAATTTCTCCACTTTCCGTCGCACAAGATAATCTTGAAATCATCGTCGTGGGCGGACGTCTTCCATTAGAACTAGAACGAAAGACAAAAGAGAAGCTAAGTAAAAAAATATATACGCTATATGGAACAGAAGAGGCAGGAATAATTGCAGTAAAGAAATATGATCATCACTCTGAACATAAAAGTGCAGGGAGTATAGTGCCGTGGATGGATGTTCAGATTGTTGATGGTCAGAATGTTGTTTTGCCTGCTCAAACAGAAGGTCAGGTGAGAATAAAAGGAAACACTGTCATCCGTGGATATCTGGGAACAGTAGAAAACAAAAATAGTCAATTTCAAGAAGGCTGGTTTTATCCAGGAGATTTAGGTTTTATCACGCATAATAAGGAAATATTTATCACTGGAAGAATAGATGAATTGGTTACGTTTGGCGGAGATAAATTTGACCTAAGAATACTAGATGGAATATGCAAAAATTTTGAGAATATAGAAGATAGCTGTGTTTTCCCTGTTCCAGATGAAAACGGTGTATTGATGCCGTGGATTGCAATTATCTGTTATAAAGAAATAGATGGTGCATCTCTTTCCCGTAAAATGCATGAGCGCTATGAAAACTTACCACCAATCACGCTAATCTGGGTTGATAGAATTCCTTATCTGGATGATGGCAGTCCAGATAGGCAGTTTTTAACTCAAGGTATTATGAACAGTCGTTAGTATCAAAAATAAAAAATCTAAGTGTGCTTTGTGAAACTGAGGTATGAAGTGAAGAAAAAACAAGAATTTGCAATTATTGGCGCAGGTCTTCGTTTCCCAAAAAACATAAATAATCTTGAGAAATTCTGGGAATTTTTAAAGAATGGTGAAGACGCAAGCGATAAAATTCCATCTGATAGATGGAGTGTAAATCGCTTTTATAATCCGGAATATGAAGCGCCGGGTAAAACGTACATGCGGAGAGGATCATTCCTTAGCCAAAAATTAGGATATTTTGATCCACAAATTTTTGGCATTTCCCCTCGTGAAGCTATTCTGATGGATCCACAGCAAAGGATTTTACTTGAGACAACATGGGAAGCTTTAGAAAATGCTTATATTATACCAAGTAAATTAAATGGTTCAAAAACTGGTGTATTTATAGGCTCATTTTCCTTGGACTGGCTTGTTAATAGTGGAAGCCCTTTAAACAGAAACGCGATCAAGGATCATTTTTCCACCACTGCAGCATCAGCCACAATGATTTCTGCGCGGCTTTCGCATGTCTTTGGATTGTGCGGGCCTTGCCTTACGATAGATACTGCGTGCTCGTCCTCTCTGGTTGCAATTCATAACGCCTGCATTAGCTTAAGCACTGGTGAAAGCGATATGGCGATCGCAGGTGGCGTTAATTTTATGATTAACCCGCAAGCAGCAATGCCCATGTCGCGCGGACATTTTCTTGCACAAGATGGCCGGTCGAAAAGTTTTTCGGCTGATGCTGATGGATACGGGCGAGGGGAAGGGGCGGCAGTTGTAGTCATAAAGAGACTGGAAGACGCTCAGGAAGCACGGGATTCTATTTTAGGGGTTATCTGTGGCAGCGGTGTGAATCATGATGGGCGCGCAACCGCAATTACGGTTCCAAATGGGGCAGCACAGGAAGCCTTGATCAAAGAGGTTATTTCTAAGAGCGGTTTGACGCCGGAACAACTGGATTATGTTGAAGCACATGGAACCGGTACGCCCGTAGGTGATCCAATAGAAACAGCGGCTCTTGCGCGTTCTATCGGTCTGAATAAATCAAAGCAGAACCCGCTTATCGTTGCCTCTGTGAAAGCAAATATTGGGCATTTGGAAGCGGCAGCTGGTGTTGCCGGTGTTCTTAAGGCACTTCTTTGTTTGCAGAACAGATCTGTGCCAGTTCAAGCTAATCTTGAAATGATAAATCCTAATATAGAAGTGGAAAACTGGAATATTCGCATCCCCTATAAAGAAAGTGTT
Source organism: Drosophila kanapiae (assembly GCA_008042475.1). Lineage (NCBI taxonomy): Eukaryota > Metazoa > Arthropoda > Insecta > Diptera > Drosophilidae > Drosophila > Drosophila kanapiae. Next base: position 102,267 of record VNJM01001799.1, read on the forward strand.
AATATTTCTTCAGAAAAAGACATTATTTACGCGGGTATTAATTCATTTGGATATGGTGGAACAAATGCCATGATGGTCATGCGTTCTCTTCATGCTCAAGAGGTTAATTTAAAAAAGAAGCCTTACCCCAAAGAAAAACTACTGGATTGTTATTTTTTGCCTGTTTCTTCTGCCAGTGTAGCAGGGCTCTCAAATACAGCGTCTACATATCTAAGGTATCTTGAAGATAATTCTTCTGTTGATATTAGAGACGTGTGTTATTCCTTAGGTGCGTATAGAACATGGTTTCAGAATAGAGCTATTGTATTGGCCTCTACCAAGGAGGAGCTACTAGAGCGCCTTACTTTTCTTCTGGACAGTAAGTCTGATCCCCATGTGGTAGTGGGGAAAAGTTCTGTCATATGTAGTAGCGGTCCCATAATGGTTTTTTCTGGAATGGGGTCACAGTGGGAAGGAATGGGAAAGTTTGTTCTTGAACATATTTCTCCTGATATACAAAATATCGTAGAAGAATTCGATAAGGAGTTTTCTATTTATGCAGGATGGTCAATTTTAGAATTTTTTAATAATGAAGATACTCACGAAAAATCAATTCATAAAACAGAAATTGCACAGCCAGCAATTTGCCTAATAGAAATTATTATTTTTAAAACATTAGAAAAATTCGGTATTAAGCCGGCGGCTATTGTTGGGCATAGTGTGGGAGAGGTTGCTGCAGCATACTGCTCCGGCGCATTGGCGCTTAAAGACACCGTAAAAGTTATTTATGTCCGCAGTCAGTTGCAGGCTCGCCTTTCTGGTAAAGGTACTATGTTAGCAGTAGGAGAAGAACGAGGAAAAATTGAAGAACTTATTTTAAAAGAAAAATTTTCTGTCTCTATCGCTGCAATAAACAGCAGTAAGTCATGCACTTTATCGGGTGTGTATGAAGATTTAAAAAAAATTGAAAATCATTATAATGGTCAGAACAAGTTTGTCCGTTTTCTGAACGTTGAAGTTCCCTATCATAGTGTTATTATGGAAGAGATAGAGGCTGATATGTTGTCCTCATTATCTGACATTCGAGCATTTTTCCCCAAAATACCACTTTATTCGACAGTTAGTGGGATAAAATGGGAGCCTAATGCGCGACATGACGCAGTTTACTGGTATAATAATTCACGTGCTCCGGTTGAATTTTTCAAAGCTATAACGACCCTTCTTGAGGATGTTCAAAGTCAAGTGTTTTTAGAAATAGGTCCCCATCCTGTCTTACTTCCTTCAATCAAAGAAATTACCTCTAAATCTGAATTAGAAATACAAACAGTTCACTCTCTGCGTCGAAATGAGGCCGGTCAGGAATGGATATCTGCATGTTTAGCTCGTCTCGCCGTCGCTGGATGCACGCTTGACTGGAAATTGATTTCTAATGGTCAACGCGTAGCAGTTCCTACATATTCATGGAATAGAGAATATTTTTGGTCTGAATGCAAAGAAGCGGCAGATGATAGGTTGGGTCCGATAGTTCACCCACTTCTTGGTCTACCGGTCTCGTCTGCCACACCATCCTGGCGAGCGATGATAAACCAGAATTATTTACCGTGGCTGCTAGATCATAGCATTGAAAATAATATTATTCTTCCAGCTTCAGCTTACATTGAAGCTGCGTTGGCGGTCCATGCTCAAGTGCATGGACAGAGTAGTGCAATATTGCGGAATTTTGAGATTCATACTCCTTTATTAATAGAACAAAAAGACAATTACGAAATCGAGTGGCGGTACGATCCGGAAAAAAAAATATTGACTGGCAGCAGTGCTAATCAGATATCAGACGAAGACAGTTCACTGTGGAAAAAGCACGTTAGTGTAAAGGTTTTATCCTCTACGCCATGGGTGATATCTGCGAGCAGTAGTTTTAATCAAAATGAGATTAAAGAGTTTGATAGTCGTTTTTTCTATGAGAACCTTTCCAAAAATGGACTACAATATGGAAAGAAATTTCAGGTTGTTAAAAAGATATGGGCATTAGAAAATGGTCTAGGTGCTCACATCTCATTAGATTCAGAGACAGCATCTGAAGTCGAGAATTATAATATTCATCCAGCATTGCTTGATGGAGCTTTTCAGGTTCTCGCCGCTGCTATTTTTGATAAAAATCCTGATAATGAGCACGCATTCGTACCAGTTACTGCTGACTGTATTATGTATTATGGCATTCAATGTTCAGATCTAAATGTTTTTACCAAAATCAGAAAAGAATCTGATATAAAGTTTATTGCTGATCTAAAGATCTATAATAAAAGCAATGAAATAGTTCTTTTCATAGATAAAATGATTTTTAAGGCTGTTCCTAGGTTAACGAAAGAAAAGCAGTTTGAAAGCCTTCTTTATAAAACAAATTGGCAAAGTGCTGAAAAGCTACCTCTTTTTATTGATCCTGTAAGAATTCTTTTTATAGGTCAAAAAAAAGAAATGAAAATATTGAGAAATATTTTAGAAAAACATTTGGTTACCGTTGATTCTATAGATATAAATTTAGAAAAAAAATTCTACCAAGATACTTTTAAAAATATCAATATTAACGATTATAAGGCCATTGTTTTTCTGTGTCCTCTTGCCGAAGAGGGTGATGTGTTCATGGGATTGGAGGAACTACTTGGCTGCGTGCAAGCTTTACCACAGATCTCTCCTGATAATTTAACTACGCGTTTATACATTGTAACATCTAATGGTGTCACAATAGATTCATCTGAGGCTGGTTATGTCAGGCTAGATCAAGCGGCATATCGTGGGTTCGCGCGTGGTATAGAATTAGAACGACCAGATTTAAGGGTCAAAATTATTGATCTAGATAAAGAGCAAAGTAAGGAAACACTCTCGTCTTTGTGCGCGGAGTTACTAAACTCTGATTGGGAAGACGACGTTGCCGTGCGTTGTGGAGAGCGGTTTCTTGCAAGAGTTTCATCTACATCGTTTAATAACAAAAACAAAAATGATATAGATTTGTATGAAAGAAATGACATTTCATCTGTATTGACAATCTCTGATACAGGTTCCCTTGAAAAACTTCATTATGAAACGTCCTTGCTCAAAGCTCCTAATGAAGGAGAAGTTACATGTAAAGTCATGGCTGCAGCACTCAATTTTAAAGATATTCTCAAGGCAATGAATTTATTGCCGGAAAGCATTGTAGAAAAGACATTTTATGAAAAATCTATTGGTATGGAAGCAGTTGTCCGCCTCACAGATATAGGTAAGGGTGTTGAAAAGTTTACAATAGGAAAAGACTATATTATCGCGGCCCCAGATTGTTTCGCCACATCCTTTACCGTTGATGCAAGCAGGTTGTTCGCAATAGAAAAGCCAGAAGGTCTTTCAGCCATTGATGCAGCTACTTTGCCGGTTGCTTTCCTCACAGCATGGTATGCACTTTCGCATCTTGCCCGACTTCAACCTTCTGAAAGTGTTTTAATACATTCAGCAACGGGTGGTGTGGGACTGGCGGCAATTCAGATCGCCAAATTACTGGGGGCGCGTATCTTTGCAACGGCCGGAACAGAAGAAAAGAGAGCATATCTCAACTCTATAGGCTGTGAACATGTGTGGTCTTCTCGTACACTTGAGTTCGCCGAGGGTATACGCCACATAACGGGTGGAAAGGGCGTAGACGTTGTTCTTAACTCTCTTTCTGGGGAGGCCCTGACGGCAAGCCTTGACAGCCTTGCGCCATTAGGCCGGTTTATTGAGATTGGGAAAAAAGATATTATTGAGAATTCATCTCTGTCTATGAAGATTTTTAACGAAAATATTACGTTCTTCTCGGTTGATCTCGATCGTTTATTATTAGAAAGACCACAGATTATAAGTGATCTTCTGAACACTATGGAAGGGATGATAAAAAGGGGGAATCTTCAGGCACTGCCGGTTACCGTTTATCCTGCTAGAGAAACAGTAGATGCCTTCCGTTTCCTTTCCAGCGCCAAACACATAGGAAAAGTTGTTATCGACTATACAGATCTTGCCGGCTTAAAGGGGGAGGCAAGGGTGAGCTCTAGGTCTGATATTGACCCGACCGGAGCCTATCTTATTAGCGGTGGTTTGGGTGGCTTAGGGCTAGAAACAGCGGAGTGGTTGTTGAGGCTGGGTGCGAAGACCATTGTTTTAACTGGTCGTAAAGCTTCAGATAATGAAGTGGTTAAAAATAGAATTGAAGGATGGCGCAAAAATGGAAATAGGATTGAAGAACGATATTTCGATATAACAAATAGAAGATCACTTCAAGATGTTATCTTAGATTTTGGGAAAACCTTGCCTCCATTGAAGGGGGTTTTCCATTGTGCTTCTATTTTTGACGATGCCCTGCTTGAGAATATTACGGCAGAACGCTTGCGCATGGGTTTGGGAGCAAAAGCAGAAGGAGCTCGGCTGTTGGATGCTCTCACAAAAAATATTCCTTTAGATTTTTTTGTTTTATTTTCATCTGTAACTACTCTTACAGGCAATATAGGGCAAAGTATTTATATTGCAGCAAATGAAGTATTGAATCAAATTTGTGAGAATAGACATAAGCAGAATCTTGCCGCATTATCTTTAAATTTAGGCCCTGTTGGCACTGTGGGTATTCTTTCACGAAATCAGGTAGCTGCTGACGCCCTTCGTACAGCAGGGATGAGCCTTCTGGATATTGAGCATGTTCTACATTTTCTTCCGGATTTGATACAGATAGGATGGGCTCAAATTACAGTTGCAGATATTGATTGGGAGCAATGGTTTCGCGTGGTTCCCTTGGTTTCGGATTTGTCCCGTTTCACGGCTATGCATCATCTGATTAATCGTTTGGATTCCACAAGTGAAACAATGATGGCTCTTTTGGGGTTGCCAGAGGAAGATAGGTTAGAATTTCTTATAGAGCGCCTTAAATCTATCATAGCAAAAACTTTGCATCTACAGGATGATGCTGTTGATAATAATGCCAAGCTGTCTGAACTTGGTCTAGACTCTCTTGCCGGTGTAGAGCTTCAAGCGGGAATTAAAATCGAGTTTGGCATAGAGGTGTCAGCTATGATGTTTTCCAAAGATGATAGTGTACGGAGTTTAGCAAGGAAGTTTTATACGCAGATCAAAACAAAAATCCTAACTCTCACAAGTGAAAAATCTATATAAATGGAGAAAAATTTTCATACTATTTTAGAGCCTGGTGGGCAAAAAATTATTGATTGGCAGACGGGAGCTTTAGCTGAGCTTTCACGCTTTCAAGCTGCTATCAATCCTGATTTGGAGGTTTTAACTTTTCTAGGCGATGGACGTAACGAAACAGCACGTTTAACTGCACAAGAACTTGATGCGAAAGCTGGAAATCTTGCTGGTTGGCTGAGAAAATGCTTAAAACCAAAACAAAGAGTAGTTTTATTATTAGAGAATGGTCCTGAGTATCTTCTTGCTTTGTTTGGATGCGCGTATGCAGGTGTGACGCCAGTTTCAGGAGTTTATCCAACAGACTTTGGAAGCAAGCAACGTTTGTGTCATATTGTCAAGGACAGCGATGCGGTAGCTGTTATTGGAGAGAAGAATACTTTATCTTCTTTTCAGAAAGAATGCCAATTAGAAAGTTTAAATATATTATGGATACCAGTAGAACTCGCCGAGAAATATAATGCATATTATTATTCACCATTAAAAAATTCAGATGAGGCTCTGATACAATATACTTCTGGATCTACAAATATTCCGAAAGGTGTTATCCTGACAAGTAGGAATATTCTCTTTAATCTTACGCAGCAAGGTATAAAATTAGGATATACTCAAGGAGATGTAGGTGTCAGTTGGCTTCCTTTATCACACGATATGGGGCTAATGGGGGCTGCATTGATGGCAATAGCCGCTGGGGGACAATGTATTTTACTACCCCCAGAGAAATTTTTGCAGACTCCTACAATCTGGCTGCGTGCAATAAGTAAGTATAAGGCAACGCTTTCCGGAGCACCTGGTTTTGCCTATGATATATGTGTCAATTTTAAAGATAATTTACTAGAAAATATTGATTTATCAAAATGGGAGCAGGCATTTGTTGGATCAGAATCAATAAACTTTGAAACAATTCGAAAGTTTTCATCAAAATTTTCAAAGTACGGTTTTAAGAATAAAGCATTTTGTCCTTGTTATGGGTTGGCTGAAGCCACCCTTCTGGTGTCTTCTAAAGCGAGAAAGAAAAATGTATTTTTAGGTAAGTTTTCACGTGCGTTTCTTACGGAGAGTGTTGTCGCGCCTCCTTTATCTTTAGATGATGAGCGTATTGTGGTTTCATGTGGCGAAGTGATTGATGATACACATATACTGGTCGTAAAAAATGAAACTGATTTTTCTCTTGCTGCAGAAAATGAGGAAGGCCTTCTTTTTGTTTCTGGTCCGGGAGTATCACAAGGTTATTGTGGTCATGGAAATCAGAACATTATTAAATTAGAATATAATGGTATTATTTATGTATATACAGGCGATAAAGGATTTTATTATGATAAAAACTTGTTTTTGACAGGGCGAAAAAGTAACGAAATTATTATTAATGGATTTAAAATTGATCCAGAAGATTTTGTTTTTTCTGTTTCTCAAAAAGAGCCTAGAATATCACAGAATAACAGTACTATTTTTCTTAACGATAATATTCCTGTATTTGTTTGTAGCTGCTTCAATAGGAGTGATTATGAGGACAGGATATTTTCTGAACAAATTAAAAAGATATTCTATGAGAAATTTAGAATTCACAAATCAGAAATATGGTTCGTGAATTCAGCTTCTTTTGACAAAACACCTAGCGGGAAAATTATGGTCGATGCGACAAAATATAATTTGATTTGCAATGAAAATCTAATTTTAAAAAAAATAAGATTAGATATAGTAAAAAATTTTACGTTATTAAAAAAAGAAATTTTTTAAGGCGAGATATTTCAAATCTATTTTTCGGAACAAATGTGCAGCATAATTCTTCGATATTACAGTATTCATAGAAATTTACTAGGAGGCTTGAAAACTCCCCAAATCGAAGTGGTTAATACTGCCTATAATATAAGTCGCTTTCTTTTTCGAAGCTTGGAGTGACTGGTTCTATGCGCAACGCTAGTTACTCCAAGCTAAAAACAGGGAAGGATCATCAATCATCAGCTAAAGTGCATCACGTCAGTTGTGTGTTTTGCCAATCGTGGGTGTTTTAGTCCCTCCATTTGTCCACCTTTAGATCTGGTAGCGACCGCCTAAGCTGTATCGGTTTCCGGGGTAAGTGAAAATCCCCTTCATAACGGTTTTACCTTGCACCCATGTACGACGGACAAGTTGTAGGCATGCTGTGGTGGGTTCTTCCAGTTCTAAAAGATGTTGCAACTGTTTGTCCGGGGTGATTGCAAAGATCACATGCTCCATCTCATCAGGGCGAGAGATGTGTGTCAGCAGTCGGTGGGGGTGCAGGGTGGTGAAATCCTGGTCCAGATAATCCGGCACAAAATGAGGGGAAACATAACGTTCTTCAACCTGCAGAGGAATCTTGTCTTCAAAATGGACAATGACTGAATGAAAAAGTTTTGCACCCGGACGTTGGTCAAAAGCCATAGCCAGATCAACATCTGCCCTTACAGATTCAAGCGTTATGACTTTCTGTGTGTGAATGTGTCCTGCAGCGATAATATCGTCAGCAATATCATGTAATTCCAGTAGGGTCGCCCGAGGCACAGGTTTTGCAACAAAAGTCCCCACGCCTTGTGCCCGTGTTACCAGCCCTTCTGCCATTAACTCACGAAGAGCCCGATGAACCGTCATGCGTGATACGCCGAGAGTCTCGACCAATTCGCTTTCTGACGGTAGTCGCTCCCCGATACTCCATTCACCACGATTAATATGCTCAGTGATATACTGCTTTACCTGTTCATAACGCAGTTGGGGGCGAGTTGTCGTGGTGGCGGCCATAATGGAATAGTCCTTCGGGCGGTCTGGGTGTGTTTCTAAATTATGGGCGTTTTCTTGTCCTGTATAGATGTTAAGGCGTGGAATATCTATTTAAGGCCTTTTTCAGTCATGTTGTCCCTTAAAGACGCGGGCGGAGGGAGTTACGCCTCCAATCCAGTATGATAATTCATGCGGGCCGGATACCGGCCAAAACGACATGTCAGCAGAGTAGCCTTCTTGAAGAACTCCAATATGTTTCTGGAGACCCAGAGCCTGGGCTCCTATTGTAGTCGCTCCATGCAGAGCTTCAGCAGGCGTGAGGCGCATAAGCGTGCAAGCCATATTCATGATGGTTGTCATGTCCAGTACAGGAGAAGTGCCTGGGTTACAGTCTGTCGCTAGTCCCATCGGAACATTGTATTTTCTAAACCAGTCAATTGGTGGCACTTTTGTTTCACGGATAAAGTAGAACGCGCCAGGCAGAAGCATGGCGATAGTACCTGCCTTCGCCATGGCCTTTACTCCTTCCTCATTTGCATATTCCACATGATCTGCCGACAAAGCCTTGAAGTGGGCGGCAAGTGAGCAGCTGTTGCTGTCAGACATCTGGTCGGCATGTATGCGTACGGGGAGGTTTAATGCCGTTGCCGCCTCAAACACCTGTGCGACTTCAGATGGTGTAAATGCAATCGTTTCACAAAAGGCATCTACGCTGTCGGCTAGTTTTTCCATTGCGACACGCGGCAGCATTTCTTCTATCAGGGCGCTTACATACGCTTTCTGCTTGTTCTGATATTCAGGCGGCAGGGCATGGGCTCCCAAAAATGTTGTATGCACCCGGATGGGGAGATGTTTTTCAAGATTACGTGCCACGCGCAGAAGTTTGAGTTCATCTTCAAGCGTCAGACCGTAGCCTGATTTCACCTCAATAGTTGTTGTGCCTCCTGCAATCATTCTCTTGGCCCGCTGAATCGCCAGCTCGAGCAATGTATCTTCTGACGCGGCACGTGTTGCGGTTACCGTAGCATTAATCCCGCCGCCTTCCTTCGCGATTTGCTGGTAACTGATCCCTTCCAAGCGTCGCGCAAATTCGTTACTGCGATCACCTGCATAGACAAGATGAGTATGGGCGTCGACCAACCCCGGGGTTGCCCAGTGACCGCCCATGGAGTGCATATTTTTAGCAAGCGTATGAGGTGAACCCGAAAGGTCTTTCTCTCTACCAACCCAGGTAATTATACCGTCTTTTTGGGCAATAGCTGCGTTTTTGATACATCCATAAGGATCAGACTCTGTAACACGTGAGGGTGCCATGGTGGCAAGGTGAACGTCTGTCCAGAGTGTGTCCCACATAGCATCCTCATTTCCACAATATCTAAGATACCATACAAAGGTATATACAAATAAGTCAAATCCGTTATGGTCTCAGAATAACAGTGACAGGATTTTGCGTTTTGCATGGTCTTGGTCAGGGACAAGAGGCAAAATGGATATGGCAGCATGACCGAGCTTTTTGTGAAACAGGCCCTTCTCCCAGATGGTTGGAAGAAAAATGTTACCTTGGTTGTTGGGTCTGATGGTACATTTTCGTCCGTAAAGGCAGATACACGGCCCTCAGCGCAGGCTGAACAGCTTGAGGTTGCGCTACCGCCTCAAATTAGTCTGCATTCGCATGCTTTTCAGCGGGGCATGGCCGGACTGGCGGAGCGACGACAGACACCATCTGACACATTCTGGACGTGGCGCACGCTTATGTACAAGCTTGCCAGCAATATTTCACCAGAGCAGATGGAAGTCATAGCCAGCTATTTGTATATGGAGATGCTCTGTGCAGGTTATACGCAGGTTGCAGAATTCCATTATCTACATCGTGATAAAACAGGAGCGCTGTATAACAACCCGGCAGAAATGGCCCTGCGGGTGACATCAGGCGCGCAGACTGTTGGTTTGGGTGTTACAGTTTTACCGACGCTTTATATGTATTCCGGGTTTGACGCGCGTCCTTTGTTGGACGAACAGAAACGCTTTGCATCAACGCCTGATCTTATCATGAACATCTGTCAGGCGATCACGCAGAGGGGCAACTCCGCTGCTCTGGTGAATGTGGGGGTGGGTCTGCATTCACTGCGCGCGGCTGACATGGCGTCTATAAAGACACTGGTCGAAGGAAAGACGGGTACAGTCCCAGTTCATATTCATATCTCAGAACAAATGGGGGAAGTCGAACAATGTGTGTCAGCTACAGGCAGTAGACCTGTTGACTATCTGTTCGAGCATGTATCGGTCGATGCGCGCTGGTGTCTGGTTCATGCCACGCATCTTTCTGGTCGTGAGGTAGAAAAAATTGCGAAAAGTAATGCTGTTGCTGGTCTCTGTCCTATAACTGAAGCCAATCTTGGGGACGGGTTTTTCCCATTTGTAGACTATGTAAGCTTAAATGGTCGTTTTGGTATTGGTTCAGATAGTAACGTTCTGATTAGCCCTGGCGAGGAACTTCGGACGTTGGAATACGGCATGCGACTTTCTGCGCAAAGTCGGTGTGTTGCCCTACCGCGTGGCAAGATGGGTTCGACAGGAGGATGGCTTTACCGGCAGGCCGTTTCTGGTGGCGCACAGGCATGCGGTTTCGGTAAATGGGGGCTAATTGAGGGGGCTCGGGCAGATATCTGCATTCTGGATATAGATAAGCTGATACTGCCTCATCTCGAAGGGGACGCCATTTTGGACGCTGTCCTGTTCTCTTTACCGGCATTGCCGGTCGAACATGTGATGTGTGCCGGCGTCTGGCAGGTAAGGGACGGTAGGCACCCATTGCAGGATAAACTGACCAGTCAGTTCCGTGACGTTATGAGCAAAATCTTCTCTGAATCTTAAGCAAGGTATGACAGGAAAGGTCAGGCGCATATGACGTCCGTTTATACTTTTTCGCCGGGGGATGCTCCGGTTCTTATTACGTTGCCCCATGCCGGTCAGAATCTGCCAGATGGATTATCTGAGCGCATGACAGAAACTGGGCGCGTATTGCCAGATACAGACTGGTATATGGAAGTACTGTATGATTTCGCTTTGGGGCTGGGAGTTGGCATTTTACGTGCAAATTATTCACGTTACGTGGTGGACCTGAATCGTGGAGCTGATGATGCCGCATTGTATCCAGGCAGGCCTAGTACCGGCCTTGTTCCGCACCTGACATTTTCAGGGCAACCTATTTATAAAGACGGTCAGGAGCCAGACCATCAGGAAGTGGTGGAAAGAACAAATCTGTTCTGGACGCCGTATCACCAGAAAATCGAGCAGGAATTGGCCCGAATAAAAGACAAGTGGGGATGGGCTATTCTATGGGACGGCCATTCCATAGCGTCCACAATACCACGTCTTTTTGAAGGTATTTTGCCGGATCTGAACTTTGGTACCAATACAGGCGCCGCTTGCGCACCGGCGCTGGCGCAGGCGTTGGTCGCACAGGCCCGTGTTTTTCCGCATTATACGCACGTGTTGGATGGACGTTTTAAAGGCGGATATACGACTCGTCATTATGGGAAGCCGGAAGAAAATATTCATGCCGTGCAGCTTGAGCTTGCACAGACCACCTACCTTGAGAGCGAAGACTCTCCATGGCCACTCAGTAGTGAAAAAGCTGAGCAGTTGAGGCATGTATTGAAGCAGCTCTTACGCTGCGCCCTGGTATACAGACCCTGATATTCAAATAAGAGATAAATTTGGAACATTGCTGATTGACAATGAAAACGAACGCCGCCTAAATGAACGTATATACAAGTACGAACAAGGGTTAGAAAATGAGTGATACATCTGCAGTTTCTAATGATCGCCTTGCTAATGATCGCGTCATTCGTTCGCCAAAAGGCGCAGAGAAAACCGCAAAAAGCTGGCAAACAGAAGCTGCTTTGCGTATGCTGATGAACAATCTTGACCCGGAAGTGGCAGAGCGACCGTCTGAACTAGTTGTCTATGGTGGTATTGGGCGCGCTGCCAGAAACTGGGCGTGCTATGATCAGATTGTGGCCAGCTTGCGCGATCTGGAAGATGACCAGACCCTTCTTGTGCAGTCAGGAAAACCCGTTGGGGTTTTTCGGACTCATTCCGATGCGCCTCGCGTTTTAATTGCGAATTCCAATATTGTGCCGCATTGGGCGAACTGGGACAAATTTAACGAACTCGATCGCATGGGCCTGATGATGTATGGTCAAATGACCGCCGGGTCCTGGATTTATATTGGGTCTCAGGGCATTGTTCAGGGCACCTACGAAACATTTGTGGAAATGGGCCGTCAGTATTACGGCGGAAGCCTGAAAGGCCGGTGGATACTGACTGGCGGTCTGGGCGGCATGAGCGGGGCGCAGCCGCTTGCCGCTGTTATGGCCGGTGCTTCCATGTTGGCAGTGGAATGTGAGCCGGGCCGTATTCAGAAAAGACTTGATACAGGCTATCTCGACCGTCGGGTCGATACCCTTGATGAAGCGCTGGAACTGATTAACGCGGCATGTGAACGGGGCGAGGCTATTTCTGTCGGGCTGCTCGGCAACGCTGCAGACATATTCCCTGAATTGGTGCGTCGTGGTATTCGGCCGGACGCCGTGACCGACCAGACATCCGCTCATGATCCGCGGAATGGATACCTGCCTAAAGGCTGGACACTGGAGGAAGCAGAACGCAAACGCCAGACAGATCCTGCAGCAGTGGAAAAAGCAGCCCGGCTGTCTATGCGAGACCATGTCGCTGCCATGGTGGCATTCCATCGCATGGGAATTCCAACATTCGATTACGGCAACAATATTCGGCAGATGGCTTTTGAAGAAGGGCTAGAAGATGCTTTTGCCTTCCCTGGCTTTGTGCCTGCCTATATTCGCCCGCTCTTCTGTCGGGGTATTGGTCCATTCCGGTGGGCTGCATTGTCGGGCGACCCTGAAGATATCTACAAAACGGACCAGAAGGTAAAAGAGCTGCTGCCAGACGATGTGCATTTGCACAATTGGATGGATATGGCGCGTGAGAAAATTCAATTCCAAGGTTTGCCATCGCGTATCTGTTGGGTAGGGCTGGGTGACAGGCATCGCCTCGGTCTGGCCTTTAACGAAATGGTTGCTAATGGCGAACTGAAGGGTCCCATCGTCATTGGTCGTGACCATCTGGATAGCGGCTCTGTGGCCAGTCCCAACCGGGAAACAGAAGCTATGCGGGACGGAAGTGACACCGTTTCCGACTGGCCACTGCTAAATGCACTGCTGAATACTGCGTCTGGCGCTACATGGGTGTCTTTGCACCACGGTGGTGGCGTTGGCATGGGCTTCTCCCAGCATGCTGGGATGGTGATTGTTGCTGACGGTACACCAGAGGCTGCTCGTCGATTGGAGCGCGTGCTCTGGAATGACCCTGCGACGGGCGTGATGCGTCATGCTGATGCCGGATACGATATTGCAGTTACCTGTGCTCACGAAAAATCCCTGAATCTTCCTATGATCAAGCCCGGAGCCTGAGAAGAATGTCTGCTGAATCCTTTGTATTGTATCCTGGCAAGCTGACTTATACTGAAATCCGTTCTTTCTTTTTCTCGTCTTCTGCACAGGTAGAGCTTGCGCCAGAAGCAGAAGAGGTGTTGCGTGTAGCGGCTTTGTCCGTCGAACGGATCGTTGCGCGTGGGGAGCCTGTCTATGGGGTCAACACGGGTTTTGGTAAACTAGCCAAAACACGTATTCCGGATGACAAACTGAAAGACCTTCAGCGAAATCTGGTGCTCAGCCACGCTGCTGGAATTGGCGCACCAATGAGCGAAGCGGTTGTCCGGCTTATTCTTCTTCTGAAAGCCAACGGACTAGCCAGAGGCTTTTCAGGTGTGCGCAAGGAAGTTGTCACTCTTCTGTTGGCCATGCTGAACCGTGGCGTGGTGCCGGTTATTCCAGAAAAAGGCTCAGTCGGTGCATCAGGTGACTTGGCCCCACTGGCGCACATGAGTGCGGTTGTTATTGGAGAAGGCCACGCTTTCTATAAAGGGGAGAAGCTCACCGGCGCTGAAGCTCTTCGCGCTGCAGGGCTGGTTCCGATTGAACTTGGGCCGAAAGAGGGACTTGCCCTGCTGAATGGCACACAGGCTTCGACAGCACTGGCACTTTCAGGACTGTTTCAGGCAGAGCGTGTGTTCCACGCGGCTCTAGTGGCTGGCGGCCTGACGCTGGATGCGGCGCGTGGCACTGATGCTCCCTTTGATCCACGTCTGCACGCGTTGCGTGGGCAGAAAGGTCAGATTGAAACAGCAGCAGTTTACCGCAGTCTTCTGGCTGAGTCTTCTATTCGCGATTCCCATCGTGAAGGGGATGAGCGCGTGCAGGACCCCTATTGCCTGCGTTGCCAGCCCCAAGTGATGGGAGCCTGCCTTGATACATTGCGCAACGCAACAGTCACCTTGATTACGGAAGCCAATGCGGTTTCTGACAATCCTATTCATTTTGCAGACACAGATGAAATGATTTCTGGCGGTAATTTCCATGCGGAACCGGTGGCGATAGCGGCCGATACAATTGCGATTGCTGTTTCAGAAATCGGCGCAATTTCCGAACGACGCCTGGCCATGCTGATGGATGCCCAGATGAGCGGACTTCCTCCATTTCTGGTAAAGGACAGCGGGCTGAATTCAGGCTTCATGATTGCGCAGGTTACAGCAGCGGCTTTGGCGTCTGAAAACAAGACCCTTGCACACCCCGCCAGTGTGGATAGCTTGCCGACATCCGCCAATCAGGAAGATCATGTGAGCATGGCGACGTTTGCCGCTCGCCGTCTGGGAGATATTGTGGACAATGTTTGCACGATTATTGCCATCGAATGTCTGGCGGCTGTGCAGGGGCTGGACTTTCTTGCTCCGCTACTGACATCGGCCCCGCTTGTGGTTGCCAAGGATACAGTGCGAGAGCACATTTCATTCTTTGCACAGGATAGGCTTTTTACTCCAGATATTGAAGCCATGCGTGCTCTTATTGCGCAGAACACTATGGTGGCTCGTGTGAAGGAACTGGTGCCTCTACCGGAATGTAGCGTAGTATAATTTTTCTTACGGCCCCGGCATAGTCCGGGGTTTTTTTATGGAGGGAGGTCATGGTTTTTACAGGAATAGACAATGTTCAGCAGAAGGCTGAACACGTTTTGCCCCGCCTGTTTCGTGACTATGTTGCCGGGGGCGCCCATGAAGAAAGCACAATGCGTCGTAACCGCCAGGCATTTGGGAAATGGTCTATCATTCCACGGTGTCTGCAGGATGTTTCTCAGGTTTCCACGCACACACGTTGGTTAAACTATGAATGTTCCGCGCCGTTCATGCTTGCCCCTGTCGGTTTTGCAGGGATGATGCGTCGCGGGGCTGATTTGATGGCTGCTCGTGCAGCGGCTGCGGAGCAGACTCCATTTTGTGTTTCAACCTTTTCGATTGCAGCTCTGGAAGACGTGTGTAAAGTCCCTGACGTAGATATTCTGGCGCAGCTTTACGTTTTTCGGGACAGGGCAATCACGCATGATATGATGCGGCGTGCCAGAGACTGCGGTGTTCGCACGCTTATTTTGACGGTTGATACAGCAATTACGCCTCTTAGGCCCCGAGATGAAAGGAATGGCTTTAGGAGACTGGCTAAACCATCCCTGACACAAATGCTCTCCTTTGCTTCTGCGTGGCGTTGGAGCTTTAATATGCTGCGATACAAACAGCCAGAATTAGGGAATCTTAAGGTGTACGGAATGGGCCGGTCCCTGTTGCAGCAGGCAAAAAATGCTGCCGCCCAGATAGACCCGAGCCTTAGCTGGACTGATCTGGATTGGCTTAGGAAAGAATGGAAAGGCAATCTGGTAGTGAAAGGGATAATGCATCCCGAGGATGCAAACCGTTGTGTTGAAGCGGGGGTGGATGCTGTGATGGTTTCAAATCATGGTGGTCGACAGCTAGATCCTGCGCCCGCTACTCTGGATGTATTGCCTGATATTGTTGCAGCCGCAGGCAATACTAACCACACCGTTATTTTGGATAGTGGGGTAAGGAGGGGAGGGGATGTTGTGACAGCGTTGGCTCAAGGCGCGTCTATGGTCGCCTTGGGGAGGCCTTGGGCATGGGCTCTGGCTGCTAATGGTGAAGAGGGGCTTAGAGAGATGATTGCGGGCTTGCGAGGGGAAGTTCGAGACGTCATGGCCCTTGCAGGCATCAACAGCGTTTCCAGCTTGCGTGAGAAAGGAAGCACAATACTCAGGCAAGCATAAAGTTACGAAAAAAGATTAGTCTTTAGGTCTTTATGAAAAAGGCTGCCATGAGCTATGCCATGGCAGCCGTCCTGTTGAATTTCATAAGCGCGAATTAGAAATTTGCGCTGATTGAGCCGAAGAACATGCGTGGTGCGCCGACCAGCATGGACTGAAATTCCAAGGCACCCTGTGAAATGCTTAGCGGATTTCCATTTTCGCCCATTGTCGCAATATAGCGGTTGTTTTGAAGATTGGTAACACTGAAGTTAAGTGTCAGATCTTTCACAGTAGAAACTGACTTTTGGAAATAAGGAAGCTTGCCAAGGTTGTATTGGACGCCAAGGTTGGTCAGCCAATAGCCGAGCACTTTTACATCACCAGTATAGCTGTAATTGCGTTTACCAGTGTAGCTTGCGTCCACATAGGCGGTTAAGCCCTGCCAATCATAAGAAAGGCGTGTCTTATACATGAAGCGGGGATAGTTGATGATCTGCTTACCTCGTGTATGGTAGGATACACCCGCTTCCTGCAAATTATCATCGTACGTCGCATGGTTGTAACTGATACTATTGGTAAACGATAGGTGCTTGACTGGCATGATGGTGATAGCAGCATCCACTCCGTTCATTGTTACGCCGCCAACGTTGGAAACTGTCGAAACCGGGTTCACAGCCGATCCCGATGTTACCTGTTGCAGACGATTGTTGAAGTTTGTGCGGTATGCGTAGACGGACGCGCCAATAATCTGGCTGCTGTAGCGATAGCCTGCCGCATACGTCCAGTCCGTTTCGGGGCGGAAGGAGTTACGACCAGCATCAAAGGCTGTTTGAGAGATGGCAAATGGCGACGCAGATAGTTTGTAGCCAGATTGTGCGTATGTATGCACATTTTCTGAAATATCAAAAAAGAGTTCATGATGTTTCAGGAAGTGCCAGTCTGCGCTGATATGGGGCAGGAAAGGTTTGGAGGTCGTAAGCCCTACGCCGCTGGTAATGTTGGCACCTGAACCATAGTAGTCGTCATTAATGTATCCGTTGCCGACATTGGTAGTTGCCAGAACGGATTTGAAGCCAAAATGGAGGGCCAGATTCGGAAGGACGCGATAAGTGTCCTGCACAAAGGCTGTGAAGGTGTTTGTATTGTAAGTTTGGTTATAGATTTTAGCGAAAGGGTCGGACCAGTGCCCAAGAGGGTTGGGAAGGGCAGATGTCAGTTGTCCATTGACAATATTCGGCATTTCGTAAGCATACATTGGTGACTGGTAATGGTTGTTTTCATACCAGACACCCCCGCTGATCTCGTTATGTGCAATGTTGTAATGTGCTTGAGAGATGATACCAAAACGCCGAATGGCTGGTTCTTTCACCAGTTCTGAAAGCGGGGATCCATTGGGTGATGGATAATAAGGGGTTGTCCAGGTTGTCTGGTTGCTCTCCCCATGGCCATAAGCCGTTGTGTCCCAGGTCAGATTGTCAGTCATCTGCATGTGAGCTTTGATACCGCCAAAAGTATCGACGGTGTTCAGTACTGCATCATAATATGCAGAATCAGCCGGGTCTTTCAGTTTGCTGAAGCTGGATGGATAGATGCCATTTGCGGCATTAATGGCCTGCTGAAGCCCGCTTTGTCTGCCGTTATAGTAGTTCGATACATTGTATCCGACGTTGCTTAACACTTCTGGGGATGCATCAGCAGTGGAAAATTGATGGAGATCAGACCAGTCAAAAAAGGCGGAAATGCTGCTGCTCTGCCCGATAGGCTGCAGGAATTTAGCATTAACCTGCTGCATGAACTGGTCACCCGTGCCCTTCCATATCTGGCCATCTTGTCGCATGTAGGATGCGTAGAAGCGGGTACCTGAGCGGTTCAGGTCACCACTGTCGACACGCGCAAAAGTATGAAAATTTGCGTAACTACCAAATCCTTGGTTAATCGTGCCGCCAAGCTTATGGGAAGGGTCGCGAGACACGTAGTCAAAAGAACCACCAAGGTTATTGGTAGCAGCAACAGATTCCGCGCCTGCAGACTGGGAAACAACAATACGGGCAACGTTTTCTGATGAAATAGCCTGTATGGTGTTAAGGCCATTATAGTTGCGAACAGTCTGCTCCCCTAATGGCATACCATCCAGTGTCATGCCAATCTGTTGTTGTTGAAAGCCATGCATGAAAACCTGATTCGACCAGATATCAATTCCTTGAGGTTCTGCAGACTGAAACATGATGCCGGGCAATTGCGCCAGTGTCTTCAGTGGGTTTGTCCCTGCAGGTGCCTGTGACAGCAGTTTCTGGCCGATGGTCACAACAGCGCCATGCGGCAAATGCCGGGATGTAACCTCAAATTGCTCGGACGTTGAGCTCAGATAGGTCGAGGGTTCTTTTGACGATGGCTTCCGTTTTGTAGTCAGCTTGCCGGCAGTAGTGGCTGGTTTCGACGTGGCCGCGTGCTTTCTGGGTGCCCCGGAAGCTGCATCAGGTGTCGCCGCTCTGGCCATTGCACTTGTGCTTCCAATGGAGATGAACATCGAAGAAAAAAGCAAGAGTCTGGTTAGAGAAAAGGTGCTGGGTCTCATGCGTCTGAACTCCACCGGGCGGTTATGGGTGCAGGAGAAAAATAGATATAGACAAGGTTTTTCGTTGTCTTCGCTTAGTGATTCGTATTTCCAATGCACCAAGGTTCTTGAAGAACCCTAGGTTGTCCATACGAGTTAGGTCAATAGAATTCCGAAACGAAACTGTAATATTTTTTTGAATGTGGCTTTTGTGGAAATCCAGTTCTTTCATCTTCTCCGTGTGCGGGAAGAAAGGGAGGAAGTCTGGGGCAGAAAATAAAAAAGCGCGCAGGGTTGCTGCGCGCTCGGATGATGCTCAAATTTTAAGTCATGAACTATGTTTGCTGTCGAATATCCATTCCCGTGTGTTTTCTCATGACTAGAACATAGAATACTGATGTCATGACAAGTCCGATAGCCCAGGAAATATCTGTGTTTTGCAGAAGCCGTGCGAATGGTCCAGTGTAGAGGTGATTGGACACAAACGGGATTTGTACAGCAACACCAAGGCTGTAACACACCAGAGCAGGGATATTGTAGCGACCATATTGGCCGCCGTCTGCTTTGAAAAATGAAGTCACGTCATAAGATCCATGCTGCACCAGATAATAGTCAATCAGATTGATGGCAGTCCAAGGGATCATGATAATCATCAGCAGATTGAGAAATTCCGTATAAGTTTCCATAAAGTCGTGCGTCATAAACATTGTAAGGCCAAGCACAAAAAGCATCAGTGCCGCAGTCACGCTGATGCGGGTTTTCATGCCAAAGCGATGCTTAGGGAACGCCATTTGCAGTAACATGAGTGAAGACAGGCTTCCGCAATAGATGCTCATCCCGTTGGCAACGGTAATTCCAATTACCAATGTTACCATGACAATCGGGCCTCCTACGCCCAGATACCCCATAAGGGTGGGCAGAATGTCTGTGCCATGGGGGGTAATTGCGCCAAGGGTTGCCCCAAGAAACATGGGCAGTACCGTTCCCAGTGCTGATCCCCAATATGTAGCGTGAAAAGCATGCTGGGCACCCTGCCTGCTATCAGGCAGGTAACGGGAATAATCAGACACGTAAGGCGCATAAGCTAATTGCCAGAGGGCTGCGACAGAAACTGCTCCCATGAAGCCGGAAAAAGTCGTCTGTCCGAAGCTACCCAAAAGCGTGACGGCATGGTGGTTACTCATGACAGCGACAAGCGCCCAGATAAGAGCCGCGCCGCAAGCGACTGAAATAAATTTAGTCATGATGTGAATGGTGCGATATCCCCAGAAAGCAGGGAAAGCCGAAAGGACAGTAACAGCCAGCACGCCCCCCAGATAACCGCACCAGGGGAGTGCCAGTTGAAACCCTTCTCCTCCCACAACGAGATTGGAAGCTGAAAATCCCACATAGATAAAAACAACAAGGGCAATCATGGGTACAGCTCCCATAGACCCGAACTGGCCACAGGTTTGCACCATCTGAGGCACACCAAGACGAGGCCCCTGAGCCGCGTGCAATGCCATGAATATGCCGCCTAACAAATTGCCGAGAAGAAGCGCCAGGCACCCCACAAGCAAAGGAAGGTGGAAGACGACAGATGCCAATGCTCCGGTAATGACGGTAAGGATAGTGGTATTGGTGCCAAACCAGACAGCAAACAGATCTCGCGGATGCCCCATACGTTCAGAGTGTGGAATGGGGTAGATGGTTCTGTGCTCCATTGATGCCGCGCTGGTGGAGCTTTGAGGATCGTGCGAGTTTAAAGTCATGCTGTGGTCCTGAATGCCTTGTGCGTCTGAGAGCATTACCGTTCTGCCTGTATGGGTTTACGGATTATTGTCACGTTTCTTGATCGTAAGAAATGACAGAAAAATCAGGTTATGCGACTGCCTGAGGACAAAATGAATTTCTGCACCCGTTCTGTACGAGGATTGGTGTAAATATCACTCACCGTTCCGCTTTCGAGGATATGGCCGTCATCACAAAAGCACACCTTGTGAGCTGTTGATTGTACAAAAGCCGGATCATGCGTGACAACCAGCAACGTCAGACCCTGGGCGGACAAATCGCCGATAATAGTCTGCACACCGCTAACCAGTTCGGGGTCAAGGGCGCTTGTGGGTTCATCAAACAAGATGACAGGCGGCTCCATAGCCAGGGCGCGCGCAATGGCAACACGCTGTTTCTGACCACCGGAAAGCTGGTCCGGATAATGATCCTGCTTTTGCAACATATGAACGCGGTCAAGTGCTTCCATGGCGAGGCAGACGGCCACGCTTTTGGGAGTTTTTTTTACTGTTACCGGGCCTTCCATAACGTTTTCCAGAACGGTGCGGTGGGAAAAGAGATTGAACTGCTGGAAAACCATAGGCATGCGAGACCGAGCCTGACGCAATTGTTTTTCTGGTGCGATACTGAAATTTGTGCGATTTTGACTGCAGAGTGGTTCGCCCAGAAAGGTGAGAGTGCCAGCTTCTGGGCGCTCAAGAAAGTTAATGCATCGTAACAGCGTTGATTTTCCGCCGCCGCTGGGGCCAATCAGAAAGACGGCTTCTCCTTGTCTTACGGTCAGATCAACACCACGCAGAACTGTATTATCACCGTAGGATTTGTAGATTTGCTCCAAGGTAATAACGGGGGGAGGGGGCTCAATCGTCATGTAATGGTGCCTCCCTCGGACATCTCCGACATCGTCGGTTTAATTTTAGGTTTTCTGTTGCGGGAGGGGGTAAGTTTCCGTTCAAGCCAACTGACGCACCGTGCGCTGGTGAAGCTCATGCAAAAATAGATTATTGCGACCATAAGATAGGTATTCATGCTGTCAAATGTATTGGAAATCATGATGGTTGCATGACGAAGAAGCTCATTGACTGAAATAAAGGATACAAGAGAGCAATCTTTCAGAAGAGCAATAAAATACCCCCCTTGCGTCGGCAGACAGGCCACAAAAGCCTGGGGAATGATAAGGCGTCGATACATCTGGAAAGGTGACATGCCTAGCGATAGTGCAGCAGCCTTTTGGCCCTGATCAACCGCGAGAATGGCGGCACGGTATACTTCTGAGAGATAGGCGGATAAATTTAGCGTTAACCCGAGAACACCAGCCCAGAAGGCGGAGAGAACAATGCCAAGTTCAGGCAAGGAGAAATAAATGAGTAGAAGCTGTACGATAAGTGGAGTGTCACGCCATATCTCGACATAAGCTTCAAGGGGCCAACGAATAATCTTTTTGTCTGAAAGGCGACCAACGGCTGTCAGAAAACCGAGTATCATGCCGAACGCCATGCTGATGATAGAAAGCTGAAGAGTAACTTCGGCTCCTTTCAGCAAAAAAGGAAAATATTCCTGTAATTCAGACCAGAAAACAGACATTTTTTATCCCGCTTGGTCGTTTTGGGTCAAATGGTCTTCGAGGTCTTCCCAGACATGGTAGCGTTTTAGAATGGTACGAATTGTGCCGTCCCGTTTCATATCGTCCATCGCCTGATTGATTGCACTAAGCAGGCGCGGACAAGTATTCCGAACCACAATGCCCTCACTTCCCAACCGATAACTGGCTTTGGATTGAGCCTTCTTCCAGGCAGCTTTGGCTTCATAAAATAATGGATTGCCTATGGTGCGAAGACCCGTGAAACGTTCTTTTTGTGCCTGGAGCGTTCCTTGATCAACAACAACAGCATCGACCTGCCCGTTTCTAAGGGCAACAAATGGATCACCGAATGTATTGAAGTCGCTGACCTTGGCGGCAATACCTTTTTCCACCAATGCATGTGCAGTCAGAGAATCTGTGGTGCCAAGTACAGACCCCAGATTGGCATTCTTCAGATCCTCCACATGATGGAAGGGAGAGTTTTCTGGAACGATTATACGGTCGTATAACATGAAGTAGGGATGAGAATACGCAATGTTTGCGTAAGCAATCCGCTCTTCCGTAATGGTGAGGTCGGAAAGAACAATATCCCAGCGCCCAACTTTCAGGCCAGGAACAAGAGTTGTCCATTCAGTTATAATAAACTCGGATCGCGGTATTCCCAGTCTTTTTGTAAGCTCCTGCAAAAGATCGGCGTCAATACCATGATAGGTGCCGTCTTTGTCCTGCCAAAGGGAAGGGTGAGCACCTAATAGTGCGTTTCCTACTGTCAGAACACCAGCCTTTTGGATATCGTCCAGACATTCAGAGTGCGCGGCACACCATGGCCCCAGTAATGTTAGGCACACGTAAAGTACAAAGGAGGGGGATAAACGGTAAAAGCACCTCTTCATATCAGCCCATCCCTTACTGGTTCTGGTCAGGAAGCGACTTTGTAAATCACCGGAAAGTCCGGGCCATCCAGCAAGTCTCCATCTTTAAAGGAAACATGAGGAAAGGGCGGAGATCCTTTACCCCCACGGTCTGCAAAACGTGCGTTATCACCAACCCAGCGGGCAGAAAATACGCGTCTCCTCTGGGTGTTGCTCGTAGTTGCCGGCGCACCATGAATTATCCTGAAATCAAAGGCAATTGCATCACCTGGCGCCAGATCCCAACTGCGAATGGTATAGAGATCACGATTGGCATCAATATCAGGCATTTCCGGCATTGAATCGTCTTCATACAAGCGGGAACCATCGAATCTTCTTGGGCGATGAGTAATACCCCAATGATGCGAACCAGCGACGCATTCAAGACACTGTTCCTTGGCCACAGGGTCTAGTGGAATCCATAAACTAAGTGTCTTTTCGCCTGTGACACAATAATATGGGCTATCTTGATGCCATGGAGTTACCAATGTCGTTCCCGGTTCTTTTACCAGTTCATGATCATGAAAGAACCGAACTTCCTGTGCCTGCATAAGTTGCGCAGCGACAGCACCTGCGGGTGAGTGTTCCACAAAATTCCGGAATTGGGGAATACGCTGCCAGTTGCAAAGATCTTGAAAAAAGGGCGCAGACCCCTCAGGATGATATGATCGTTCCAATGGACTGGGGGTTGCCATAGTGGCATCCATACCTGCGCGCAAAGCTTCAATCCATGCAGTAAAAACACCACGCACAACTGTTACACCATCCGTTTGGAATGCTTTAATGGTTGTGTCATTCAGCGTAACTGGAGAGTCAGGAATAGCCATGTACACTGGTTCCTTATATTCCGATATCAAAACCATACGTTGTATGTACACGAGCGGTCAAGTGGAAAAACTCGTTCCTTAACGTGAAGTTCGTTTTCTAAATTGTTCTATTCAATTCATTTGAATATTAACACTTTTTCAGGTCCGTTCTGATTATGCAATATATGCCCGGATTCCTTAATATTTTTGTGCGTTAAAGCATTATGAACTACGGGAAACGGGGTTTGAAAAAGTTTTCGCTCTTTACAGTCGGTACATGTCTATACATTAATGATGGTCATTCCATTATGGCAGGAGTTTTTTCGGGATGTCAGATTCTGTCTCTCTTTCTCTTCTCGCCAGACCTCCTGTATGTCGACCAGAAATCTCGGGTTTGCCTCGCTACAATGCGGGCCTGTCAGAGGATGAGGTAAGGCGACGGTATGGTCTGAAAAATATCGTCAAATTGGGGAGTAATGAAAATCCCTACGGTCCCTCCCCACATGTGATAGCTGGTTGGGCTGCATCGGGTGCACGATTGGGGCGTTATCCAGATGCGGCAGCCGCGGCTTTGCGACACGATATTGCGCGTGTAAATGGGCTTGCAAGTGACCGCGTTCTCGTTGGCAACGGATCTGAACAGATTATTCGCCTGATTGCAGAGGCATATTTGTCTCCTGGGGAGAGGGTAGTCACTGTTCGTCCCGCATTTGGGTTGCATGAGATTTATCCACGTATGATGGGCGCTGAAGTTGATGCAGTGCCCATCAATTTAGATGCGACTTTTGATCTTGCTGCATTACACACTGCGGTAAAGCAGCCCACGAAGATTCTGATGTTTGCTAACCCGTCCAATCCTGTCGGTTGCATGATGTCTGGAATAGCCTTGCAGGACCTGATTGATGCCTGCCCATCGCATACGCTGATAGTCGTGGATGAAGCCTATCGCGAATATGCGGAGGAAGATTCAGATTATCCAGACGCACGTGCTATTCTGGAGAAACAGTCTCGTCCGTGGGTAATACTAAGAACGTTTTCAAAAGCATATGCTTTGGCTGCTTTGCGGATTGGTTACGCACTGACATCGTGCGTCGATGTCGCAATGGTTCTGGATACCGTGCGGGATCCGTTTAATACCAATATGCCCGCGCAGGTTGCGGCGTGCGCCGCATTGGCAGATGATGCCTATATGAAGGATTGTATTCGCAAGACTGTTTCTGAAAGAAAAAGGGTTGCGGACGCTCTGAATGCTTTGGGGCTGTTTGTCGCGCCCACATGGACAAACTTCGTGTTTGTTCGCGTTCCGGTGCGAGCAGACCTACTGGCGACAGACCTTCTTAAGCGTGGAATTATCATAAAACCGTGGAAGGAGAAGGGATTCGAAAACTGGGTCAGAATAAGTATAGGCTTGCCGAATGAAAACGATACAGTGTTGAAGGCGATCGCTGATCTAGTGCTATCATAACGTAGGTTTGTCCTCTTCTGTCTGGAAAGTTTACCATGTCTCCTCTTGAATGTGTTTTGACTGAACTGGCTGAAATTTTTGGTAATCGTATTTCTTGTGCTGAAGCTGTTCGCGACCATCACGCACACGGTGAAGGTTGGCAGGAGGGACGTTTACCAGGTGCGGTTATTTTTGTTGAAAATACAAAAGAAGTTTCGAGCGTTCTGAAGACCTGCAACAAACATAGCGTTCCGGTTGTGGCGTTTGGGGGAGGAACGTCGCTGGAGGGGCATGTGACGCCTTCTGAAAAGGGCATCAGTCTTGATCTCTCCCGGATGACGAAGATTCTCGAGGTGAATGCGGAAGATTTGGATTGCCGGGTGGAGGCGGGTGTCACACGTCACGCATTGAACGCCTATTTACGAGATAGTGGATTGTTTTTTCCCGTCGATCCAGGTGGGGAGTCAACGCTTGGCGGTATGTGCGCTACTCGTGCTTCAGGAACAGCCGCGGTGCGTTACGGAACCATGCGTGAAAATACGCTGGGTCTGACAGTTGTCCTTGCGGATGGACGTGTTGTTCGCACTGGGGGAAGAGTTCGAAAATCTGCTACCGGTTATGATCTTACTAGGTTATTTGTAGGGTCAGAAGGTACGCTTGGGATTATTACCGAAATCCAGCTCCGGTTACATGGGCTGCCTGAAGCAATAGCAACAGCAGTCTGTCAGTTTGAAAAGCTGGAAGATGCCGTCAATACTGCTGTTACGACCATGCAGATCGGCCTTCCCATTGGCCGTATGGAACTGATGGATGAAGTGCAGATGGATGCCTGTATCCAATATTCCAAAATGGAAGGATACGATGTTCTACCAACTATGTTTTTTGAATTCCATGGAGCACCGGCTGCCGTCAATGAGCAGGTTGAAACCATGGAAGCCGTTGTTGCGGACCATAATGGAAAAGGCTTTCTGTGGAGCAAAAATCCAGAAGACAGGAATGAATTATGGAAGGCGAGGCATAGCGCCTTCTGGGCGTGTCTGGCCTACCGTCCAAATCACCGAGGTATTGCTACGGATGCGGTCGTGCCTGTATCTGCCCTTACAGAACTTATTACCGGCAGCAAAAAAGATATAGAAGAATCGGGTCTTTTAGCCCCCATAGTGGGGCATGTAGGGGATGGAAATTTTCATACCGTTATCCTTGTTCCCCCCGAACCCGATGGCCTTGAACGTGCGCTTGAACTTGATCGTAAAATTGTTAACCGGGCTCTTTCTCTAGGAGGGGCATGTAGTGGGGAGCATGGTATCGGTCTTGGGAAAAAAGAATTTATGGAGCGTGAACACGGCCGTAATGCTCTGGATGTCATGCGTATGCTCAAAATATCTTTTGATCCAAACAATATTTTGAATCCGGGTAAGATGTTGCCTGATAGTGTGACGTGATGTGGCAGAGACGAGCCTTAGCCGATATTCCTACTGTACAATGGCGTAACGGGCATGGATATACGAAGGTCATTGCCGAGGGCAGAACAGGTTCAGGTTTGCAATGGCGTCTGAGCGTTGCGGCTCTTTTAAAAGATGCACCCTTTTCTATATTTACTGGCTGGAGGCGCTCTTTTGCTTTGTTGGGACAAGAGTCCGTAATCTTGTCTGAAAAAAATGGAAACTGGAGTTGTACTGTTAACGGATCTACTCCGCCATTTCAGTTTTCTGGTGAAGATGCGGTACAATCTTCCGGTATCGTTGCACCAGTTCAGGCGTTGAATCTGATGGTACGGAGCAATATTGCATCCGAGCAACCTAGGCTTATCTTACTAAAGAAACCAGCTTTCACATTTTTAGATATGGGTGAGAGCCAAATTTTTCTTATACCTTCCAATGGTGCTTGGAACCTATGTGAAGGTCAGTCCAATGTAAGGATGGTACCAGGAGAAATATGGAGCAATTCTGATCCGATATCGTCACGAATATTTCTGACACAAGAAAAGCCAAAAAATTCTCTGTTTTTCGTTAAAATCTAGTAGTTTGCTTTTTATCAAAGAAGGGACAGTTCTGTGACGACAGGTAGCTTCATTCCCGTTCTTGATCTAGCTCCAGCCCGCGAGGGCAATGTTACCTTGCTGGGGCAGCAGATTCATGAGGCGTTTGTAACATCGGGTTTTTGTTATGTAAAAAATCATGGAATAAAAGATGATTATATTAAAAAAATTCAAAAAGAATCTATGAGTTTTTTTCACTTACCTCTTTCGGAAAAAGATCGTTACCGGCCCAAGCAGGCGGTAAGAGGCTTTAACGCATTGAACCGCACAATAATGTATGGGGCTGAAAAACCGGATTATAAGGAATTTTATCAGATAGGGCCGGAATTTCTTCCTGATGGTTTGAAAGAACCGCCGCAGAATGAGTTGCAGGGGGTCAATGTATGGCCTGAGGATCGTCCAGCTTTCAGGCAAGCGTTTCTAGATTACTATCAGGCTGCGGCAGAATGTGGGCAACTTCTCTTGAAAGCAGTTGCAAGTTCTTTGAATTTGTCTCCTGATTTTTTCAAGAAAAAATATCATTACCCGCTGCAGAGAACGCAAACCATCTGGTACCCGCCAGCGGAAATGCCGTCAGTGTCCGAAAGTATCACATATGGTGTGGCGCCTCATACTGATTATGGCTGTATTACACTCTTGTGGCAGGATGATACGGGAGGATTGGAGGTTCAGAACCTACAAAATGAGTGGGTTCCTGCTGCACCTATTCCGGGTACATTGGTTATTAATATTGGCGATTTATTGTGCCGATGGTCCAATAACCGCTATCGGTCGAATATGCATCGTGTTCTCAATAAATCGGGAAAAGAACGTTTTTCAATAGCGACTTTTTATGACCCGGATTTTGATGCAGTTATCGATCCACGTGATCTGGGCCTGCCTGATACAGAAGTGTCCCATTATGAACCTGTAACAGCAGGGGCGTATATTATGGGACGTATTCGTGACTCTCAGCAGAAAAAGAAGCCATGAAGATTGTAGTACCTGTCAAACGGGTTGTTGATTACAACATCAAGCCGCGTGTTAAGGCGGATGGTAGCGGTGTTGAAACTGCTGGCGTGAAGATGTCCATGAATCCTTTTGACGAGATTGCGGTTGAAGAAGCCATTCGTCTGAAGGAGAAGGGTGTCGCGACGGAAGTTGTCGTTGTGTCCATTGGTGTGCAGCAGGCGCAGGATACGCTGCGCACGGCCATGGCCATGGGGGCTGACCGCGCCATTCTGGTTCTGTCTGAAGAAAGCCCGGAACCTCTGGCGGTTGCCAAGGTGCTCAAGGCGATTGTGGCCAAGGAAGAACCGGGTCTGGTGATTCTGGGCAAACAGGCCATTGATGATGACATGAACGCCACAGGCCAGATGCTGGCCGGTCTTCTGGGCTGGGGGCAGGGCACGTTTGCCGGCAAGGTGGATGTTGCGGATGGCTCCGTGCGTGTAAGCCGTGAAATTGACGGGGGGACGGAAGAGGTTTCTCTCACGCTGCCCGCCATCATCACTGCCGATCTGCGCCTGAACGAACCGCGCTATGCCTCACTGCCCAACATCATGAAAGCCCGCAAGAAGCCGCTTGAAACGCTGAATGCGGCTGATCTGGGTGTGGATATGACGCGTCGCCTCACCGTCGTCTCCGTGGCGGAACCGCCGCAGCGTCAGGCGGGTGTGAAGGTTGGCTCTGTGAGTGAGCTGGTTGAGAAACTGCGTAACGAAGCAAAGGTAATCTGATCATGACCGCTCTTGTTCTTCTCGATCATGAAGACGGCCGGATCAGACAGGCCGCTCTTTCCGCCGTGACGGCTGCTGCCAAGCTTGGTGATGTGCACGTACTGATTGCCGGTGATGACGCCGTAGCGCAGGAAGCTGCCAAGATTGCCGGTGTCTCCAAGGTGCTGCATGCGGCCGATGCCCGTTATGCGCATGAACTGGCCGAACCTCTGGCCGCGCTGATTGTCTCTCTTGCTGGTGGGTATGACCACATTGTTGCGGCAGCCGGTGCGGTGGGCAAGAACGTGCTGCCACGTGCGGCTGCGCTGCTGGATGTGCAGCCTATCCCTGATGTGATCAGCATTGTGGATGGCGATACATTCGTGCGCCCCATCTACGCAGGCAATGCTCTGGCAACCGTCAAATCGTCCGATACGAAGAAAGTGCTGACGGTTCGCAGTTCCGCCTTTGATGCGGCTGCTGCGGAAGGCGGCTCTGCTCCGGTTGAAACGGTTGCTCCGGTGGACAGCCCGGCTGTTTCCACGTTTGAGGCGGTGCATCTGTCTGAATCTGAGCGCCCTGAACTGGAATCCGCCCGGGTTGTGGTGTCTGGTGGCCGTGGACTTCAGAGCGAAGAGAAGTTCCACATTCTGGACCCGCTGGCTGACAAGCTGGGTGCTGCCATTGGGGCCTCCCGTGCGGCTGTGGATTCCGGTTTTGTGCCCAACGATTATCAGGTTGGTCAGACCGGCAAGATCGTGGCTCCTGATCTGTATCTGGCATTCGGGATTTCGGGCGCTATCCAGCATCTGGCCGGCATGAAAGACAGCCGCGTGATTGTGGCGGTGAACAAGGACCCTGAAGCCCCCATCTTCCAGGTGGCGGATTATGGCATTGTGGGAGATCTCTTCGAGATCGTTCCTCAGCTTACAGAAGAACTGAAGTAATCTTGTGCATGGGAATAATATTATGGATGTAAGAGCGGCGGTTGCGTTTGAGGCGGGTAAGCCTCTGGAAATTGAGACGGTTCAACTGGAAGGCCCGCAGGCGGGTGAAGTTCTGGTGGAAATCAAGGCAACAGGCCTGTGCCATACGGATAAATACACCCTATCCGGCGCAGACCCGGAAGGTCTGTTTCCCGCCATTCTGGGCCATGAAGGCGCTGGTATTGTGCGCGAGGTTGGGGCCGGGGTAAGGCACCTCAAGCCGGGTGATCATGTTATTCCGCTCTACACGCCCGAATGCCGGGAATGTAAATCCTGTCTGTCCCGTAAAACCAACCTGTGCACGGCCATTCGGTCCACACAGGGGAAGGGCCTGATGCCGGACGGCACATCCCGCTTTTCCTTCAAGGGACAGCCGATCCATCATTACATGGGCTGTTCCACCTTTGCGCATTACACCGTTCTGCCGGAAATCGCGCTGGCCAGGATCCGGCCAGACGCTCCGTTTGATAAGGTCTGCTATATCGGCTGTGGTGTCACCACTGGCATTGGGGCGGTGTTGTTCACCGCGAAGGTGGAACCGGGTTCAACCGTGGTGGTCTTCGGGCTTGGCGGTATTGGGCTGAATGTGATTCAGGGAGCCAAAATGGTGGGGGCGGACCGCATCATTGGTGT
>VNJM01000748.1:0-25600 GCA_008042475.1 Drosophila kanapiae
CATATTAAAAGCCCCCGCCGCCTCGTAAAAGCTGCATGGGAACAACTTGTTGCCTGTGGCAGCGGCCGAGTTGTTATGATTGGCTCCCTGTCGAGCAAACGCGTTTATGATTCAGATTCTGGCCCTTATGCCGTGTCCAAATTTGCAACGCTTGCTTTGGCGCACTCCATTCGTCACACTGGGTTTGAATATGGCATTAGAGCCACGGTGATCTGCCCTGGCTTTGTAAAAACCGACATGGTTGAAGGCATGATGCCGGAACTGAACATGACACCACCAGAAGAAATTGCCCGCGTTGCGCATTTCCTTGTCACGTCGCCCAATGAGGTTAGTATTTCGGAAATTCCCGTAAATTGCAGGGCAGAGGAAAGCTACTAAGCTCGACTTTAAAATAAACTTGAAAAGCAAGGATGAGTTCACAAGAACTTTGCCTTGGCCAGTCTAATAACCCTGATACACTCTTTGTGTGGAACTATTTTTACTCGCATTACTTTCTCTCCTCTCCCTTGAGACTATTAGGTGACAAGCGCACAAATGCCTTCTCTTTTTGTTAGCAAAACTGACAACGCTTTGAACCCTATTTTACGGCGCCACTTCTTGGGAGGGGGCATAGCGCTTGCTTTTGCAGGGCTACCTGCTGCACGTAGTAAAGTGGCCTTCGCGCAAACAAGCCTGAATGTTCGCCCCCATCAGATATTACGCTTGGGGGTGTTGTTCGTATTGGGAGTGATAATAAAATGTCTCTCATTGTTCCAAACATTGAAATGGGACAGGGTATTTACACAACCGAAGCCATTATTATTGCAGAAGAACTGGAAGTAGACCCTAAAGACATTACTGTCCTGCCTGCATTCCCGCAGGACGTGAGTGATGTTGCTCCAAAGTTTCTAAAATCCCTTTCAACGGGCGGTTCGCGTTCTGTCCGTAATGCGTGGGTACCTTTACGGCAAGCTGGTGCAGCGGTTCGGCTTATGCTTCTTACTGCTGCTGCTGCACGCTGGAATATACCGCAGCATTTGTTAGCAGCCGAAAATGGTTACATAAAAGACCATACAGGCCAGCATTGTGCGCAGTATGGTGACTTTGCAGTTGATGCCGCCCGGCAGAACATACCCCAAAATGTGCCGCTAAAAGCCCCCAGCGACTGGAAATTGATAGGCAAGTCTTTCCCGCGGGTTGATATTCCTGCCAAAACGAACGGTACTGCTGTTTTTGGTATTGATGTGCGTGTGCCAGAAATGGCGATTGGCGCTGTTATGGGAGCACCTGTTATTGGCGCTACTCTCGACACCCTTGATGACACACTGTGCAGGACTATCCCTGGTGTTCTGAATGTTCTAAAAACCAGTACAGCCGTTGCTGTTATAGCAAAAAATTACTGGACCGCCAGAAAAGGCTTAGCTGCTCTCAAAATTAAATGGGTAGAAGGAAAAAATTCTTCTCTTAGCTCTGAAGACATCAGACGAAAAATCCGCGATGCCTCCCTTTCGGTGCCAGAAATTATTGCGCGTGATGATAAACCCAAGAATACTTCTGCAGAGTCTGGCAAAAAACTGGAAGCGGCTTATGAGCTCCCATTTCTCTCTCATGCGCCTATGGAACCCGCCAATGTAACATTACATGTGCGTGCAGAGCATTGCGATGTCTGGATGGGTACACAGGTTCCGACCCGTGCACGGGCTGCAGTTGCAAAGATAACAGGTTTGCCGCCAAAAAAAGTTGCAATTCATAACCACATGATAGGCGGTAGTTTTGGGCGTAGGCTGGCTACAGACTTTTTAGAACAGGCAACACACTTTGCCTGTCAGGTCTCTCACCCTGTAAAATTTATCTGGAGCCGGGAAGAAGATATCCGTCAGGATCTTTTTCGGCCCGCGTACTATGACCGTATCAGTGCAACACTGGGGCAAAATGGGCAGCCGCTTTCTTGGCAGCACCATGTAAGTGGGCCTTCTGTTGTTGACCGCTTTGCCCCAGGCGGGTTGCCCGCAGGCAAGCTCGATACTGATGCTGTAGCCGGTGCAGTAGATACACCTTATGACTTGCCCCAGATGTTTGTAACATGGACGCGCGCTGACACACCTGTGCCAGTTGGCTGGTGGCGGGGTGTTGGCCCAGCGCATAATGTTTACGTAGTGGAAAGTTTTATAGATGAATTAGCCACCGCAACACATACCGACCCGCTCGAATACAGGTTACGCCTTTTGGGCAAAAACCCTCGTTCCGTAGCAGTTCTAAAACGTGTTGCGGAAGAAAGCCAATGGAGCAAACCGCTCCCCACAGGCACCGGCCGTGGCCTGGCCTTGCATAATGCTTTTGGCTCTCATTGCGCTGTGGTCACTGAAGCAGTGGTAACGGAGAAAAAATCTATTACTATAAAAAAAGTGACCGCCGTTGTGGATTGCGGAATAGCCGTTAATACGGATGCACTTATAGCACAAATGGAAGGTGGGCTTCTTTTTGGGTTTAGCGCCGCACTTTATGGAGAAATAACCATAAAAAATGGGCGCATAGAACAAAGTAATTTTCATAACTACCCGCTTATGCGCATTAATGACGCTCCGCCCATTGATGTGCATATCATCAAAAGTACTGACAACCCCGGCGGTATTGGAGAGGTTGGTACGACTGCGGCGTTTCCATCGCTTGGCAATGCACTTTTTAATGCTACGGGCAAAAGATGTAGGCGCTATCCGTTCTCTCCACATTTCTTTAATGGCGATTACGGTTCAATTTAGACCAATTTGTAATAGGATTGTTTCTCGCTTTTGGAAAACTCACTCAATAAGAGGGAGAGCTTTATAGGAGGGTGCTTTTTGTGCTCGCCTCTCTATTGGCTGAGTTAGACAGGCAGGGCTTACCTTGTCACTACTTTTATAAAATACAGATACTACCCGACGCGCACGAAGCATCTGCCACTCTATAAGATAACTTTCTTCAGCTTTTTTTAATTCCCGATATTTTCCGGGTTTTCCCACCATGCCAGAACATGAATATCGTGAGATGTTGTCCAGATACCTTCTGGGGTGTACCGCAACGCACCACTGCCCGTTTGTGCACCAATTCGTGCACGAATGGCCAGAGTTTGGGGATCAATGACGACAAATGTCTGATGGTCTGTGGTACGCAGCCAGACCTTACCACCCCCGGCATCAATATCCCCATACATCAATGAGTTATCGACGTTCACCCGGCCAGAAACCTCTCCTGTTTCTGGGGAGACACGTGCAACGGTTCCGTCATCCTGCTCTTGTACCCAAACTGCCCCTTCCCCCGCAGCAAGAAAGCCAGGAGCACGCCCAAGAGCGGTTTTTTTGACGACGGTGTTAGTTTGCGGATCAATCTTTTGAAGCGTGTTATGGGTAGCGCTTACACCCCATAGGGCACCATAACCGAATGCAAGATAATAGGTTTCAGAATCGACCGGGATAGATGCAATGACTTTGTTTGTAAGGGGGTCAACACGAGCAACTTTTCCGCTGCCATCACTGGCTACCCAGATAGAACCCTCCCCACTGACAACATTCAGCTCACCTTTGGGGTTTGCTATACCTGTTTGAATAACAACGTCTTTTTGTGCAGTCTTGAGGTCTATCCGGTTTAGGGTATTCGCTTTGCAATCAGCAACCCAAAGGGAGCCAAACGCTACTGACATGGCACCACAAGGATGGTCCAGCTTAACTTCAGCCAGTTTCCCCGACACAGACCAGTGCTCTACACGCCCTCTGTTCATAACCCAAACTGAAGCACCATCAACGGCAAGAAAATCAGGTGAACCCGGCACATGCATAACCTGCTGTGTAGGCGCTGTTGCCGCAAATGCATGAGGGAGACAACTGAACGGTGAAAACACCGCCAACATTAAAGCATGTTTTAGTATTTTTTTAATACGCACACCGCAACCTTTTCTAATGTCTTAGAAAATCAATACTAAGACAAATATTTTCTAAAAAGAGACTTTACGGACAAAGCTTCGCTAATCCTGCCGATAACGTATAAGACCGAAAAGATACCGGCAAAAACATAAGCCGCTACGGGAGAGAGTTTTTTCTTGCCCTGCTTCTCGTCATCTTTATCTGTTTTCTTTTCTGGCGCAGGCACCCCCAAAGCTTTGTCTATCGGGCTTTGAATAAGATATCTGGCCTCTTCCTTTTTTTCCTTCTCGGCTAAAGACTGTGACACTTCGGTTGATGACTTTTGGAGGTGTTTAACCACAATTGTGAGTTCGGCCATTGCCAGAAAGAAAAACGGTGCCAGAAAACAAAAAAGGAGTGTTTTACTTCTTAAGTCATATTGCAAAACAGAACCTTCTTTTTTGCTCTCTATGCTCAAAACACCACCATCAAATACAGCCATCTTATCTTGAGAAGGTTGATTTTTTTTAGAAAAAATCAGACTCTCATTTTTCAATTCATGCGTTGTTCCAAATTCCTGAAACAAAGGATCTATTTTACAAAAAACTTCGCTGCTGGTTTGTTGCGCGGGAATTGAAAGACATCCTCTTACATGCCATATCCAATCAATAAGATGCCTGTTCACTTTTGTGTCCCTTTTCTTTAACCATTTTAAGTGGTCAAACCCATTCAATAGTAATGAAACAATGATTTAGGGCTTATTGCCGCGCTTTTGTTCCAAACCATTGCTTGGTCATTTTTTTGACTTTCCTCTTATAGTAACGCCAACCATTCGTGAACGGGTACGTCATTTGTTCACTGATTGTAAGACGACGCCCGCCTTCTGTTCCAAGCAGTTCAGCCTCACCGTCAACACAAGTACCGAACATTCTATCTATGAAGATATAAACGCTCGCATAGTTGCTACATGTTGCTTCATAATCCTGTGCATGATGCAAACTATGATGCTCCGTAGTATTAAACAAATATCTCCACCAACGCGGCGTGTTAAACCTTACGTTAATATGCTGATATTCGCCAATTGCCATAGACATGGCTCCAGCCAACAAAACAGCTCGTGGCAAAAAATCAAAAAAGCCACCTAAACCAAGTCCGATAAGAAACAACTCTGTTGGATTGCCCACTGCACCTTTATTAATATTCAATTGGGTAACATAATGATGAACCGAGTGCGGTAACCACAGCGGGTACCATGTATGCATACCGCGATGCATCCAGTACTGCCCAAAATCAAAAATAAATGAAATAATAAACGCCTGAACCAAAAGAGGAAGAACAAGAAACCACATAACTTTATCAAAATGAAAATAGCTCTGGATGAAATCAATCACCGCATCACTACCAATATAACTATTTACAATCCGTAAAAAAGTATAACCGACGCCGACATAAAAAAGGTCCGTGACCAGTTCTTTCCAGGTCAAACGCCAACTTTCATAACGTGGATTTACCCACTCAAGCGCCATCAAGAGAACCCGAAAGCCTACGCCTATCCAGATGGCCGTTGTGGCCGTCGCTATTGAATTGGGAGCGTAATACCAAAAAATAATCAAGGCGAAGAGCATAGTCGGCTGAAAATAGGTGAAGACAAATTGCTTAACCTTACCCCCCTCCACTTTTGGTATATTATCCCAGCCAATCGTGACGGGAGCTTGCGAACCGATCACTCTGTTTCCAACGCGAGTTCCGCTCATCTCCACCTCCAAAAATTCATTGGTTTGAATTTACCTCATTCTCCATCAGAGTTTCATACGTCATTCGACGCAGCCCGAAGGGTTTCTGGCTGGCTTTTCCGTTCTTTAAACGCAACAATTCTCTTTTAAGCGCTTTTTATGGTGATATGCACTAGAAATTTTTAGTCTTTATAAAATTCTGGCGTACGAAAGATGAAGAGATATTTATACTTTACAGCACACAATATTGATAATTTTTAATATGAGCGCCGAGTGATGCTGCGTAAGAAGTTCCTGTGCGTCCTGCCCACTGATTAAAATAGTGCATTCCACTCGCCAATCAGGAACAACTCCCAAGTTATTCCTTTCGTATGACAAACATGATTTTTTCTTATTTCAACGTAATTTTTAATATACTCCCTCTCTTGTGAGGGAAAAGTTTATCTGACATAGGGGTAAAGTATTATTTTTTGCTTGTATGCGCATTAACAAGTAAGTGAGAGTTGAGAGTGAAAGAAAAAACGGTTGTCATTGTAGGGGCTGGCATAGCTGGCGTATCTGCCGCCCAAGCCCTGCGGGAAAATGGCTTTAAAGGGCAGATTATCTTGTTAAGCCGTGAAAATACAATGCCTTATGACAGGCCACCGCTCTCTAAAGATGCTCTGCATACAAGCACACCTCCCGCCACTTTCTTGCTCCGTGACGAAGCCTTTTACAAGACAAACCAGATAGACCTGAGGCTCGGTGCTGAAGCGACCGCTATTGATGCTGCAGCCCACCTTGTAACGCTCTCTGACGGGACACAACTGCCTTACAGTACGCTCCTTTTGGCCACAGGCTCACGTCCCCGCACGCTGCCTCTTTTTCCTTACGGTGCGCCCTTTATCCATTATTTGCGCACGTCCCTTGATGCGCAAAGATTAAGACAGGACATGCAAAGCCTACCCAAAGGGGCCAGCATGGTTATTGTGGGTGCAGGCATTATTGGCCTTGAAGTCGCTGCCTCGGCAACGGCACAAGGCTTTCATGTTACTGTTATTGAGGCTGGGGAAAGGCCACTGGCGCGCTCTGGCAGCCCGTTACTGTCCAGCTTTCTTGCGGCAGAACACACTAAACACGGTGTAGATATTCGGTGCCAAACGCATATTATAGATGTAGAAAAAGGCAAGTCTGGCTACTCTCTCACCCTCTCCGACAAGAGCACCCTCGCTGCAGATTTGATTGTTGTTGGCATTGGTGTGTGCCCTGAGCACGAACTTGGCAGCCTTGCTGGGATTGAGGCTGCAACTGGTGGCATTGCTGTCGATGCACACGGCAGAACCAGCATTAAAGACATTTATGCTGCGGGAGAGGTCGCCTTTCATTACAACGTACATTACGGCACGCAACGCCGTGATGAAACATGGCAGCATGCAGCGAGCCATGGCGAGCACGTAGCTAAAGCGATTCTTGGTGTGCCTGACGATTACTCATCACCAGGATCATACTGGACAGACCAGTACACCTTTAACATTCAAGTTGTAGGTAACCCGCTTGGAACCAGCGAAGTTATACGCGGTAACCCGAGCGATGGAGCTTTTGTTATTTTCCACCTTAATGACTCAGTTATCTGCGGGATAACTGCCGTTAATGCCACGCGCGAGTTACGCAAATTACGGCGGTTAGTCAACAATTCCAGCGCATTACCACAAGATATTTTAGCGGACCCAACAACGGACTGAACTGATTACTAGGGCGTGTCGTCAGTTAAACGGGGGGATTATGAAGCTTGTACTCCCGTTTGATCTGTGATGTTTTCTTCCTGTTTCTGGAACGGGGAGAGTGTGAATGCGACGGTATGGTTTGAGCGATGGTCAGTGGGAGCGAATAAAAGATCTTCTCCCGGGTCGCGAAGGTCATGTCGGTGGGACGGCTGAGGATAACCGTCTGTTTATCGAAGCCGTGCTGTATCGTTACCGTGCAGGCATTCCCTGGCGTGATCTGCCTGCCCGGTTCGGGGACTGGAAGAACGTGCACCGGCGGCTGCGTCGCTGGTGCGAAGGCGGCGTGATCGAGCGGATTTTCCGGCATCTGGCTGCTGACCATGACAACGAATACATGATGATCGACAGCACCATTGTCCGTGCTCACCAGCATAGCGCGGGCGCCCGTAAAAAAGGGGGGCGGATCAGGCCACCAGGCGGTCCCGTGGCGGACTGACCACGAAAATCCATGCCATTGTCGATGCCGCGGGAAAGGCTGCGGCTCTTTCCCTGACGCCCGGACAAAGGGCCGACATCACAGAAGCAGAGCCATTGCTCGATGAAGTCGATCCCGAGGTCTTCATCGCCGACAAGGCTTATGATGCCGATCCCCTCATCGAAAAGCTTGAAGAGCGGGGGATCACACCGGTTATTCCGTCAAAGAAAAACCGACGCAATCCACGGAAAATCCTCTTCTCGTTTTATAAAAAACGAAACATCATCGAACGCTTCTTCGCCAGACTTAAACAGTTCAGGGGTATTGCAACACGATATGACAAGCTGAAGTCAACTTTCCTCGCAGCCGTGCAATTCGTCTCCGCCATCATTGGAATTAACTGACGACACACCCTAGTACGTGAAGCTTTGGTGACAGTTCTGTGGACCGGAAGAACACGGATTCACGATGAGCATTATGAGGTAGGTTATAATGCAGGATACACCAAAGGAACTGCGGACGGGCAAAAAGAAGGATATAGCGCGGGGAGCAATGCCGGGCAGAAAACCGGTTACGAAAAAGGAATGGCGGATGCCCTTGACACGAATGCGCTGGCGATGACGTCCTGGGCGACGAGTGAAACCGGGAAGACAGCCCGACAACTCTATGAACGCGGATTGATCGATCCGATCTACAAGCTCTACAAATCGGGTGACCTGACCAAGATACTTAAATGTGCAGGGAGTGGATGGCGCATACAGAACGGCTATTGTGTCAGTGCAGTGACGACGGATAATGGAGGTAGCGTTGTTTATGATGGCTGGAGGCTCCCCTGAGTTGTCTGTACGTTTGCTCGGCATTAAGCGGACCTCCCGCTTCCGCCCTCATCCTAGACACACAAGTACAACCATACCTTTTCCAAAAGCGGACATCGTGACGCGTGAAGAAGGCTGTGCCGTATCAGACGTTTAATGCTGTATTGAGCAGCTCTTAGCGCAATCTGGCACCATTTTGGCGACTGCATCCGTTGCCTACGTTTATCAGGCATGAGCGCCCCTTTCCTACATGACGGCCTCATGAAAGACGCGGTGTTTCAGGCCTGTGTCGAACAGGCTCCCATATCAACACTGGAGTGGACGATATCGTCATGATGGACAATCCGTCCGGCTCACAAGCTCCCGGC
The DNA here is from genome assembly GCA_008042475.1 of Drosophila kanapiae. NCBI lineage: Eukaryota > Metazoa > Arthropoda > Insecta > Diptera > Drosophilidae > Drosophila > Drosophila kanapiae. The sequence continues at coordinate 8,949 of VNJM01000748.1, forward strand.
GGCACAAAAACCATCGGGCAGGCTGGAACTGTGTTGGTGTTCCGCCTGCCATACGCCCCCGACTTAACCTTATCGGAATGGCTTTCTCAAAACTCGATGCCGTGCTGCAAGAAAAAGCAGGACGAGTTGTCATTTCTCTGCGATAGGTCTGGGATGCGCTATTCTTTGCTTTTTAAACCCAAGGCCATGTAAGACTGGTTATAAATTTATAATGCCATTGCCTCTGCCCATATCCGTGCAGCCCGGAGATCACTTCCAGAATAAATGAGAACGGGACTTGGAAGTTTGGTTAGCACTGACTTGATTTGTTCGAGCTTGGGTGTGGCTATCGGGCCAGATTGCGGAATAGCGATATCAGCGAAACCAAGACCGCTACAAAAAGATGCCTGTTCAATTTGAAGGCTATTAGGAAACCTCTCCTTTGTTTCCTCTGGACTCAGGCATAGGATACTTCTAAAGCCTGCCCCCGCGACTGCCCCAACATCTGCAGCGACAATTTGTGACGATACCGAGATATCCGAAGAAAGTTTCTCAAAAAAATTACGCATGATTTCATCCTGATGATAGGGTTCAGAAAATTCCGGAATTCCGGTCATTAATTTCCGGTCATGGCAAACGGCGCTTCATACAGACATATGCCACCAGATAAATGGCCATATAAAAGAACGGAACGAAGAAGATGATGGCTTCCAGATCTCCCATCATGAGAGTTGCTCCCCGTTCGTGATGCCTTCTTCCTGTGCATCCAGAAGAACAGCGCCAGCACCGGAAATCAGAACGATCATGACTGTTCCAATCACCCATGCGAAATACCAGGGTCCCTGATCGCCCACAAAGACGGCGAACAGCAGCGCAATAACAAGAGCCAGACCCATTCCGGCCAGTCTGAAGATTTTCATGAAGGATAACTCCTCAATAGCTATGAGAGTCGTTGATGACGTCCTGAACCCGCACACGGCCACGCATGACATGATAGCACCACGACGTGTAGCTCAGGATGATCGGGACAAAGATAACCGCCACAACCAGCATGCAGCTGAGTCCATAGAGACTTCCGGTTCCGTTCCAGACTGTGAGGCTCTGATCGGGTGCGGTAATGGACGGCATCAGAAACGGGAACATGGCAGCCCCGACAGTCGTGATTGTTCCTGCCCAGGCTCCCAGACCGAACCACCAGCCCAAAGCCGGACGATTGACACGCAGAAGAAGCGCTTCACCAATCATGCAGACCGTACCAAGGGTCGGTAGCAGCCACAGAACCGGGTGGGCATGATAGTTTTCAAGCCATGCACCGGGACGGATTGCCGCAGTCTGACCATGGAGTGGGTTGGCAGGCATCGCAGGGTCAGACAGGGATGTCAGAACAAAACCCGGCATGTGAGCAATCCAGAAACCGCCAATAACAAACAGAGCCGCCGCAACAAATCCGCCGATCGAACCATAAGCCCGTGCTCGGCCATAAATCGGGTTTTCAGAGCGCAGCATCAACATTGCTCCACCCTGCTGCACACTTAATGCAACGGACATCAACCCGCACAAAATGGCGAATGGGTTGATCAGATAGTTCAGGAAAGATTCATCCTGAACATACTGCCCCGTCCAGGTGAAGTGATAGCCCACGCCTTCCAGAATATTTCCAAATGCCGCGCCATAAACGAACATGGGCACAAAACCCGAAATCAGGAACGTCACGTCCCAGCTTGCACGCCAGTGTCTGCTATCGGCTTTTGAGCGATATTCAAATGCCACAGGGCGCAGAATCATGCTGAACAGCAGCAGGATCATGACAACATAGAAGACAGAAAACGACGTGCCATACAGTGTTGGAAACGCCGCGAAAATCGCACCTCCACCCAGAATGAACCATACCTGATTGCCGTCCCAGTGTGGCCCGATGATATTGAGCGCCGTCCGACGCTCCCCATCATTGCGCCCCACGAAGCGCAGCAGCGTACCAACGCCCATATCCATACCGACCATGGTGCCAAGTCCGATGAACAGGACACCGAGAATTCCCGTCCAGATCAGTTTGAGAAGTGCATAGGTCTCCATGTCAGACCCTCCGGTTTTTCAGAGTAAGAAAAAGGACGTTCATATCAGGCGTGGCTCCCGTGGAAGTGGGACAGCAAAGCGTCTGTTTCGTTGTGAGGCGTTCCATGCTCTTCTGGACCGAGGCGGGCAAAGCGGAACATCAGATAGAGTTCAGCGGCGATAAACACACTGTAGAGCAGTGCAAAACCGGCCAGCGAGAAGACCATGTAGCCCGTGCTGTGCCCGGAAGCGGACAGGAAGGTCGGCAACTTGTTGAAAACAGTCCAGGGCTGACGCCCGGCCTCTGCGGTAATCCAGCCAAACTCTGTTGCGAGGATAGGAAGCGGGATCGACCACATGACCGTTTTGAGCAGCCAGGGGTTGGCTTCCAGCCGGTTCTTCAGGCTCAGGAGTGCGGATACTGCAAAAATTGCGAAGAAATACCCACCGAGAAAAACCATGAACCGGAACGACCAGAACGTCACAAACACGTTCGGCAGAATGTCAGGCTGTGTCTGCTTTACGACCGCATCAAGCTGATCGGCAGGGATATTCGTGACATCCTGATGGGGTGCATGACGCGTTGCCAGGAAGCCAAAACCCATATCGTCCTGATGGGCATTGAACAGATCCAGGTCGGCTTTGTCATGCGTCGCCCCATAACGGCGTAGTGCTGTCAGAGCGATAATCCCCGAGCGGATGCGCGGGGCAGCCTGATCTTCGAGTTCAGACATTCCGGTAACAGGTTGATCGAAGCTGTGCGTGATCAACGGCGTCAGAACATAGGGAATGTTGATCTCGAAGTGATTGACCTGCTTTTCATCATCCGGAAGAGCCGCAAGGATCCACGGTTCGTAAGGCGGCTTCGTCGTATGCCACAGACCTTCGATGGCGGCGATTTTCGTTGGCTGTTTTTCGTAGTCCATCCGGCCCAGAACATCGCCTAGTGTGATGACGGCAACGGATGAAATAAGACCAAACAGAGCCGCCATGCGGAAAGAGCGGGCTGCCAGTTCGCGATGCTGTTTGCGCAACAGGTAAAACGCGCTGATTCCCATGACGAACATGGCCGCGGCCACATAGCCAGCGACAGAAGTATGCACAAACTTCGCCTGTGCATCCTGACTGAAGACAACACGTACGAAGCTGTCAAACTGCATGCGCATCGTATCCGCATCGAAATGCGCACCTTCCGGCACATTCATTCCAGCATTGGCAATCAGGATCCAGAGCGCTGAAAGGTTGGATCCCAGCGCCACAAGATAGGTGATGGCCAGATGAGCAGGCTTACTCAGACGATCCCAGCCAAAGAACATGAGACCGACAAACGTGGATTCCATAAAGAAGGCCATCAGGCCTTCAATGGCGAGCGGTGTGCCAAACATGTCGCCAAAGAAATGCGAATACATGGACCAGTTGGTCCCGAATTCGAATTCCATGGTCAGCCCGGTTGCAACACCAATGGCGAAGTTGATGCCAAACAGCTTGCCCCAGAACTGGGCCATATCCCGATAAATTTTGCGGCCGGTGACAACATACACTGTCTCCATTGCGGCCAGCATGAACGTCAGCCCAAGCGTCAGGGGCACAAACATGAAGTGATAGAGGGCCGTCAGCGCAAACTGGAGACGCGAAAGATCGACGACCTGCGGGTTGATGAAATCCACGATGGGATCCTCCTGTGAACAGGACAGAAAAAGGAACGAAGGGCCGGTATCCGGCGTGCATCATCGTCGGATCACGGCAGTCCCTCCCGCTCATGAAGTCGACCATCCTCCAGTCGCAAAACACGCTGCATGAACTCCAGCGGCTCGGGACGGTGGGTAATACAGAGCACTGTTGTCTGTGGCAGTGCTGCCAGTATCGATGCGATCAGGTCTCTGCCTTTTTCAGGGGGCAGTCCTTCGGTCGGTTCATCCAGAATGATCCAGCGCGGTTGACGCAGAATAGTCTGCGCAACTGCCAACCGGCGCGCCTGTCCACCAGACAGCCGCATACCATGCTCCCCGATGAGGGTATTCAGCCCGTTTTCCATAAGCCGGATGTCTTCGGCGAGGCAGGCGCTGGATAATGCCGCCCACATTTCCGCGTCAGTTGCGTCTGGGCGGGCCAGCAATAAATTACGCCGGACACTGCCCTGAAACAGGTGAAAGTCCTGCGACAGAACGCCGATCTGCGTTGAAAGCGTCTGCGTATCGAGCTGTTTCAGATCAGTTCCACCCCATTGAATGGAGCCCGACTGATAGTCTTCCAGCCGAAGCAGCAGGCGAATAAGCGAACTTTTTCCCGCCCCTGATGGCCCGACGACCCCAATACGCTCCCCGGAATGGATGCTTAGGGAGCAGCCTTTCAGCACTTTCTTCCGGCTACCGGCATAGCCAAACTGGACGTCCCGCATCACAAGGCGTGTGAAATCGGCACTTTTCCAAACGTTTTCTGCTTCCGCAACAGGCAGGGGTGCCTCGCACAGTGTCATGAGGCGACGTATGGAAAGCCGCGCCCGAGCCAGGGCCTGGCGGGCCGGAACGACGCCCGAAACAAACTCCATTGCCGCCATGGTCCCTAGGATGAGCATAGGCAGTTCGGGGGTGCTCAGGGCTTGGGATTGTAAAGCGTGCGCACCGATCATCAGCATTCCGGCAACCGCGAGGACGGCGATGAAAGCCACCATCTGCCGCGACGCATGGGACCATGCGAGGGAACGCAACTGCATTTTTCCTGAAAGATCCTGCGTGGCATTAAGCGACGCTACTGTCCGTGCCACTGCGTCGCACAGAATGATATCGCCTGCACACTGCACAGCCTCAACGAGATCCGCACGGAAGTTGTCGCCAAGCTCGGCCAGGCGCTGCACGTCATGATCAACCCGACGGCCGACCAGAGAGGGCACCCCCACTCCCCCGAGCAATAGCGCCAGAGCCAGAAGCAGTCCCGCTTGAAGAGAGAACACAGTTGTGATGGCAACACTGACTGTCCCGCAGATTGCCGCCACACCAAACGGCATCAGTGCATCAATCGGGAATTGGCCGACGGTCTGAGTATCGGACACCAGTCTTCCCAATACATCTCCGCTACGGTGATCCGTCAGGAGAGTGGAACGGGGGATGAGGCGTGTAAACACCCAACTGCGCAGAACGCTGACACTTTCAAGCGCAGCGTCATGCGCTACCAGTCGTTCCCCATAGCGTGTCAGGATGCGGGCGGTCGCAAAAAACCGGACACCTGCGGCAGGCATGAACAGGTTAAAGAGATTGCGCGTCACTATTCCGCCAAGACCCGCCGCAGCTGCCGCCGCAATCAACCAGCCCGACAGGAAAAGAAGTCCGAACCCTGAGAGAGATGCCAGACAGGCAAAGGAAAAACCAAAGATCATTTTCCCCCGTGCAGGTGCGATCAGGCGAAAGGCATAGCGAAGCTCCGTCATGCTACGGCTCGCTGAATTTCATTGAGGTGAAGAACACCTTCGGGAAGGTGAAAAACTTGCGTAGCCTGATGAAGAATGTCCGGACGGTGCGAAACAGCGATCACGATGCGACTGGCTGCCAGTTGCTTGAGGGCGGTCGCAATCATGGCTGCGTTGGCACTATCCAGATCCGCAGTCGGTTCATCGAAAACCAGAATATCTGGTGCATTCATTAAAGCCCGCGCCAATGCCAGACGCCGGACCTCGCCACCCGAGAGAGCAGTGCCGCGATCACCCACTACGGTATCCAGCCCGTCAGGCAAGTCGTTGATAAAAGAGAGCACGCCAGCGAGAGCGGCGACAGACCGCAACCTGGTATCATCGGCATCCGGGTCTGCCAGACGCAGATTGTCCCGAATTGTCTCGTTCAGAAGATGCGGAGACTGCGGGACCCAACCAATACGCCAGTTCTGTGCAGCAATGCGGCTGCCGGCATCATCAACAGCAATAATCTCTCCGGCGCGAACTGGCATCATTCCCAGAAGAATGTGCAGAAGTGTGGTCTTACCACATCCACTGGCACCTGTTACCGCCGTAATAGTGCCGCGATGAGCAGTAAAGGAGATACCACACAGAATGTCTGAACCCTGTCCGTAACCTGCGGAAACATCCTTGAAAATAAGCTTTTCAGGGGCCGCAGTTTTGGCCTGATGAGGGCGCGCGCCCTGATCGACACAGAGTTCTGGAAGACGCATAAAGGCCATAAGCCCGTCCATGGCTGACAGCGCGTTCTGACGGGCATGATAGCTGGCAGAAAAATTGCGGAGCGGCGCGAAATACTCCGGGGCCAGCAGAAGAACCAAAAAAGAGGTTTGAAAATCAACCTGCCCTGAAAGCAGACGAGAGCCCAGAACAATCGCGACAAGTGCGACCGCGAGGCTGGAAAAGAATTCCAGAACGGCAGAAGTCAAAAATGCAACGCGCATGACCTGCATCGTCGCCAGTCGGTGCGCCTCGGCCATAGCCTGCACCATTTTTACGCTTTCCCGTGCCTGACCAAAAAGACGCAGAGTTGTCAGTCCCTGTACGGCATCGAAAAAAGACGCACCAAGCAAAAGAAGCCGCGTCCACTGTCGGTCCATCAAGCCTTGAGCGCTGTAACCGACCAGAGCCATGAAGATCGGTATCAGTGGTCCCGTCATGGCAAGGATCAGAAAACTCCAACCATCCAGCCCTGCGACAACCGCAAGAATAACGCACGGCAGGATCACCATTGCCGCAGCTCTTGGAATGTACTGTGCGATATAGGGCTGAAGGGCTGCCACACTATCCGTCAGAGACGTTGCAAGGCGCCCGGTTTCCAGATCCTGCAATCCGACAGGACCAATTCGGAACAGACGCTGGATCAGGTCCTGACGAAAGACGGTCACAACCTTCTGGGCCGCTTGCTCACCCGTCATCTCTGAAGCCCACTGCACGCAGCAGCGCATCAATGCTGCGCACAGGAAACCTGTGAAAGGCCAGAACTCTGCCTCGACAGGCAGGCGTTGCAAGGCAACATCAGCCACCAGTTTAGCCAGAAGAATCATCTGCACAACAAGCAAAACCGCCCCCACTCCGCCCAACCCGACAGCAACAGCCAGAGCTGGGGAAGCCTTGCGTGCGATTTCTGAGATGTCCGAGATTCTACCCGCAGACACTAGCTTTAACCCTCACTTAAAGTTTCTAATTTCTATTAACTCATAAATTATAGGTTTTATTAAAACGTAAAGTCAACGCATCATTGCCCCTTCCCCTCAAAGCGGTGAAAAAAGAAACAAACGAATTATCTAGGGATTTTCACCATCAATGAGGTCTGGAGATGCCTCACCAGATGATAGGAAGCATTTTCCTAGGGCGTGTCGTCAGTTAAACGGGGGGATTATGAAGCTTGTACTCCCGTTTGATCTGTGATGTTTTCTTCCTGTTTCTGGAACGGGGAGAGTGTGAATGCGACGGTATGGTTTGAGCGATGGTCAGTGGGAGCGAATAAAAGATCTTCTCCCGGGTCGCGAAGGTCATGTCGGTGGGACGGCTGAGGATAACCGTCTGTTTATCGAAGCCGTGCTGTATCGTTACCGTGCAGGCATTCCCTGGCGTGATCTGCCTGTCCGGTTCGGGGACTGGAAGAACGTGCACCGGCGGCTGCGTCGCTGGTGCGAAGGCGGCGTGATCGAGCGGATTTTCCGGCATCTGGCTGCTGACCATGACAACGAATACATGATGATCGACAGCACCATTGTCCGTGCTCACCAGCATAGCGCGGGCGCCCGTAAAAAAGGGGGGCGGATCAGGCCACCGGGCGGTCCCGTGGCGGACTGACCACGAAAATCCATGCCATTGTCGATGCCGCGGGAAAGGCTGCGGCTCTTTCCCTGACGCCCGGACAAAGGGCCGACATCACAGAAGCAGAGCCATTGCTCGATGAAGTCGATCCCGAGGTCTTCATCGCCGACAAGGCTTATGATGCCGATCCCCTCATCGAAAAGCTTGAAGAGCGGGGGATCACACCGGTTATTCCGTCAAAGAAAAACCGACGCAATCCACGGAAAATCCTCTTCTCGCTTTATAAAAAACGAAACATCATCGAACTCTTCTTCGCCAGACTTAAACAGTTCAGGGGTATTGCAACACGATATGACAAGCTGAAGTCAACTTTCCTCGCAGCCGTGCAATTCGTCTCCGCCATCATTGGAATTAACTGACGACACACCCTAGTCAGCAGCTGCGTGTATTAAGGGATCACCATATCCTTGAAAGTCGTCGTTCTGCGCGAAACGTATTTTATAGAATAAACAAAAATAATTGTTGAAATAAAATTATTGATATTATCGATATTATTATATGTTATTTTTGTGTATTCGTTTGTCGCTTGGTATTTAAATATAATATGGTCCAGATGTATTTCATGCCGCCACATGCCGTATGAGGCTTTCAGCCCTGGTATATATCTCTGGTGGCAGCAAGCCCCATCAATGCCACGATATCTACCGTCAGTATTAGCGCAAAAGTCTCATCTGGATGCGGGTTTATAGCCACAACATATATCCAAGTATCGCGATATATGTCGCTAATCGCACGTCATCAGCATTCTCCAAGAGTAGCATAAATCACAACTATGACCGTATAGCTGTTGTAAGCATCGGTCAGATGAATGACTGCTTTTCTAACCGCGCCATCCGCAAGCTGACCTTCCGTTCCCCCCCCCATTGCTGCCTTTTCTGAACGATTTTTTCAGAAGGAGAAGCAGTGCTTGATGGAAGCATTTTTAGCTCAGAAATTGAGGTATTATTTTCAATCAGTTTCTATCCCTCGCTGGCGGTTTCAGAACTGTGAGTTATCATTAAAGGAGAAAGTGATTCGTGAGTGTCACGGATCTGGCCATCGCAGAGGGTCATCATGTCACGAAACGCTAAACGCTTGCCTCAACAGGATAGTCTGGAACCGGCGTCCGCCTCACAACGTATTTCCGCCTATGTAAGGCGGGGATTGATGCGGTATCAAGAGGCAGCAGATTATCTTGGGATCGCCAAGGGAACGCTGGCCAACTGGGTCTCGCTACGGATTGGCCCACGGTCCGTCAAGATCGGCAGCATGCGGCTGTTTCGCCAGGAATATCTCGATCTCTTTATTGAAGAAAAGCTTTTTGAAACCGAACGGTTTGAAAAGCGTCGCCGCCGTCAGCGCGGACGGGGCGCACTGGTACTGAGCTGCCCGCATCCTGATCTGTTTCTCTTCTCCGTGATGGCGCTGGCGTTGGCAGCCTTCCTCTTCACCCGTGTTATCGGCTTCCAGTAAAACGCGCTCTGGTTACCTTTGATTATCCTGGCTGGCAGTTAGCGTGTCTTGTCCGCAATATCTCCAGGCACAGGCTGATAGTAGCGGTTAAGTGACTTCAGATCGCGATGGCCAGTGACTCGGGTCAGTTCAATTGGGTTCAGATAGCGCGCTAGGCGCGATGTTGCTTCGTGGCGCAAATCATGAAAGGTCAGGTCCTGAATTCCTGCTTGCCGGGTCATGCGACCGAACAAAACAGAAAAGATTTTTCTCTCTCCTACCGAAAAGACAATATCTTTTCGGTCAGGCACCGTTTCCATGGCGGCCCGCTTTTCCATGAGAACACGTTGTGCACCCTTGGTCATGGGACGGATTTCGGGACCAAGTTCTTCTCTGTGCCTGTCACTCTTCACGCGGGCGAGGGAAATGGTCTGCTTGCGGAAGTCGATATCCTGCCAGCGCAAACTGAGGGATTCCCCTAAGCGCCAGCCTTGTTCAATCGACCACCTGATGAGCCACACCACATCAGGATAATGCCTGAAAACCCCGTCGGGCCGAGAAGCAGCCCGCAGAAGTTCGTCTTCTTCGCCGTCCTTTAATCTCCGGTTTCTCTTGCGATCCGCTCCCTCGGGCCGTTTGGTCCTTTTGGCGGAAGCATGATTGAGGATGGTCGTGTCCCATTCCGAGTTGGCGTATTCGATGATGGCCGCAATCATGTTTAGGCGTTTGACGACGGTTCCCTTGGCCAGTCCCGCTGCCAGCATGGTGTCACGAAAATCCCGGACATCGCCATTGGTCCATTTGTCGATTTTCAATAAGGCAATGTCGGAACTAAGAAGGGCTGGAAGATGGCCCATACGATCGGCATCGCGTTCTGTCATGCGCTCCCGGCCGAAGCGCTCAAAGAGTTCACCAAAAGTGATCTGGTTTCTCTTGCGTGCGGGTGGCTCAAGTTGGCCCACATGCGCCTTGGCCCGTACGTCCTGAAGCCAGCGGCGGGCGAGGCTGGCTGACGCAAAGGTTTCGCGGTGACGTTTGCCGTTCACCATCTTGCGGGCCTGATACTGGCCGGGGCCACGATACCAGACGCCCTTGGGCAACGGCTTCCCTGTCACAGGGTCCTTGAGGGTCTCTTTTGGTGGTTTGGTCATCGTTACTCGATCCTCTCCCAGTTTGGCTCGGGATTGGCTCAAAAATCAACGATTTTCAGATTAACCTGCTGCAAGTTCTTGAAAAACTTGGCGTCCCGTACGGGATTCGAACCCGTGTTGCCGCCGTGAAAGGGCGGTGTCCTAGGCCTCTAGACGAACGGGACTTGAGGCTGTCTTGGGCTTTGATCTAGAGGTGTTTGAAACTGCCGTCAAGTCGTCTCGTGCAGTTTTTGGAAGAAACATGAGTATGTATGCTCCTTAATGGTTAGAGCGTATTTATCGCGTAAAATTAATAAAAATAATAATACATTTCATAATATATAAAATAAAAACACAAAAATTACATTTCATTATATATTATAATCTATTTTAAATGTATTTTTATGAGTTATTAAATATAAAATACATTATGGCGATTGAATTTTTCGGTGGTATTTTATTGGGCATTACGCATACGGAGTGATTGCGTGGGAGGAAGAACGCCAATCTTCTCTTTTTTATTTTCCGAACGTTTCATGTTGAAAATTTCTATCGCCCAAAAATTTTTATGTTTATAATGCGAATCATTCTCGACTAAGTTGCGGTGGATCACGGCTGGCGTGCAAGACGCATGCGGGGCTGGGTTTGTTATAGAACAAGGATTACAGGAATGAGCCAATCAGGCCGTTTTGCTTTTCAGAAACAGAAGGTCAGCCTTGCTGTGGCGCTCGGTATGACAACCAGTTTTGGGGCTGGAGAAGCGTTTGCCCAAGACACAACGCCATCAACCAATGAAACGGACAGCTCCATCAAACTGCCTGCAGTGCGGGTGCGCGGTGAGGGCGATGCAGGAGTTGCAGCCGGGAATACGAACAGTTCTACGCTGAATATCTCCCGTATGCCTGCTTCAGTCCGTGATACGCCTCAGACCATTACGGTTGTCCCTCATGAGATCATTAAGGAACAGCGGGTGTTCACGCTGGATCAGGCGCTGGCAAACGTTCCGGGCATTACGCTTTCCACTGGTGAAGGCAATGGCGGCATGAATGGTGACCAGTTCCGTATTCGTGGGCTACAGGCGCGTCAGGATATGTATACGGATGGCCTTCGGGATTTTGGAACCTACACACGTGATATTTTCAACACGGAGGATGTGCAGGTTATCAAGGGACCGACGGGAGAATATTTTGGTGCTGGTAATGTTGGGGGGGTTATCAATCAGTCCCTGAAACATGCCCATGCTGGAACAGACTATAATTACGATCAGGCTTTTGGTAGCGCCTCGATGTATCGCGGTGCGGGTGATGTTAATTATCAGATCAATGATGATATCGCCTTGCGGATCAATGGAATGTATAACCGCCAAGGTGTCGCGGACCGGAAGCGCACTACGTCCAACCGTTACGGGACTGCTGTTGATCTTGGTGTGGGGTTACACAGTAAGACATCCTGGCATTTGAATTGGCAGTGGTTCAATTCAGACAGCGTGCCTGATTATGGCGTGCCTTTTGTACAGATGGCGGATGGTGTTTACAGACCGATAACCAGCCATGGTCTGGCGCGGGACACCAGTTATGCGCGCAGTTTTGACCGTGACAAGAACAATGTACATACGCTGACATCCTTGTTGAAATCCGAAGTAACCCGCTGGTTTACAATTAGTAATGATACGCGTCTGACAAAATATGACCGTGAGTATGCGGCCACAACACCGGCAGCCTGTAGCTTTGCCAATGGATGCGCACCTTCTTTCTTTGCAGGCGGGAACCCCACGTTTCCTTATGGTGCTGGCGGCGGGGTCGGGTATCGTCAGGATGGATGGGCGGCTCAGAATATTCTTATGGGCACTGCCAAGGTCAAAACCGGGATTGTGTCTCAAGAAATCAAAGCTGGTGTTGATGTTGAATATGCTTATGACAACCGACATTACGGGACATGGGTCAATCGTTCCAATATCCAGACTCTTCGTGACCCGGATTATTCTTATCCTAACACGCGCCTGACTTTTCCTGATACGGGGCAGCGTGTCGCTTCTTCGCGTGATGTGGGGCTGTTTTTATCTGATCGCATAAAAGTTGGAAAATATGTTTCCCTGTTTGGAACAGGGCGGTGGGACTCATTTGTATCGACTTATAATTCAGCGTCTGTAGCTTCCGGTTTGCAAAGTCAGAGAGCGGATCGCTGGAGCCCCTCGGGCAGCATCATGGTGAATCCTTTGGAAACAGTCTCCTTCTATTTCACGTTTGCCCGGTCTTATAAACCGATTGGAACGGATGTGGCGGGGACTGTGACGAACAACGTTAATTCCGCAGATGTGGCCAGCGACACCAAGGATTTCAAGCCGCAGCGGAGTGATCTGTTCGAGTTTGGCAGCAAGGCAGATTTTCTGCATAGACGCTTGGGCGCAACGTTATCATTCTTCCGCATCAATGAGACCAATACATATTATTATGACACGAATGGCGACATTGCGGTGGGACAGGGTGATGCCGGTAGTGGGCGGCGGATTCAAGGTGTTGAACTCAGCCTGACGGGAAAGATTACAAAAGACTGGAACATCTACGGTTCCTATTCTTACCTTGATGGTAAGGTGACGCATAGTACCACGGGCGATAACGGAAAGCAGGCACCTCAGATTTCGCACAACAACTTCTCGTTGTGGACATCTTATGATCTTTCTCGTGCGTTGCTTAATCCGGGTTGGGGGCAGTTGAAGGTGGCTGGTGGCGCGCAGTATGCCTCAGGCTATTGGGCAGGGCCTGCGACAGCACAGCTTTATCGGATGCCTTATATGTTTAATCTGAACGGAATGCTGTCCTGGGAGATGAAGCATTATCGTGTTTCGTTTAACGCCAACAATATTACCAACCGTTTGAATTATGGTTCAGCATTTTCTGGCCGGACAGTACCTTCGGCTGGCAGGACATTTATCGGGAATGTTGGGTTAACCTTCTAATCTGAACGGATCATTTCCCCTTTTGCTTTCGTGGAAAATTTTTCTCGGACCAAAAGGGGATTTTCTCAAAATTTATGAGGGCTGAGTGTTGCGGGCGTTCGCCATGAAGTCACTCAAACCTGCATTGATGGCAGTTTGAAAGGCGGCGAGTGTCTCTGTTCCCACATAATGTTCCAGCCCTTCGGCATCAATGCGCGCATTTTCCGGACTGACGCCTAGTGCCAGAAGAAAGGCTTCAACAATCCGGTGGCGTGAGCGTACTTCTTCCGCCAGTTTTCGGCCTGTCTGGGTGAGAAAGATGCCACGGTAAGGTTTTCGCGCCACAAATCCTTCATCTGTCAGGCGGGTCAGCATTTTGGCCACAGTGGGCTGGGAAACGCCCAGACGTTCGGCCAGATCCACCTGCCGTGCTTCTTGGCCTTCATCCAGAAGATCGGCAATGAGTTCCACGTAATCTTCAACCAGAACATTCTGCCTTGCCGCGCGGTTGGCGCGAAATCCTTCCGAATGTGTTTCAGCATCAGGGAGAATGTCGAATGACGTCATAAGGTGGGCAGCCTGCTGGTTAGGGACATGTAGATGCGGATAGATGCCAGCGAAAGACCGTGGGCGCCTATCATTATTCTGTTAAGAATACTTTATTACGCTTGGAATGTCATGACTGAAGATCAGGAAAAGTGATTTTTAGAGCAAGTTTTGCCACTACTTTTTAATATAGCATGTTGCATATCATGGCGCGGTAGGCTCTAGTCTGTAACTATGCCTGACTCCTCTCACCATAGTTGTTCTGCTCCTGATTCCGCCAAGGCTGGCTGGCGTTTTGCCAAGCCGACCGAGGCTGGCAGCAGCAGTCTGCCCGAAGTTTTTGCCAGCGTTCGTCTGCCAGGGGAAAATGCGTCTTGGTTCCGGCGGTTTCTGGCTTTTGTCGGGCCGGGCTATATGGTTTCCGTGGGGTATATGGACCCCGGAAACTGGGCGACGGATCTGCAGGGTGGCGCGCAGTTTGGTTACACGCTGCTATCTGTCATCATGTTGTCCAACCTGATGGCTATTCTGCTTCAGGCGCTTTCTGCCCGCTTGGGAATTGCGACAGGCCGGGATCTTGCGCAGGCCTGCCGGGATCATTTCCCGCCAGCCGTGAACATCCTGCTTTGGCTGGCGTGTGAGCTGGCGATTATTGCATGTGATCTGGCAGAGGTGATTGGCACGGCGGTGGCCCTGCAATTGCTGTTTGGTATCCCCCTGCTTGGGGGCGCTGCCATTTCAGTGCTGGATGCCTTTATTGTTCTATTTTTGATGAACAAGGGCTTCCGGTATCTGGAGGCCTTCATTATCGGGCTTCTGAGCATCATCGCTCTCTGTTTTGCTGTGCAGGTTGTGGCGGCTGCTCCCCCATTGGCGGGGATCATAAAGGGGTTTCTGCCTTCCCCTGAGATCGTGACCAATAGTCAGATGCTCTATATTGCCATAGGCATTATTGGGGCGACCGTTATGCCGCATAATCTTTATCTGCATTCTTCCATTGTGCAGACGCGTGCGTTTGAACGCTCCTCCGAGGGGCGGCGGGAGGCTATTCGATGGGCAACGTGGGATAGTACCATCGCGCTGATGCTCGCCTTGTTTATCAACGCAGCCATTTTGATTGTTGCTGCGGCGGCCTTTCATACGACCGGGCATCAGGATGTTGCGGAGATTGAGGACGCTTACAGACTTCTATCCCCCATTCTTGGGCTTGGTATTGCCTCCACTCTCTTTGCTGTGGCTCTGCTGGCTGCGGGGACTAATTCCACTATAACCGGCACTCTGGCGGGCCAGATTATTATGGAAGGATTTCTGCGGCTGCGCATTCCTCATTGGGCGCGCCGTTTGCTAACGCGGGGGTTGGCAATTATTCCGGTGATTGTGGTGACCGCTCTTTACGGCAGCAAAGGCGTGGGCGAATTACTGTTGCTCAGCCAGGTTATCCTTTCCATGCAGTTGCCTTTTGCCGTTATTCCGCTGGTTCTGTTTGTGTCTGACCGCAGGAAAATGGGGGAGTTTGTTATCTCCCGCACAAGTGCTGTTCTCTCCTGGGTTGTGGCGGCGGTCATCCTGATCCTTAACTTCAAACTGCTCTACGACACCATTTTCTAGGTTTAACCCGCCTTCGGGCTTTCTTTGCTGAAGAAGTACGTCTCCATGTTCACCACACGATATAGCAAAAGCTATCTTTATAAGCAGGTGGAGGGATCGAAGAA
This sequence comes from Drosophila kanapiae, assembly GCA_008042475.1. Classification (NCBI taxonomy): domain Eukaryota; kingdom Metazoa; phylum Arthropoda; class Insecta; order Diptera; family Drosophilidae; genus Drosophila; species Drosophila kanapiae. The sequence goes on from VNJM01000748.1 coordinate 24,522, forward strand.
CCGTTGATTGATGTGCTTGGCGGGTAATTTCTGGCTTTTGGCGATTTGATTGACGGTTTTTGCGATGGCATCCGGTCTGCGTTTTGAGCAGATTGGGAGCTGTTACCCGCTTGATAGCTACGCTGTGGTGCTGATCCGCTGCAGGAAGAGGAAGCGGCGCATGTTGTAGACGATATTGGCCAGCCCGATCCTCATGGTGGCCCGGGTAATACCGACAGTTCGGATGAACAATCCCGTCTGTGATTTCTGGTCGGCAAAAACATGCTCGACACGCGAGCGGATCATGGACTTTCCTGCATTGGACCGCTGGATATGGAGTGGCATGGGTTTGAGATGCGGCTTCTTCCTGTGAACCTTTGAGACAAAGCCATGCTTTTCCATGAAGTCTTCATTGGCTTTTGAGCGATACGCTGTATCAGCCCAGACGCTTGAGGCCGTATTGGTTTTATCCAGCAGCCCCTCTCTCAATCGCGCACCATCACTGGCGGCGGCATCCGTCGTCTTCCATTTTCGGATGAACCGAAACTTCCGATCGATGGAGACGTGGGATTTGTAGCCAAAGAACGGGATGGCAAGATCGCTGGATGGCATGGTTCCATCATCCTGCTGCTTCGCCTTCGTGAACTTCAGCGTCCATCGTGCATGCCTGTCCTTGTGCGACAGTTTGGAGGGCTTGTCCTGCCAGTCTTCAGGAATACGGCCTGCTCGCAGATCCGCTTTCTCTGCGTTTGTATTGCGCTGCTTCGGAGCCGCTACGAGCGTGGCATCCAGGATCTGGCCTGACATCGGCAGATAACCAGCGCTGCGCAGGGTCGCATCAAAGCGCTCAAACAGTCTTTCAATGGCCCCCGCCTGTGTCAGGCGTTCACGGAACAGCCAGATTGTTTTGGCATCGGGCACCCGATCTGAAAGTCCCAGACCAAGGAAACGCATAAAGGAGAGGCGATCGTTGATGAGATACTCTGTCCGCTCATCAGACAAATTGTTGAGCGTCTGGATCACCAGGATCTTGAACATCAACACCGGATCAAATGGCGGTCGCCCGCCCTTGCTTCCATCTGAATAGGCCAGAGCCTTCT
>VNJM01001677.1:0-11244 GCA_008042475.1 Drosophila kanapiae
CAATACTGGCATTCCTTATCCAAAGTACCAATAATCACTTTGGAATGAGCAGAATATTCAACATCAGGTTAGTACTGGAATGCTAGTCGAAGAAATGACCCTGATGAACTTGTCGGCGTTGTTGGTCAATTCGATTGTTGGTCAAGTCGATTAACTGCGCGCTTCTCTTCGTTGCAGTTGTCTCACACGCGTATTTTAATTATCTTCTTCGATTTGTTCGCCTGATCTTCCAGCTCTTCTATCTCGCGCGGCTGTAGAATTGACCGTTCGACGACTCAAAATGGCCCCATTGCTTTTTCTTGGCATTGCTGACTGTAGATAGAACATATTCATAGAACATATATTCATTTTCGTATTATTTTACATACCTTTCACAATAATAAAGCAAGGATGGTTATCAAATACGTGCACGTTTTCGATTGTGCTTCAAACTATTATCAAAAAAATGTTAAGTAAAATATATATAACATATATATATATATAATAACACGTGTGGACACAAAAATGAAAGTAATACGTATAACAGTCACTGCTACGATTGATACACAATACAAAATGGCTAAAAAATTTTAGTGAGGAGACCGGAGTGACAACTGGAGATAACTGATCGACAAATAAAAACAAAAAATCTTGTCGAAAAAATAAAATAAAAAAATTAGGTGTGAACCGCCCTTAATATGAAGATGAAAAATATATGTGGTCCGATCCTCAGCCTTAACGGATATGTACACAAAACTTCACGAAAAGCGGTCGAGCCATTTCGGAGGAGTATAATGACACACACCGTGACATGAGAATTTTATATATTAGATAATATATATGCAGTTTAGTGTGTATTAAAGTAGACTTTTTTTTAGTGTTGTAGTATTACTGACTTCAATTCATTTATTTATTTCATAGATCTGCGACTTTGGTTTGGCTCGAATCGCTGATCCTGAACACGACCATACTGGATTTCTAACGGAATATGTTGCTACTCGTTGGTATAGGGCACCTGAAATAATGCTTAATTCAAAGGGATACACCAAATCAATTGATATTTGGTCTGTTGGTTGCATTTTAGCGGAAATGTTAAGTAATCGGCCAATATTTCCTGGAAAACATTATTTGGATCAACTCAATCACATACTAGGCGTATTGGGGTCGCCATCTCGTGAAGACTTGGAGTGTATTATAAATGAAAAAGCAAGTATAATTAATAAATTGTTTTATATTTTTTTAATTTTGCTTAACATGACAGGCTCGCAACTATTTGGAGTCTTTACCCTTTAAGCCAAACGTACCATGGTCCAGATTATTTCCGAATGCGGATGCTTTAGCTTTAGATCTCCTTGGGAAAATGTTGACTTTTAATCCACATAAACGGATTCCTGTAGAAGAAGCTCTTGCCCACCCATATTTGGAGCAGTATTATGATCCTGGAGATGAGGTACTTACTTAATTATAATGCAGTTCATTACAAAAACTAGTATTACTTAAAAAGTATTTCGAAAAAAACTATCAAGTGCAAAACCCTCCAGTAATATACATACATACGTTCAATACACAATACACAGTCAAACCCTATGCAACCCTATTTATATGCAGGTGAGGTTAACCCGGGCACGGGGCCTTGCATAGGCCAATATGGTATTTTTATAACTAACAGCTTCTCGTGCCGGCTCACAGGAGAGCACACTCAGTTGTATCTTTCTCACATGTTTTTTGTATTAATAAGATTTTCAGCACGTCGTGAATTTGTAGCCACTAGCATCGTTTTCGCAATCTTACGCAACATACGAAAATAATTTGAAGGGACTTTATATTTATAGCAGCATTTGCCCAGTCTTCGCAAACCATAACTGTGTGGTATATTAACATAAATATAATAAAATTCTGTATCATCCTTTCACTTACGTAATGTTAAGAATTCTTTTACTGGAAAACTTCATTCCAACATTTTATGCTGTCATTGATGTTTTTCCACTTATCTAGATTAATAACATTGTACTCCCGCTATATTGACAGCACTGCAGCTAGGTACTTCGCTCGCTCTGATTGCTGTAGTTCGTTGTCGTCTATCTAAAGCATGTTGTGGGTCTTTGTTCTCTTCTTGAGGTTAATACGTAGTTCGCCGGATCCGTCAGGGTAGGTTCCTGATACTAATAGAACTACGTCGTTAGCTACTGACTTAACGCCTCCCATTTATAGTTCGTCAAACATGAACATTAATGTTTATTATCCAGAGCAGGGGCGATAAAACCCTGTGCCTTGAAGTCAGTCCCACTCAGTTAGGCTACATTTCACCATCAACCATACAGCATATAGACTAGTTATTTCATAGAACGAAAATGGACACAAACATTTTTCAGCGACAGGCCAAAGAGAGCCGAATGCGACAGGCCGCAGCTTCTGCTATGGTCGGCAGTTTTGCTCTCTCCCTTTACGCTCTCATTGAAGGTTGTCCTGTGCTTGAATTGGCCTTTGTATGTGTGCGTGTACATGTATTCACATACCCGGATGCATGTATATATGGTTATTTCGTTTGGAGCCAGCAAGAATATTTTGTCTTGCTACTTTTCGTACATATTTGCTACCCTTATATTATATTTTCTAATATTTCAGCATACTTTTTTTTTTCAAAAATACGAATATGTTTTGCATATATATATTTATCCAAAAAAATAAAAATTCATCTTCTGAGATGGGAGCAGGACATTTTTCAGTCCGTGACACTAAAACACCAACTAGTTTTAGGTGGTTCAAAAAAGTTGAAACCAAATCATCTGATGTTGGGCCTGCATACCCTTCCAATGTTTGATTTTTGGGGAAGCCGGCAGAAGCGAAAACAGTTGATTAATACATGTTTTTTGTTTACATTTGCTTACACTTTTCTTGAGAGCACTTGTTATGAATTCGGTTTAATGTTATTATTTAATTATCTATGACTATATATGTATATATAAAATAGTGAACCTAGATTACATTTTAGAATTACTTAATTTTTACATTTTTATTTTTAAAAATAATAGGGGATTGGCTCTCACAGATGCTTTGGGGGAATAAGTTGGCTACCGGACCTTCCGAACAGCCCCAACTAGCCGAATTCTGCTGTTTTTCGGAGCAGACTCAGATAATTCAGGAGTACTCTTCTTAAGCTGGAAATTACCTCAGCAGAGGGTCACAAAAGTAGGAAGACTATTCGTGAGACAGAATGTTACCGACCAATCTCTTTGCTGCATGCTTTTGTAAGTTTTTTGAACAGTGCAGTTCCTCTTCAGCCCAACTTTACGGGCAGCTTATCACCCACTCCTGGAGATTGTACGCAGCTATCTGCAAGGCAGATCCTTCCGAGTGGTCTATCATGGCGTGTCCTCCAGAGCAAGGCACATTGCTGCAGGAGTCCCGCACGGTAGCTTCCTTGGTCCCCCCACGTACAACGCAGTTCATCCATGCGAAGTAAGATATGCAGCGCCACTTATTCTGATGACACGGCAATACTCGCTAAATCAAAATGCGGTTATAATTCGACTGAAAACCTGCAGTCGCTTTTCGAAAAAATTTAAAATGAGACCTGTATATGTATATCAGCGTTCGCCAAAAAGAAAAACACTCTCAAAAAAAATTTAGACTTTTATCGATAAAAGCTCTATAGAACTTTATCATGTCTGACCACGTTTTATATCGATTGACGATTAATCAAACACCTCTGCAGAAAAATTGATTTTTTTTTTTAACTTTTGTCATGATCTATCATCACAACAGTGCATCGATGATCCTATGGCACTGTGAAGAACTAGTTTAATAAATTCAACCGTGGCCGACGCTCGCTTAAAGACAATGCAAGGTTAATGATAATGCAAGGTCCTCATGTGACATACCGTAAGATAGAGCCGTCTTTGGAGATTTCTTCCCCCCGCATACAGTCGATCTTGCATATACCTGGTCGTGGAAAAGGTTGCTTCTCGTTAGATCAACAGCGACCGTGTCCGTCTTCCAACACGAGCCAAATGCAACAAAAGTTGTTCGTGGAAGAAGCACTTCGAAGCAAATGGTAACCTGTTTCTTTGGTAAAACTTGTCATGTGGCGACTGTTCCGCTTGAGCACCGTAGGAGGTCAATTCTGAGTGGTACTCTACAATTTGCTTGCCTCAAATTTAAAAAGCCATGACAATGCGAGCTGTCACACATCAGCTTCTTTTGATTCCCCCACATCAAGGGAAAAATGAGTGGTCGACGATTTTCGTCCCTAAGAGATGTTGTTGAAGCGTTGAAGAACCATGTTTTCGAGGTCCCTCAATCTGAGTGGAAAACATGCTTCGACAAATGGTTTGATAATACTTTGAAGAAGAATAAAACTATTTTTGATGATACATATTGGAATTTCCCTTATTAGGCAAAAATGCTATGAAGACCGAAATTGGCTGCGTGCATTATCATTTGTGTTCCCAGCACCTATGGGTGTTGCTCAACATATCCTTAACTACATTTGACTTAATTTGTGTGCCGCCCAAAACCTTCCTAGCAATATTTGTATTTTTCAACATTTTCGTTGCCTTCCGCCCTGTTTAAGTGAAGATACGGGTATCCGCATATCCAAATTTTAAATATATCAAATATGGTGCTCTGCAGCAGATAGTTTAGTGGGCTAATGACAAAGTACAATAATAGTTAAAACAAAATGTATTTAGATAGGAATATTAAGAAAAATGTTGATTTTAAATTGTTCGTGGTTGAACCCTGTCCTAGCTCGCATGAAAATATAACGTGCATGCACCGTAGACCATTAGTCTACACCTATAACTATGGGTGTTGCTGCAATTGTCATACTAAAAATCGATTTACTTTTGCAATACGAAACAGAAAAACATACACTTGTCGTTTATATAACTAATAAGATTTTCGTGCCGAGTAGCTCACAGGTAGACGAGCACACTCGACTGTAACTTTCTTACTTGTTTTAATGTTCATCAGATTTTCGGGAGGTGAAACCTTGACCTAGCTCGCATAAGAAGATGCGCTCACCGTAGACCAATAAGCTACATCTATAATTTAGCGGATATTGTCAAACTAAAAAGTGGTAAACATTTGCATTACAAATTTAAGGCAAGTGTATCGTAGCGGGTATCTGAAAAGCGAGAACCCTCAACTGTAGCCTACTTACTTTTTTTTATCTTTATAGGGTTGGAAATTTCAAACTTTTAGTGTATATAAACTTCGGCTTTCCGAAGTTAGCGTCCTTTCTTTTGTAATAGTTATTACATTAATACTTTATTTTTATATCTAGCCTGTCGCCGAAGTACCCTTTCGCATAAATATGGAAAATGATGATATATCCCGTGATGCCTTGAAATCATTAATTTTTGAAGAAACATTAAAATTTAAAGAACGACAACCGGAACAAGCTCTATAAAAATATATGTATTTTGCAACAACCTTTGCTCCTTTCAATGTTTCCTTTAGTATTTTATATTAAAACTAAAACAAATTTTGTGATTTACCTTTTACTTATACCCATTTCGTATTATTTTATTAAAATAAAGTGTTTTAGACTACTAGATGTAATAACGTTGAAATATTTATCATAAAAAAGATTGCTTATTTAAGGGGTAACACCACTGTAGGCAGAAGTTTCAAGCGTTTTTCTCGATTTTGTTTTTGTTAATAGAAGAAATTAAAATATGTGAATGATTTTTGTCGTGTTTTCAACACATTTGAAAAAAAAAACATAGATTGATGTTGTTACACAAAATTTAAGATGTTTTCCTCCATTTAAAAATGTCAACAGTAGTGTAACCCATTAAAAGAAAATGGTACAAACATTAATATGCGCATTTTGCTTTTCAGGAACTAAATAATTGTTTTATCTTAATTTAATATTGTAACAATCTAAGTGTAGCCCCTTGAAGTCGTGGGTAATAATGTATACTGCATTTGAGCAAATATATGTAACAAAAAGAAGGTAATATTTCCAACCGAATCGAATTCATTTATCCACTAATAATAATCGAATTGCACAAACACATGTAACAATAGACAATTTTGATGGAATGAGAAGGAAATTTGTCTTCAAAAGTCTTACAATTTAAAAACTTTTCCTGATGTGGATAGCATTTGAGTTAAAATTTTTTATATAAGCTATAAATAATTTCTAATTCTATGTGTACATTATCTGAATTTAGCAATGATTTAATTAGGAAATTTATTATGATACATTGAAATAATTTGTTTAAAATAAAAAACTACATTTACATTTTTAAAATTTGGTCTACTAATTTTTTTGTATATTAATATTTCTCCCGAACACCATAGAAGTACAATTAAGAAGACAGGTAGGTGGTTTTGTGTCATTATGTACATGGTTTGCTACTTATAATTCTAGCCTATTAAATATTCAGTAAGATCTGCTAAAATTATGATATCCCAAATTTATCCCATTTAGAAAACCGCTGTCGATAAGAGATTTCATGGAGTGCCAAATCGCTAATAGCTTAAACGCACTCATCGCCCGACAAAGTACCGTTTTGGGGAAAAAATTAAAAATGCAAGGATAAACAAACTTTGGATAAAGTGATCGGATACTTACAGTGGATTTAAATAAGTGGTCCTCACAACTCACACAATTTAGCATGACGGAAAATTTCAATTCTTATCCTTTATTGGGCTCTGGAATCCATAGTTAGCACAGCCTAAAATGTATGCAGAGTGCTCAGGAAATTCTCGAGACATAAATGATGGAGTCCGATAGCGAAATTCCACTGATGTTAATCAAGGTGTTCATCGACTGACCCTACATAAAATGATCTGTGTGTTGATCTGGCTTAAAATCGAGTCTTGACTTACCTAGATGAAATGAAGCCAACTAGACCTTGAGTATCTCAGATTCTAATATCGGCATGTAATTATAAGGTATAAAAATTGGTGCTTGAAGTACCGGATACCATTAAAATAGATTCGTTTGAAGTTCTGAAGAGCGGCAGCAAAGGGCAGGCATCAATGATGAGCGGAAGCAGGGCAGAGAGCGGCTATATATAAGCGTGAGAGACACAATGTTGGATTAAGGGTAATCAATGCAAAAAAATATATGACTCGTATGAGTGATGATCACAAGAATACCCCCCAAAATGTCAACAATTTAAGATCAACCGAATAGATTGGCGTGTGGAAATTAAGGTGGAATGATGTTATATATAACCATGTTTATAATATATAACCATGGTTTATATGTTCACTATAAACCATAAGTTGACACTGATTGTGTAGCAAAAGTGGTAATACTCGATCGAAACGTATTTTAAAAATTTAGCTAGACATACAAATTTTTGTGTGTTGATCTGTCATATAAGTAGTAAAGATTAAAAAAAAAATAAACAATTTAGAAAGGTACAGTCGAAAGGGCTCGACTGTAGGATACACGGAACGCAAAGCTATTAGTTAAAATTAAAAAAAATATAAAAAACTTAAACAGACTATAATCACGAAAGTAGCTTTTTAGGTTTTTATTAATTTTGTAATGTTGTCACCAAGTATTGTATGTATTATAGTTCTAACTCTTAAACAGGCAGGCTCCGGCTTTCATTTTTACAAGTTTCTGTCTTTTAGTTATCAAAAACTTTTTAGTTAACTTTTCGCTTTCACTTTCACGACAAAAAATAGTTTACTGGTTGGGGTCAATTGATGTTTATATCACTCCATCAGCAGATCAATCTACCACGTATTAATTTCTTAAAGAATCTTTTTTAGACCACACCTCGGATATGACACAAAAATATTTACCGTCGGCAACAACTACATGCGTTTTGGTTTCCAAGGTCGCTGGACTGCGGGTGGAAGTACACAGCCAGTTTCTAATACCTAGGAAATTAAAACTTGAGCATTATTTCAATATTGCTTAAGGGTAAAATAAACCCTCATTTTAATTACTTAAAATTGTGTAAATGAACCAAATAAGTAATTGAAACGGATGGAATTAAACCTGTTTTCAGGTTGGTAGTCCTTCATTTTGATAAATTATTTAGCTTAAAAACAAACAATTGAGCTAATAAAAGACATGTTAAACATTTCTTAAAAAAATGAAGCACGTAATTTGGCGGCAAAAAGTTACCAAATATTCCTAAAAAAAAAAGATTTCACAACTTTCGCGAAAATCACAGCATGCACAACAACAACGTACGTTTCGCTCGGGTTGGGGGATAAGCTTCGGAAATGGGGAATTTTCTTTGACGGGGAAGATTCAAATCCGTTGTATTTTCTCGATGATTGGAGGAAAGTGCCGAGGCTTACCACATGGATCCCCAAGAACTGCCCAAAGTTTTGTCCAGCGTGTTGTTCAATCGCGCCGGGACTAATTTAGTTAGGCAAGTTAGGTAGTAATTCCCAGACTTCTTACCTTCTCGGTATTTCCAGTGTTTGAAATATAGCATCTGCACCAGGCTTCAGCGACCAGGGGAAAGCTTTAGTCTCTGGTTAATGATACGTTGCGCCCATTGCGATACAGACCAGAGGCTGCACTATTTATGAAAATCTTCTGCCCGTATACCAACTATTCATTCGTTGGCATGTCGCTAGGCGCAGGGTCACGAATGAGTCCAGGATTGATATTCGTAGCGCCTGCCGCAACTGTGGCCAGTCACGCCATTTCGGCCGAGAGTGCCGCAACGAACGCAAAGATTGCTGCCATTAAGGAGCTGCAGCCTCCATCGTCGGTCAAAGACCTCCGAAGGTGCCTCGGTATCGCGTCTTGGTACCGAAGATTTGTCACGACCGACCCTCGGCCGGACATATGGGTATCCGTAGACCGCCAAACGTGTCATGCAGCAATACTTCTGGACTGGATTGTTCCGAGACGTCGTGGAGCATGTCCGCAGATGCCCCTGGGCAGATGCACACTCGTAGGGTCACGGGATCAATCGAGGTGTTATGTACAGATTTCGTGGGGCCCTTTGCTTCACTCAAGGGAACTCCATGCTTCTAGTCATTTTTGATACCTTTAGTAAATGGATCAAGTTGGTGCCGGAATTCGGCACACGACTCGAATGACGATCCAGCACACTGCCCCATATTCACCGCAGCAGAATCCTACGGAACGAGCCAATCGAACCGTGAAGACCATGAATGCGCAAAACGTGTAGGGAAGCCAGAAGACGTGAGACAAGGTACTGCCGGATAAGCATCGCGGTAAACTCTAGTACCTTAAACACTACATGATTTAGTCCAGTTTATCTGCTCCAAGGGCGGGAGCTCCGACTTCTCGTAGCCCTGTACAACGAGGTCACGCCGCACAGGTGTGAGTCAGGTACTTTGACTAGATTAGATTCTACCAGGCCTACAATGGCCATCGAACCAAGGGACAATAGAAGCTTTTGTCTTCAGAGCGGCTCTAGCGGAGACCGGGAGCAGAAGCCAAGGAAGGTCGAATTCCAACCTCCAACGAAGACAGTCACGTATGCGTGCCGCGGCGGACAGCCAAATTTTCTCGACACGTCTCACCGCCATCGCAAAGTGCCCCGAGCCGCCCAAGTGCCCTCGCGGTAGCCAGTATCCCGCACCGCCGGCCTAGCCGCCGCCATGGCCAATCTTCGGTAGCAACGTCTCGCTGCGAAGCGCCTGTTCCCCACGTTTCCCGTGCCCGCCTTGTGCCGCCACGCCGCCGTGCCCACCAACGACCCGTGTTCCGCCACCGTCTCTGTGTCTGTGCTGGGTGAGTAATAAACCTTGAAGAGGTAGTGTGGTTAGGTAGGAAGGACACCCTTATGTAGATAATAATAAGTGAATTAAATAAATTGAAGTGCTAAAACATAAACCCCATCTATGTCCTGGGATCTATATACAGCCGGCCCTATGCTCACAACTGCGGTTTAACCCTTGCTTGCATTAGGACCTGCAGTGGTGTTTTCCCTGCACGTAGTCCGATCCGTTTCTTTGCTGACAACAGGGGTTTAATCCTTGTTCGCATTTACTGCCCCTGTGCTCACAACTGTGATTTGACCTATTTTGCACTCGGTCCCCTTTTTTTATATTTTCACCACGCGTATCCCGCGTGTAATTTCCCGCGTGTAATTTACACACTCAAGTCGGAGTTATTAGTTTTTGAGGTATGCAACGATGTTGAATTCTTTTGTGTAAGGCTATCTGTTTCAATTATATTGCATGTTCCTAAATTCCTCCGCTGTCGCTGTCCATCTTTCCGCTATCCAGTCTGTCTCATATAGACCTTTAGATAGGGACCATTTAATATTTCTAGGTTATTTAATTGGTCAACTACCAAACCTTCAAATACTCTTTTTACTACACCACAACATAACTTTATTAATGGCTTGTTCGACATTTCGCTGTATCAAGTAAACCATGTACGAAATTATTTAGATCGCTTGCTTGATCTTTGCTTTGTTTCTGACACGGTAAGGTTCAGTTTGGTCAGGGTTCCGCCACAGACACAGGCCGAAGATAAATATCATCCTACTTTCGATGCGACTATCGATATTGGGACTGCTCTAGAGTATATAATGATCGGCCACCTAAAAAGGTCCACTGCTTTCGCAGGGCGGACTTCGGAAGGCTGAACAATTTTATATTAGATTTTAATTGATTGGATTGCTATATGTGCACTGAGATGGCTAACGCCATGGATATTTTTTACAATGCCATGAATTCCTTTTTTAACGACTGTGTTCCCCTACACTATCCGTCAATTTCAAACAAGCCTCCTTGGTTTAATAAAGAGTTGACTCGCCTAAAAAACATAAAATCCAATCTCTACTCTAAATTTAAACATACCGGTTCTCAATCTGTCTTATCTCTCTAGTTAGCGGCTCGGTCTAATTTTTCCGTGCCAAACGCTCAGTGTTTTAAAAACTTTCTAACTCGTTGCAGGGTACAGTTCTCGCAGGACCCGAAACAGTTTTATAGTTTTGCCAACACTAAACGTAAGCCTATTACACATCCTCCACGCTAATTCTTAAATCGAACCTAATTTACTGTACTAGTTTAAACAAAAGATATCTTCTCTTGTACTTTCAACGTCTTAAGCCAGAGTATGCGCTAGGTCCCGATGAAATACCAGGCTGTGTGCTTAGGTACTGTGCCGAGGCCTTGTGCAATCCCCTTCTAAAATTGTTTACCTTATCCTTAGAAACCTCCCTCCCACTTTCCCCTTATTTGGAAGGAGTCATTTGTTATTCCTCTTCACAAAAAAGGTAGCCAAAAGGATGCCAAAAATTATAGAGGAATCTGTAAGTTTTCAGCCATCCCAAAACTCTTCGAAAA
>VNJM01001521.1:0-15856 GCA_008042475.1 Drosophila kanapiae
CTATTTCGCTAAATTCCTCCCTTTTGAGGGTGTAAATCCATGATTTCCCCATTATTGTTGTGTTAAATCACCTGGACTAGACAATCGCTCAGGGTATATCGTGTGCTCGTCCCACCAAATTTGTTTGTGTGATTGCCCGCCCAAATGATAACGCACGAGAGGGTTAGTTTTAAAGGAAATATTCGTTATTTATTAAGGCAGCTTACGGCTACGCTTACGGTTGTTACTCCTGCTCGGCGGCGGCTGCCGCTGGTTCGTCTCCTTTGCTCCTGTCCTCGTTGGCCGCGCACTCGTTGTTCGTGACGCGTGGCTTCCGCCGTATTACGAGCTCGTGGATGCGGCCGGTTCGCCAAGATCCTTGGATATTATGCACGTCTTTCGACGGAGCTAGCATGGCTTGCGCCCGGCGGGTCAGATCAACGGATCCCCACACCCTGATCTTCAGCGGGTAGGACTTCACGTCCGCACACCCTGCCAGAATCGGGTAGGATCGATGTCTGCACACCCTGCCTAGTTGCCGTATCGCCCGCAACCGCCTTGGAGACCGTACAAGGACTCCTCGCTCCCGTATCACTACGGTTCGTCGTCCGCGATCTCTCGTCGGACTTCGTGGCACGGCTCCTGGCTCGCAACCTCGCACTCGACGGCAATCTCAGCCTTTTGTCTCAGTCGGGATGGCTTGCCACTTCAAGCCCCAAACTTCTCGACTTGGCGATCTTGACTCCTTCGCGCACTCGATTCCGATTTCCTTGACTCCGATTCACGCACTCGCTTTGACTCTCGCACTTGTACTGATCCCCGCTCTGCGTTTGTCTCCTCCTTTTATAGGCTCGCCGATTCCCGTTATCCCTGCCCGATCACGCCATCCAGTCCAAAGTCCGGCTTCCATCGCGTGATCGGGTCCAAAGTCTTGCTTCGCCGTTAATCCTCGGCGATTCCCTTTTCCTTGGCTCCGGTTGACCGCTTTCCCTTGGCCGCTGGGTCCAAAGTCCGGCCGTTCTCGGCGTCTCTCCTTTGGCCACTCCCGGTTGACCGCTTTGCCCTCGGCCGCTGGGTCCAAAGTCCGGCCGTTCTCGGCGTCTCTCCTCTGGCCACTCCAGGTCGACCGCTTTGCCCTTGGCTGCTGGAGTCCAAAGTCTGCGCCTTTCATTCGCCCTTGGCCGTCCTCTATTTGCCCTTGGCCTCCGCGATCCCCTACACCTGCAGTTGTGGGGAGTTTTAGTTTTCCCTAACTTAACTCCTCACAACACATAATTCAAAACAATTCAGATATATATACGTATTTATTACCGTCACTCTTATTTTTAAAATATATTTTAGATTAGAGCTACATTCTGAAAGTGGAAATAATAAACCAGAATTAATATTTATGGACCAAGTGGAAGATATTTCAACCGATTTCATTCAACACAAAAATGAGAATTGTATTCAAATTCGAATAAACGATGGTACTCGAGATGGCAGAATCATGTTGACGAACTCCGTAAGGCATACTACACAAATATTTCTTAACCTTTGATAATATAAACCCTATTTTATTTCAGGACGAAATAGGTTTAAAAGAATGGGCGTCATCTCTAAGAACAGCACACAAATTGTCACAAGACCTACTGGGATCGATGGCCAAGAAGGCTGGAAAAATTTATGGTAGTGAACGAGATGCCAACAAATCTATGTATATTCTTGGAGGAAACTGTTCAGCGAAAAGTTCTAATGGCTCTAATTGAAATATATTCATTCAAAATCATATTAAACAAACAAAATTCAGCTATACAATATGTAGATCGTAATAACAATAAATGTGGAGAGATTCAACCAAAATATTAATAGGCTTTTACATTTTAATTTGGTAAAACCATATACCAATTATATACTTTAATCTAAGTGTTCCTGGCTAGGATATGGCACAATCCCAGCGACCACTCGGCTGGGCATTGCGTCGATCTTAAGGGAGTCCCTAGCGCTACTGTAAGCGCTGGTGTACAACGAAAAACACAGAAAATGAAGACAACAACTAAGACCGCAATGCGAGAGTGCAGAGCGGTAAATAAGAATCACCAAATGTAAACAAGAGTTAAGACTATCAAACTACTAAACCAAACACCTGCGTCGCTGCATTGGACACTCGCAAACTCGGAGTATTTGTCATCTACGTGTATGTGTCTGTCTGCTCGCCTTTTTCTCCTCTCTTGCGCCCATGCGTGGGAGGTCGAATTAGGCTCAGCCGCCGTTTGGTTTTCGCTGGTCGAGTGCTATGCTCTTTCCTTTCTCCTCTTCTTCCATTTCGTTAGTTATTTTCGGCGTTGATTATTTAACTTTGTATTTCGCACGCTGTCAATTTTTTTTTTTAAGTAAAATGTGTGACGCCCACAAATATGTTGTGAAAACGACATCATTACGATTATTTCATACCGTAGCATTAATTGTCATTACCATCATGTATGTATGTATGTATGTAAATCATGTACGAAGCCAAATAGTTAATGTATTCTTAAGGCCCAAGGAGGACCAGTTATTTTATAATTATAAGTTGTTTTCAAAACCCGCAAAAAAACCAGCAGAAAAACTACAGATTACAGTTGCAGCCAGCACCCACACCAGATACCACAATTCCGGTCACAGGACATCGAGTTCAGCAGCAGCAGTAACATGAGCCTCAAAAAGTTGCGGAGGACACGAATGTAGCCTGAGGCACGCTTAATTAAGGATGAGTTGGCCGGGGTCCCGCCGTGGAAGGAGAAAATTCCGGAGTGTAACAATGTAGAACGTTAGGCTAGGGAACTAAATAAAGTAAGCTCAGTCAAACTTCGTTCCTATCTATGCAGATTTTTTCCCTCAGAACTGGCGGTTGGGAATACCGCACCAAGCCTCACGCTGCGAGACACCGCACGCTGGGAGACACCGCCGCTGGGTATAACAAGTCGTGTGTCCTTCACAGCCAGCTAGGATTTAACGACACCATTCTGACTTGCAGGTCTTCGGTTCCCGAACCAGTTTCTGACTGTTTGGTATCCGGGTCAGGGTCCTGCCGTTTGGAGAACACTCATAGGCCCTGAACGTAGGATATCGGCCCTAAAATCGCCGGGCCGCGTGTTGATATTGTCAATTAAAATCCCCGTTGCCAGGAAGAAGAGACAAAACCTTTTTCTTTTCGTTTGCACCTCGTAATTAGTATAACAATTCGAAATAACAAGTGATCATTCGAAAATTTTATACCAAGCAAAGCGTGTGATCCCAATGGGGCAAGATTCCATCAAGAGTCATGCCGAAGTGAGTTCTGTTATATATAAAGTTATCCTTCCAGTATAATTTAATTTTACAGTTAATCCTCGTCACGTCGGACGGTGTCCCCGTGACTGGTTAACCACTCGCTTTTAGGAACGCGTTATCGACGTGACGGGCTACAGTGAATTCGCATCGTGTTGAGGAAATCTTCGGAAGCAAGGACCTGCACGGGATATCCTAACACAAAAAGCATGAGCTGAATGCCATGCTCGGCGAGTTCAGTCTCGATCGCGCCGGTACCGTAGACGAGCAGCGGGCTCGGCTCATCGCGTTCAAACGGCAGCCGGAGAATCCCGAAGCTATTCGGACTTTCGTTGAGGGACCAAGTAGCTCTTACCGCCGCAGCTCGACATCGACTCGAGAGCCAGCACATCCAACGCTCTTGATACCTCGAAGTTATCCCCTGTGCCGGAAAGCTCTCGAACAGTAGTTCCCAACCTCGACCAGAACGTTTTTGCCGCCCTGGCTGACGAAATGACCAAGTGGGGTCTTTCTTCGATGTGGCTACGGATCCTCTGGGCTTTATTGACCATATTGAGGCGCGCGCCGATACCTACAGGATCGACCGGAAGTATCTAGCGCATGTCTTTGTGGTGCTATTGTCCGATCGGGCCGAACGTTCCTTTCATACCAGTGGACTCCAGGAGGCCGGAACAGAAGTTCGCCAGGAGTTTTAGGACTTCTTTTTGCCTCCCCGTTACAATTAACGACTGGAAAACAAGATCAGAATTCACTTGCAGACGACCAACAAGGCTGAACGAGCTGCTGCGCAAGGGCACGAAATGGGAATGGACCCAGAAGCACCAGGTGGCGTTCGAAGAAGTAAAAGCGTGACTGGTAGCGGATCCAATATTGGCGTGCCCAGATTTTGGGGAAATGTTTGTGCTGCAGACAGACGCTAGCGACTATGTTGTCGCAAAGGAGAGAGAAAAGGTGATTTCATACTAAACGGAGCGGAAAAGAACTACTCGACCACAGAAAAGGAATACTTGGCGATAGTATGGGCGATTAGGAAGCTGAGACCATACCTGGAGGGATACCACTTCAAGGTAATAACGGACCATATGGCGTTGAAATGGCTAAACAGCATTGAAAGTCCATCAGGCCGAGTAGCCAGACGGCCTTTGGAATTAAAGCGATACGACTTCGAGATAGAGTACAGGAAAGGCCAATTTAACGTTGTGGCAGACGCTCTATCGAGGCAGCCGCCGCCAGAAACCACGAGGCGAATAAGGGAAGCGACCAAAACGGCAGACAAAGCAAGCGAAAGTTGCTCATGGACAAACGAGATGCAGGACATGATCCAGAAGAATCCTCAGAAATTCTCCGATAGAAAGGTCGGCCTTGTACAGGCACATTCCACACCGAGCAGGCAGCGAAGACGTCGTAGCATGGAAACTGTGCGTGCCACAGACGATAAGGGAAAGCGCAGGAAAATAACTACTCGTCATTGGACGGACATGTAAGCAGCAGGAAAACCATAGCCAGAATAGCAGCTAGGTATTACTGGCCCGAAATGAAGAGGGACATGCGACGAGACATGTCAGATGTGGATGCCCGCGAAGAGCAGGACATGGATGGTACCACCAGGCGGAAGAACTCCACCATCAGCGAGCAAGCACCACAGCGAAGGTCCAACAGGGTGCGTGATCAACTGAGGGGGGATAGTATTATCCGGGAGAGGACTCCAAAACCCCAGAATGAAGGAAAAAAAAAAAAAAGGAAACAGGGAAATAAAAAAAAATAATGATAAATAATAAATAATAAATAAAAATAAGCCCAAATTCAAGAGCATATACAAAAAAAAATATATATACAAAAAATTAAATTTTAGTCAATAAATAAATAAATAAATAAAAATAAGTCTATATTCAAAGTTTAAATAAGAGCATATAAAAAAAATAATAATTATAATGAAAATAAAAATAAATAAATATAAATAAGTCAAAATTCAAATTTTAAAAATTACAGATATATGTATAGGGGAAAAAATAAAAATAATAATAAATAACATAATAAACAAATATAGCCAATATATGGCTTCGCCGAACGACGGCGATCCCGAGCACGAGGAAATGGCAGCCTCGTGGCGGCTGCTGTCCCCGGAAGCCCGCGAGGACTGGATCCGGCAGCAGCAACTGATCGAGGCGGAGGAGAGGGCCCTATGGGCGCCGGAGGTGCCGCCCGAGAAAGCCAGCACTGGAGGAGCCGGCGGAAGAAAGAAGGAAGGCGGAACGCAAGTCGTCATCGTCTACCGGCTGGTCCCGCACGGTGATGCCAAGGGGGGAGAAGGGATCCAAGCCGCCGGGTTGGCCTTTCAATGGGAGAGCGTCGGAATATGGGGAAAAATCTGGAGAAACGAGTGATCGGGCAGGGATAACGGGAATTCGGCAGCCTATAAAAGGAGGAGACGAGCGCAGTGCGGTAATTAGTACCAGTGCGAGAATCAGAGCGAAAGCGTGAATCGCAGATACTGAAATCGGAATCGTGTGCGCGAAGGAATCAAGATCGCTAAGTCGAGAAGTTTGGGGCTTGAAGAGGCAAGCTATCCCGACTGAGGTTTCAAAGCTGAGATCGAAAGGAGCCGTGTCCCGTAGTCTGACGAGAGACGAACCGGTATTTCGGTACAGTGCGTACGAGCGCGTACGACCAATGTGGGAATTTCGTGGGCGATAAGGGGGTCCATGAGTCCATGTGTGGACTCTACGATGGTTGTGGCCTATACGACAGCTAAGCTAGGGTGCGCGGATACCAGTCCTACGCGCTTTCGGTGTCTGACCAATAGGTTCTCTGCTGCAGTAGGACTGTCATCTCTGGCTACTTACAACAGCATTTCAAGAATCTTCTGCTAAGTCTCACCCCATCCGACTTTCTTGACTCCGGACACGGATGGAAACTAGCATAGCTTGAATGCAGCTTTCGCGTGTATCTCCTTCACTCGGGTAGGTAAGTCAATGATAACGAATGCGAAGCTAATAACATAGTCTGAGACATAATGGTAGTCGATGATAATCCTAACTAATCTTAGATCCGAATCCCAAAAGCTGCATCCCAAACGCTAGATTGGAAGAATTTTTGTTGGGGCGGATCAATACTTGGTCGAACATCTCTTGTTTTCTGTGTATATGTGTAGATGGTAATTGTGGTTCAGGCGTATTTGTTGTTTTTGTGTAGCGTTATTTGTTTTACTTTTGTCTAAGTTTGAAATATATTGAAATATATATATATATTTCAATATATATATATTTATATAATTATTTCTAGAGATGTTTTGTAATCTACTTTATTGGCCACTTTAATTGTGATTATGTGTGTAATATATTTTTTGCACTTTTTATCTTTTATTGCACTTTTTTGAAACGTGTAAAGTGTTCTTTATTAAAACAATATACTCTAATATCATCAAGCGTACTGTACTCTCATACTCTCATCGTGCTATTAAAGCTACAGTGTGATTTATTTTTCTTTTACTTTAAAAAGTCATGAAATGAAAGCAAATTAGTACAAATGACGAGTTAAAGTCTTCATAGGATGGAACTTTGAGGAATACTTTGGAGTCATCGGGGGTGTGCCTCTTAAAGAAATAAAGAAAGGAAGAAATATAACAAAATATTTTCACTGACTTAAATATAAGTTGAGTTAAAAGGCCATATAGCCGAGAAAGATGTCAAATATAAAATTGAAATAAAATAGGTCGCAATGAAGACGGTGAAAATAGGTTTTGAGGAGTCAAATATCCCGGAAAAGGTTAACATTTTTGTGGTTTGCTCGATGATTACTACTTATTACTTTCCAAAGTTTAGACAAAATAAGATACCCAAAAAAAAAATCACTTAACAGTATTATACTTGGACTTCTCTCTTTCCCTTCTGCTAAAAATCTAATTTCTCCTAGCTATTTAAATTCATAACCCTTCTTTCAGCACAAAAAAATATAAAACGTAAATAAATTTAACAATTAAGTATAGCCCTAGACGCGATATTTCGTACATTTTCTTTCCTCTTTTGCTTCTCAAAATATTTTTTTTTCATTTATTTCATCAGCAAGACAGGTTATTTTTTTCCAACTCACCCTAAAACTGGCATACTAAAAAAGATAATCTCTTATTTCCCACTCGGGGAATCGAGTGCTATTTCCTCTGGTTCCTTTCTGAATTCTGGCACCAACACTTGTGACTTGTCACTAAACTTGGGCTGATCCGCACTGAAAATCGCGCACAAGTTGATATTTGGATCTGTTACTCTCCTATCTCCGCGTTCTTTGCACCCCCATTAGTTCGTTCACAAAGTGAGAACTTAGATGACGATAGTGTGCCTGGTAGCTAACTCTCATGATACATGTGCTACAAGTCGGAAACCATTCTGTTGAAATTCATGAAATAGGATCAAAATGTGATTTTTGTGTCAATATATATATTTTTTTTTTTTTTTTTTTTAGTCATTAATGACTTTAAAAGGAAAATACTTGCTTACAAGGTAGTTACCGCTGGTGGTTATAATGCCATAAGTAAAGCTTTTGCTGATTGAGTAACCAAAGGTAAAGAAACTCTTCTGAAGGAAAGGAGGGAGGCTTTAGTTTAGCTTCTGATGAAAGTGCAACTTTTAAAAGGAATATATATTCAGCAACTAGATCTGTGCTAGACAAGACTTTTGCAAACTGCAGTGTGATTAAGAAATAGAAAAGGCAAAATCTGATTTTAGATGGAAGTCATCACCATATTAGTATTTCAATTTTATACTCTATAGCCGTTTTGGAAGGCAATAAGAAAGAAGTGGCAGTACAAATTGCCAAAAATGCGAGCTAAGCTAGAAAGCTTACTGAGTTGAATGAGAAGTGTAATACAAAAAAATCATGCGGTTTCTGAGAATTATAAAAAATTGTGTAACTTGGGGAGTTTAGCAGATTGTAGCAGCTTCATCATGTAAGCTTCTGAAGGAGCTGTTGGACGGGAGACCATCGAGTTATGACTGCCGCAAGGCATGTGGAAGATTCTGGAGCACCTAGGCGAAATCAACACAGACCAATATCAAAACCATCCGGTACCAGACCCACACCAAGCCACACTAAGGAGAATCAGCAAAGTACAGAGATAGTGGGAGATCCACAGCGAGAGATAGCGAGGTGCAGCTTAAAAACCTATATAGGGACACGAACAGCTTATCTTGGGAAATTAAATCTTAAGTTTAACGGGTCCAGCAGAGTCATGTAGTTAAAAGTTTTCTTTTTCGAGTAGGGCAATGAAAAGAAATGAATGGATACATTGATGAATAAATATTCCTAGAATTTCATTGCATAATGTCGGGTACGGAAGCGAAATTGTACTAGCAGTTACATGAAGATCGTTCCGATGATTTTGAATTCGAATATTATGAGCTGACTAAAAAGATATCCAAGGCGTTCTCAACTTACCATTTAAAAACATGGACTTTATTTCCGACATGCATAGTCAGTCAACAATTCAAGTTGAAAAACAACATTCCGGATGAAAAACTGAGGAACGTATGCACGGGGAAACGAATTAAAAAGAAGCCAGTTACGAATGCATATCTAGAAAAAGGAGTTCAATACTACGGGAAATAATGCACTTCTCGTTTCCGTTCATACTTATGGTGCACCTGTAACATGCCACTGGACTTTTATCGGAAAGACGGAGCAACTGAGATATCCAGGAGTCAAGCACGTCGATCTGATTTTGTTCGATTTTGTGTTGAGCAGCAAATAATGAATGTTTGGTTAATTTTATGCACCGACAAATTATGATCATATTCGCAGGCAATTCTCGATCTGATTGCTTCACTCACAATCAATTCAAACGCAAATTGATCGATGTCTGAGTTTTCGTGCATCGTTGGATAAATATATATATGCAAAACATTTCACTATTATCCCAGATTCGTATTTCTGAACGAGTATAAAAAGTATGCTGAAATATTAAAAAGCTATAATATAATACATAATATTATTATTTTTAACGTTAACCCAATGTGAATACGCCCATAATGTTACGGTACCAAGTACGACAAGTAGCAAAAGACAAAATCTTGCTGGCTTCGAAATGGAATAACCACGCATGCATCCGTGTATGTGAATGCATGAACACGCACATATACAAAGGACAAGTCAAGCGCACGACAACCTTATGCGAGATGCGCCTCTTTGCGAATGATCTGATCTGAGCGGTCGATGCGAGCGAGAGCGTAAAAAGATAGAGAGCAAATTGCCGAGCATTCCCGAAGCTGCGGGGCCTGTCGCATACGGCGCTCTGGGGCCTGTCGCTAAAAATTTTTGGTTCCATTTTCGTTGTATGAAATGGGAAGTCTATATGCTGTATGGTTGGTGGTTATAGTGAAACTACCAGTCCAGTTGGAGTTTTATTTTCTTTTTTGGCTTTAAGTCGCCACTGGAAAGTTTCATTGACCAAGACTGTTAGTACAAAGCAGAATTTTGACTTGCTTATGGTATTCTAAGAAAAAATATCGAATTTGCGGTACTCAACACAAATACAAATTCCGCCACAATAGATACATCAAAAATTTTACTACATGAAAAAAAAACATAAAAAACCGAATTGAAACAAATTGAATTTGGACTAATTTGGACTAAATGGAAGGAATTGGTGGTCGGAGATGGGGTTTGGAGAGGCATCACCCATTTCCGGCGGACCGGAATCAATTCCAGGCTGTTTGGGGATCGCTTCATTCACTTCCCCCTTTAAATAAGCTACTCCGCAGCATTAGTTTTGAGAAAACTTATTATTTTAAACGTCTATAACTACATTTAAAGTCTCAGGATGAAATTAGAGTACGTAATATGTACATATATGTGCTATTAACCTTAGTACACTCGCCGCTTTCCGCCGCCCAGTTTCCTCAACCTTCAGGTTGAGGCACTGTCCTGTCTTCACGATACGTGTTTCCCACCCAGTCGGGGTCATCCGTAATTGCTCACTCGACTGGAGGCAGGCTCAGGGTTTCCTAAAGAATAAATATGCAATAAATACATAATTAAATATTTTTATTTACAATTACACATATATATTTTGACAACTGATGAACTGCCGCTGAACTCCGTGACAGACATATTACCAACTCCAATATCATCCTTTAGTTCCTACACCAGCCGTTTGACAACTGGATAGTCCAGTAATAGAATAATTAATAATTAAGAACATCTTAAATAAGCCTTCTGCATTATCCCATAGGATTTTCTTCAATGTGTAAGAAATGATGCCTTTGCAAGCAAAGTATATTTGCCATCGTTTGTGGCGGAGCCGTCATGCCGTCATAGTCCCGAATATCCTTTTCATATTGTTACGGATCTTCCATTCCGTGCGGACCGGGACCAACCATACAGCATATACATAGACTAGTCATTTCATATAACAAAAATGGAACCAAAAATTCTTAGCGACAGGCCCTAGAGAGCCGTATGCGACAGGCCTCGCAGCTTCGGCAATGTTTGGTAATTTTGCTCTCTCTACGCTCTCGATCCCACCGACCGTTCAGATCAGTTCATTCGCAAAGAGGCAAATCTCAAAGGTTGTCGTGCTCTTGAATTGGCCTTTGCATGTGTGCGTGTTCATGCATTCACATACACGGATGTATGTGTGCGTGCTTATTTCGTTTCGAAGCCAGCAAGAATATTTTGTCTTTTGCTAGTTTTCATGCTTGGTACCGTAACAATATGAGCGTATTCACTATGGGGTTAACGATAAAAATAATAATATTATGTGTTTTATTATTTTTTTTAATGTTTCATCAAACTTTTTGTATTTGTTAAAAAATACGACTGGGATAATAGTGAAATGTTTTTCATATATGTATATACATATATATATATATGTATGAATGAATAAAATTTTATCCTCTGAGATGGGAACAGGGCATTTTTCCGTCGGGGACACTAAAACACAAACTACTGATAGGTGGTTGGTTCAGAAAAGTTGAAACCAAATCATTTGTTGTTGGTTTTCTGTGAACGGATGGTGCCTGCATACCCTACCGAGGTTTGATTTTTAGGGGAGCGGGCAGAAACGAAAGCAGCTGATTAATACATGTTACAATAGTTTGTGTTTTAGTGTCACCGACGGAAAAATGCCATGTTCCTATCTCAGAGCATTAAATTTTATTCATTCGTGCATATATGTATACATATCCACTCCGTTTCACTTGAATAGCACACAAAATTTTTCATAATTACTTGTTCATTTCTCATCAATTGCTTGATCTAATGCAAGGAAGAGCACGCAGTGGCTCTTTTTGCTCAGTTTGCTCAGCAGGTAGAATTTTTTTCGATGGCGCCAGCATGTCGCACAAGACGACCGTCGCGCGTGCCCAGTCATCCATGAAGAAATGCAACAACAAATTCTATTGAAAATAGGCGTCAAAGAGGAGACAAAAAAGGTCGCGAGGACCGCGATCTCGAGTTTGCAACAACAAATACAGTGTCATCGCCCACGCACAAAAAAACAAATTGCGCAGTTAGCCGCGACCTCTGCACTGAGTGAAAAATTTTTGATTTGTTCTTTGGTCGTTCTTCTAAGAAGGCCATGAAAAATACAGAAAAGTGGTTGAAGAAATTGAATATTCCTAATTTAAAAGGCGAAATTTTTTATTTTTGGCAGTGTAGTGCATTCGCGCACACAAGTGACCTTTTTCTCGACTGCGCCGGATCGCTGTGGTGGGGGTTGTCCCTTTTTTTGTCTGTCTGCTGTCCCAATGTGCGTTTGCTCCGTTCCTTAGATTTCGTGCCCTTCCTTGATCTAATGCAATGATTGTTGATCCTTTTTTTCGTATCATTATATACTCTCTTCTAACAAAAATTGGAAGCCTGAAAATGTACCGTTTAAATTTACCGTAATTTTCTTTTCAACTTGCTTCAAAAGCTGGCACCTTTTTTGTTTCACTTGAATAGCACATTTTAGATTTAGTGTCATTTGAGCAGCCAAGGAGATTAATTCATAAACTTGTTTTGATTCATTTGTGAATTTCAAACATAGTTTAATCATTTTGTGCAATTATGGGTCGTGGATGGTCATAAAGTCACAAGGAACAGATCCAAATACAAAACTATATTGATTGTGACCTTTCTGTAGCTAATATAGCGAAAAAAAATTGAAAGAAGCAGAAAAGTCGTACAAAATTTTATCAAGAACAATCAAAACTATGGAAAAAATAAGAAAGGTCACCAAAAAAGTGTCCTTAGCGACACAGATAAGCGTGCAATTCTGCGGGAATCCTCAAATACTCATGACTCTGTGAGCAAGATAAGGGCAAAAGCAGGTGTTGACGCAAGCAAAACTACTGTTTGGCGAGTTATTTTGAAAGCTAAATATCTTAAACGTTTGAAACTTAAACAAAAACCATCGCTTAACCCCAAACGAAAGGAAGCACGGTTGCCCTTTTGCCGCGTCAATATTTCATGGTGTAACGAGTGGAGGCGCGTAGTTTTCT
Source organism: Drosophila kanapiae (assembly GCA_008042475.1). Lineage (NCBI taxonomy): Eukaryota > Metazoa > Arthropoda > Insecta > Diptera > Drosophilidae > Drosophila > Drosophila kanapiae. Next base: position 12,738 of record VNJM01001521.1, read on the forward strand.
GATGAAAAAAAGTTAAATTTGGAGGGGCCAGATGGCTATAATTATTAATTTCATGATCTGAGGAAAGAGACGCATCAATTGGCGTTTACATAGTCGAGTAGGCGGAGTGATGGTTTGGGGAGCCATATCTTACTATGGGCATTGTGAACTCCAATTCTTATCCTCAAATATGTACGCAAAAGCGTACCTAAACGTCCTTGAAAAAGCTTTTCCACCATTGGAAAATTTTTTCAATCATTCCAGCACTACAATGCCCCAATACATACTGCACGTGTTGTAAAATCTTTTTTAAAAGATAAAAATGTTGAAACTCTGAACTGTCAATCTGAATATAATTGAAAATGTTTGGGGATCGCTAGCCAGAAAGGTTTGAGTATGGCAACCAATTTTCAACAAAAGACGAACTAATTGACCCCATTTAGAGGGCCTGGGCGACAATATCCCTAGACAACATAAAAAGCCTTTATGATTCGCTGACCAACAGGATCTACGAGGTTATATTGAATAAGGGGGGCTCGACCCATTATTAAATTTATATACATTAAATAAATATATATATATAAATATATATATTAAATAATATATATACATTAATACTTACTATTGAATAAAAACACATTTTCTAATACTTAAGTTAATTAAATATACTTAAAAAAAAAATGTGCTATGTATTTGGACCTTATGGTCCATTCCAATCAGCGAGTGTTGGAATAGGCTATTACATTGCTAAGAGCGTAAGGCTGTGAGCTACTTTGCTATTAAAAATCCAATATTACTCCGAAAATGTTGTAAACGCTGAGGTACGAATGAATCAACAAAACGACAAAAAAAACAAATTTGAATAAAAATACCAAAAGTGTTGCTTAAAACCCTTATTTGATATATTTATTAGTTATAGATAGGTCCTTGCCATCATATATAATGCCTTCGTAAAAAAATTTCCGATTTGAGCGACATTGTGGACCGCATCTTGTAGAGCCGCAACAACGGCATGCATACCAGCAGCCCTCGCATGCTTCATTCATACAGTCACCTTATATAAAAGACAACAAAATTATATACATATTTCAATTAAAACAAAAATCTTACATATGTTAAGCCCATTCAAGCGAATATTTCCACTGTCGTCGTATGCGCTATTTTTCCCGTAAATGGTTCCTTTCTTCTTTGTTTTCCGTTTATTCTTATCTAAATCTAGTATTAGATCACCATGTGCATCACATTTTTTCTTTTGCCTTTGCCGCAAGTTTCGTCGAATAGAATAGTCCGGATCTACATCCGAGCTCATATTCTCTGAATATATGAAATTATCTTATCAGTGTTTTAAAATAGTATATTTAAAATATATTTAAATGTATTTAACGCGCGAAATTAAATTTTGTATAGTATTGGTAGTATAGCTTTCTGTTCCTCAAAACCAATTTAAAACTAGAGCAGGGCCGACACAATAATGACGGAATCAATACATCGATTAACTCCATAATTTCTGACATCCCATTTCTACTAGGACTGCATTATACGATTGTGCTTATTGGGTTAAATGCACATTTACTCTGTGAAAAAGTATTTTTAATATGTTTAAGTAAAGAAGTTTTTGTTTTTCGGTCTTTATTTGGCTAGATGACTGAAAATATATGTTGAAATAATCTGATAAAAACGCGTCAGCTGAACACATTACTAAAAAGGCAGTGGGTGGCGTCGATTGTATATAGCCTAGATGGGCACGTGGTTGCTTTTTCTGCTCCCGCTGCTCTTTCCGGTTGTTAGGCAGGAGTCAGTAAGTTGAGCGTTTTTTAAATGGAATTGAACAGCTAGTCAAGACTTTGTTCTGAATGGAAATGTTGTGATTTGTCCTTTAGTCGCTTTACTTACGCAAGTGGTTGCCAAAATCTAATATCAAAAAATATATACGTTCTAGATTGATCTACTGATAGCGTGCAATAAACACAAATAGACAAATCAGTAAACTATTTATTTTGTCTTTCAAATAAGATTCGATTTGATGTAAGAAAATGCATATACTTTCATTCCGAACAGACAAACTGCTCGTTTTTAAATTCAACAGAAACTTTTAATTTGAAAAAGTAAGCCGGAGTCGGTCGGGTACTAAAATAAACGACATGTCGTGATAAAAAAAATGGAGTAGAGGTGACAGATTAACAAAATTATCAGCTGTTATTGCCGTTTCTTTCTCGAGATGCCTTGAGCAATTTCCAATTTTAATTGTTTATAGTTGATATCTTTTTTTGAATTTTAGCATGCATAATTCAGTCTGACTTAAGTTATGCAAGGTTCTAAAGGTTAAATTCTAATCGGTTAAATTTCATATATGTAAAACTGTCCTCGACTATTTGCATAGATTACATACATTTATATAGCAAGGTTTGCCCAGACGTTTGGGAACCAGTGTCATAAAAAAAAAGGAAAAAGGGCCACACTGACTCGTATTTTTAGCTAGTATTATTGATGCATTACGCCGATGCAATAACCTATTCTTTTATTTGTAAGTATTAGTTTTCAAATAAATTCATATCCATATGTACACATGTATTTATTAATAAAATAAGTTTCCAATGGGTTTTACAGTTCCAAGATATGATTCGATTATGTCAAAGTCAACAAGTTTAATGCTTATACTTGTAAACTGTATGATATCTTTCCAATTGTAATTTGGTCATACCACCAACCATACAGCATATAGACTTCCCATTTCATACAACGAAAATGGAACCAAAAATTTTTAGCGACAGGCCCCACAGAGCCGTATGCGACAGGCCCCGCAGCTTCGGGAATGCTCGGCAATTTGCTCTCTCTCTTTTTACGCTCTCGCTCGCATCGACCGCTCAGATCAGATCATTCGCAAAGAGGCGCATCTCAAAGAAGGTTGTCGTGCGCTTGACTTGGCCTTTGTATGTGTGCGTCTTCATGTATTCACATACACGGATGCATGTATGCGTGGTTATTCCCTTTCGAAGCCAGCCAGATTTTGTCTTTTGCTACTTTTCATGCTTGGTACTGTAACAATATGGGCGTATTCACTATTGGGTTAGCAATTAAAATAATAATATTATGTGTTATATTATATTTTTTAATATTTCAGCATACTTTTTGTATTTGTT
>VNJM01001835.1:0-12298 GCA_008042475.1 Drosophila kanapiae
TTATGCCAGCAGAACACTAAATGAACATGAAATAAACTATGCTACCATTGAAAAAGAACTCCTAGCTATAGTTTGGGCGACAAAATATTTCAGGTCATACCTTTTTAGTAGGCCATTTGAAATATTAAGCGATCATAAACCATTGGTGTGGCTTAATAACATAAAGGAACCAAACATGAAATTACAAAGGTGGAAAATTAAGTTGAACGAATTTGATTACAAAATTAAGTATCTTCCGGGCAAGGAAAATTATGTAGCGGATGCACTTTCCCGCACAGTAATAGAAGAAGCCCTGATCGGAGAAATTTCAGACAGCATGAATGTAACAATGCATAGTGCTGCGGAAGATAACTTAAACTATATTTCCATTACTGAAAGGCCCCTAAACTATTTCTCTAGACAGATTGAGATAAAAAAGGGAGAAGCTGATACAGTTAACACCAACCATTATTTTCAAAAGTTAAAAATAAACATCACAAGACTGGGAATTTTTAATCCAAAATTACTTAATCATGACTATTTGAAACATGTAAATTCGGAGAAAATACTAAAAATTAAAACCTCAACTTGGCTTAAATCAGACACAAATGAAATTTTAATTATTTCCCATGTTCCTACTGAAATAACAAAAGTTCCAATTTTTGAAATAGTTCCATATCCTGACGAGTCCAACAACATCCTTACCGAACCTATATTTGATAAGTTTTATATTTTTAAAGATAAGGTTTTTAACATACAAACGGAAAAACCAGTTTTCGACAAATGTTTAGTCGGAATCATTAAGCAAGAACCTACTAAATGTAAATACACAAAGGCACACAAAAATTTTCAAATTAATTACATTGAACCATTTACATTGAATACTAATCACCTGGAATATCCCAGAAACAATTGTTAACCAAAATTGCATCAACAATAAAGATTCTATTCAAGGAAATAACATTATTAAAATAAAAAATTGCACTATGCAAATAAATGAATTTATAATTTCAAACAACTTTGCAGATTTTACACAATCAGTTTATATTGTGAATAACGTAACTAAAATCGAACCTTTGGCTTATATTCAGACAAAAGAAATAATAAAATCACATGTGAAATACTATAGCGTATTCCAAGCAATTTGTCTTATATCTTTTGTAATAACAATCCTAGGCATAATATTTTATGTCATTTATAAATTTAAGAATATACCTAGGGCAATAATTGTTAAATATAAGAATGAACAAGAACAACCGATACCGATCACGGATCAAATTGTAAACGATCCACCAGATAACATTTTAATTTACCCTACATTATCCGCCTGAGGACAGTCCAAATTCAAAGGTTTGGGGGAGTGACATATCCACAGTCCCACAGACTTTGCACATGCCTACTTATTTAAACAAACTCACATCAGTAGACTAAACAACTCTATCAGTGGTAGACTAAACAACCCTTCCTGATTCACACGCTCAGACTTCGGACTCGCTAACTCACAAACAGAATTATCAAATTTCCAAGAGCAAATGCACCTAGACTTTGGACCCGCTAACTCACAAACAAAATTATCGAATTTCAAAAGAGTACTTGTATCCAAGAGCGAATGCACTTAGATCCAAGAGAAATTAAAGAATTATTTCACCACACTCCACAAATTAAGCTCTCTCTTAGAATCCAACAGGATCCAGTAAAGCTCGAGACCGAGGCTTGATCGTCAGCCCTCCTAATGTAATAAGTTAAGTTCAGTTTGAGACACGAAATTAATCGGTCGGTGTTCTTCAAAAATATCTTGTAATAATTCGGTTAAATAAAATTATATTTTTTTAACTTACGAATAACCCAAGTATTTAATTATATATATGTATATATATATATATATACTAGCTGAGTCATGATTTATGTACTGTAATATTCATATTTAAATTAGAATATATATATATAGATTACTTACTTCAATGGAATGTTGCATAGCTGAGAGAGCTGATTCGGTAAGTTGTACTTTATGCTTGGCGTTGAGGTCGTTTAAAAATGTTGCGACGGAACATGGCTTCGTAGAATCCGAAATTCTTAGCACGGCAGTAGGTTCTCCTGCATCAGATAAGGGATAAGGTTGCTGTTGTTGAAGAAGGAGTTTGCATGCCCGGTAGCAAATAAGACGGAATTCCAAGTTATCACTGTGACAAATGAGCCAAGTGTCGTTATCTTCTTTTTTTACTTCCACGTAGGGTAACATCTCAACAGCCTTCGCCATATCAGATGATACCCCAAGAGTCTTAGGCTGAATCTGGTAGCCGTACTGTTTTTTGTGCAGCTTCAGAACTTGATCTAATTTCATGCAGTTCGTAGTATTTCCAGTTGAACTGCGTATTAGCTTTTCGCATTGCTCGGCAAAGACACGTCTGGCTACAGTTGGCGAGAGCACTATTTTTTTATCCTCGTCACTGGTCATCTCCATTTCCACCAAACCATGAATGGCATCCATAAGATCTGCTAATTTCAGAAAACCGTAGTCACTAAGTCGACATTGATAGCCAAAATGATAGTGGTAGGACCGTACAAACTTTTGAAAAAGTATAGTGTACTGGAGAGCGTTTTGAAACAGTTCCACCATTTCCCCAGCAAACACAAATGTTTTTTCCAATTCACTGCTTGTTTGCTTTCGCTTTGGCATTGATATAAGAATGTCTTTGCCTTGATGAACAGTGCTTAAGACGACGATGTTAGAATTGACGAGACCATCTATTATATCCACAATGTCGCAAACGCCATAATCTGTAACGTCAAAATTGCGATTTTGTGTTTGGCTAAAAATAACAGGTAACTGAGAAAGTAGCACCGAATTGTTACCATTAGCACGCAAAACACGCAACAGATCTGAGGTGAATCTACGTATCTGAGTTCGATGGGTCAGCGTTATTTGACGATTCTCTCCATCACCCATAATTTGTACGACAGATGACAGGGCCTCGAACAACTCGATTAGCTTGGTGTAGCCGTAATCAGCCACTCGACATTGTTTTCCGAAATGGTTGTGGTAGGCCGGAATAAAACGATTAAACTTAATCGTGGATTTGGGTGACATCTTTACGAGCTCAATAACCTCCCGCGAGATCTGGAATAACGGATCCACAGCCGAGTTCTTAAAATAGTTTCCACGATCACTAAGACTCAAGTTGCCTAAATTGTTATTATAGCTGCAGTTAATTGATTCCATTGACGACGACGAAGTCATATCTTTGTTTAGTTCAAGCCAGCCTAGAATTTTAATGCCGAAATTGTTTACTTGAACCTGAATACCCTGCACACAGCAAACCAAGTGTTCCAGGTTGATGCCGCTTTCATTCCCCTCTATCGAAACTTTTAATTGACCTTCAATGCAATGGATTAGGGTAGCCACTGGAATGTCTCCAGAGTGCAGCTTCAGCAGCGGATAGATTAGTTTCTGAATCTCGGAAATTGTCATACACACGTTGGGCAGAGCCTCAATTTCCTGCTCCGCCCAACCCTTATGCTGCTCTCGTTTAAAATGCACAGTACAATAGGGAACGCTGTGTTGCAGCCCTTCCATTAGTGGCGAACTTTCTAATGTGTTTACTAGGTCCGGCTGTAGACTGATAAATTTTTCCTCATTGTTGTCCGAGTTAATAGTACAGATATCCTGCATTTTGTACAAATCCAGAACACTGATTGAGGTTTTAAAGCGAGACTGGAAAAGTTCTCGGAACTTATACATTGGCAATGTATAGTACGGAACATCCTAGAAAAAACATTACAAGAAATTAAGTTTTCAAAGTGTAAAGGGAAGAAAATACCATTATTTAAGTATTTTTTAAGTAAAAAGAATTCAAGTTTACCCTTAGCAGTCCGGCAACTTGACAACGAAGTGTATTGATGTCAGTCGTGGAGGAATCGCGCGTATAACTCACCAACATACGTTTGTGTCCAATCTTTTTTCGGTGCAAATTCGAGACGACTTGCTTGGCAAACTATGCAAAAAAATAATTTTAATTACTTACTAGTAATAAGTAGGAATTTTCTCACATAAAGATCAGGAACGGTGACCTTAGCATATGAGCTACCCTCGAAGACAAGATACACTACCGGAGTGATTGGCTTCAGCTGATTCATAAGGAAGCTACGCAAGCTGGACTCGTCCAGCGAGTAATCCAGGTTTGTGATCTGTAAAGTGACAGCGTCGTTGACATCAGATACGTTCGCAAAGTTCCGTCCCTCGCTATTGTTGGCCACTACTGTAGCTCCGACATTAGAGCAAGGCATCACCACACTGGATCCAGGGTTTACGTTGCTATTAACTGAAGTGATGATGGGAGCTGAGCTGAAAACGTGTCCACTGAGGGCAATCGGCGAGATTGTCGAGGCCATGGTATGCTTTACGCCTATGTTTCCGTACTGCTGGTAGATTGCAGCATAGTGATAAGAATTAGAGGAGGTGCAGGCGCCAGCTGCTGCAATAGATTGTTGTGACTGTATGTGTTGGACATTAGGGCTGCTGAGTGATAGATCAAAACCGTTGTGATTAATATTATACGGTATGTAACGGTTTCGACTGCAGCAGGAAGAGCTACTAATAGCAAGGGGCACCTCTGAATGTTCGGGAAGGTGTAGGGGTATCGAGTGCGGTGTCACAGGCATATGAACACCGCCTAAATATTTTTCACGCATTATACTTGGTGGTGGGGTGTAAGGGAACACAGTGCTTCCGTTATAAAGTCTCTGACCAATGCCGGTCGATTTGTTGTAGTCGGCAAAGATAGAGAAGGTTGACAAAAAATTGGGAGGAGACAGTTGATAATGATGCGGGTGGACTTCTGGAGTCTTGTGCATGTGAAGTCCAGGTGTAACATTTGCAATTTTGTCGGAAGGAAAGCTATAAAAAAGTAAAATCAGCAATGGTTTAAATAGTATGTTGTTGTGTTAATTTTGACAAATAATAATAAAAATAATATTTTTATTAGTAGGTAGGATTTTATGTATGTATGTACGTATTAGTGAAACAAATGACAGCCTACTGTAATTGTACTTTGCAAGTTAACTGTTGGCTTGGATATATTCCCTAAATGTAGAAGACAACAAGAAATGTCACAGGCCCTGTTAAGTTCGCAATGTATGTGTGTTGATATTTAAATGTGAAGCATGGTAGTGGAAAATGTAACTGATGCCAAGTAAGGTTTATTCGTTAGGCGCTTAGAGACGTGTAAGTGAGAGTTGGGTAGAGAGTCACAAGAATAGGAAAGTTGGCAAGAGAAAAGTTGGCAAGAAGAGTGAGTCCTTCGAGCAAGCGCAGTGAAGTCGAGCTTCTGCTGCTTAAATGGGGAAATAGGGCAAAACAACCCAACCTCGACATCAGAAGTGGGATCTGGCATATAAGTTAATCAATGGGGAGAAGTTCTGAAGGTGGTCAATTTTGAAATTGTAAAATCCAAATCTGGGATGGCGGTTAGTCAATAACGAGAAATTTGTGTTGATTACCCTACTTAGAAAATATTCTCACGCGTTTATAGAAAAATCGCCTGCACTATTGTTAGCACTGGTTAAATGAAAATAAGATTAATAGATTTAAGCAAAGTCGAGCAGCAGTGACCGTACAGACTTAGACATGGAGGAAAGAAAACAAACTTATACATATGCATATACATACATATTCTTGTAAAAATAGAAAAGGTTCGGAACGAATTTGTGTCTATTACAGAGAGCTAATTTAACAGAAATAAATCATGGGCACACTTTTAGAATCGTCATTCTCTTGCAAACTGAACAGCCGAGTTTTTTCTTGCGCTGTCGGTTTTGTGTTACACTTTTTTTACAAATCGCCTGGGTTTAATAAAAATTGTCCCTTTAGGACAACTGCGGCGAGACTTGTCTTTATGTGGATAAGAAAATAAGGTCTTTTAGGAATCTCTATGTTGTCAGCCATTCAAAAGCTTTTCGAAAAGAAAATCACTCCACATTTGCAGCACCTTTGAGATCAGTAAAATATTAGGCGAAGATCATCAGAAATTTTTTTTGGAGCTGACCTCTTTTATTATGTTTAAGAATCAAGGATTTCCACTAGGGAGTCATATTATTGTTTATATTATTTATTACTGGCCTGCCAAAAGAACTGACTAACTCTAGAATACTCATGTAAGCTGATGACGCTAATCTTTTATGTGCAATATATCAACAGCAGATCTCAATAACATTCACCCTTGGTGTCGTATTAGTTTCGTTAATTTAAATTGCTCTAAGTACATGTACGCTTTCATGCTTGCGACATATAATGCTGCTCTTTGGAAATAATCACTCTGGTTGACGATTTAGGCGTCCGCCTGGATGCTAAACTGGATTTCGGTGCATGCGATGTATAACCATGATAGGCGCGTAGTGGCTTTTCAGCTCCCACTGCTCTTTCCCTTACATTTTTTGTGAGTCGCCAGCAAGTCGGCGCAGACGACCGTTGCTCGTGACCAGGGATCCATTAAGAAAGGCAATAATTAAGTCTATTGAAAAAAAACGTCAGAGAGACGTATCGCTGCGCACTACCTCCTACCGCTCCTACCTGCCCTTTCCTGGTCTATAAAGTCAGGTACGTGCTTAGATTTCTCAAGCGGCGGTCGAGGGATTCGGATGACAGATATCTTGTAAATTTTATTAGTTCGTCCTGTCTTACAGTATGTATCCTGTGTTTGGAGTCCACCGGAAACGCACAGAATCAGTTCAAAACAACTACTCTTTGCCTACTCGATTTTAATTGGGATGCAGACCAAAGAGGTTTACCATAGTAACTTAGTATTCATGCAAGCAAACAATCCAGCAGCACGCTAATATGTAGTTCATTTTCTGGCAACCTTTATCTATCCTTCTTTTCTTATAAGCACGTTATTGGTGGTGTCCAGGCACGTAGTTTTATCAGTAATGATTGTGGGCAGTTTTGTGCTACACTAAAATATAATTATATGTAATTGCAACAAATGGTCAGAAAGAGTACGTTGAAAGCAATGTTGACAGCGGTAGAAACATTTGAGAGAACCTGCTAAGAATAAATAGAGTAATAAAGATAAGTTCGTCGGAGCTATTAATCGGCAAATAGACCAATGGGCATGATGCTGTTGGTAGAAGAAGATTACATAGACATTAAATGTGTTTGATCGAATGCCCTGTAAAATCTAGAAAGGAGGTATACGCTGTTGAATATGAGAGATGTAAGTGATTTACAAGGCTTTAGTCGGCTATGTGGGTCCAGTGAGATAAACAATTAAAATATGTGTTAGATCGAATGCTTTAAATAAATATTGAAAAAATGTCGAGTATAAGAAGCAACGATTCGACAATTCAAAGCTAAAGTTGTGCGATTTGTTACGTAAGCCAAAGGCGGGAACGAGTAGACAAAAGTTCATGCCAGAGAGACACATAACTTTGGCAGAATTAGAATAGCTGCACCGAAACCAAGTCAAGCGAATCTATGCTCGAATATGCGAAGAGGCCAGTACACCGCAGCAAATAAGGGAAATGGTGTTAATAAGTGAGAACACTTAATTAAACACTCTATTAATAACACTGTAACGGCGTGTATAAAAGGCCCAAACTTAGAATCAGTCGAGAGTTACGTTCACAGGAGAAAGTTCGAAGTTGCAAGTGGAACCACAAGCTCAAAAGTAATGTTCAGAGATTGGTTCGGAGCTTTATTTTAAGAAATAAAAAATTAAAAAAAGTGAATAACTCGGATAACCTACCGCGATCATACGAAACTCACGCTCATTTTCTTGATAAAAAATAATAAGCCCTACCAGATCTGGACTAGCAAGATTTCAACCCCAAAGTTTACGAGCTAGAGCGCGATACTATAGCGAAAACAAATCTTGGTTCAATACTGTGAGATATTAAGGTTGCACGTTACAGACTACCGACTGGCCAGCAATATCTAGCAAATCTCGTTTAGCTCTGAGTGAAAAATGATTCTTGAACCAACGAATAAAACCAATACCATTAGTAAAATCCATACAAACAAACGACTCCATCAACAAAACAAATGACTCGAAAAAGGCTCGCGCCAATTCTACAGCTAATATTAATTCTGCTTTAGCTATAAAAAGAAAATAAATCTACAAACTTTTGGAAAACAAAAAACACAATATATTAATTCAGAAATATACAAATTTAAACCAGAATTTCATATTCCTGCACAGCAAGAACAAATAAGAATATTAACTAGAATCTGGTCGATTCTTGCTAGCCGTATGGCCTAGTGAATAAGACATCTGACTTCCAATCTAAAGTGCACCCTTTTACTTTTTTGGTTTACTTGTGAGTTTTTATAATTTGGTTGTACAAACCAACAAAACCGTTTCTTGTATAATTCTTTGTAATGTTTATTTGAATTTTATCGATCACTCCATTGACATCGCCGATAAATGCTTTAACCAGCACGACCACAAACCCAGTTAAAAATGTCATTTCAAAGAACGTTTTTTACTTTCAAAGTTATTGACTCACTCTATCGAAATCCGCAAAAAAAATTAAATTTGTTCAAAAAAGTGCACGCTTACACATACACAAAACAGACATGCACGCCAAGTTGTACGGCCCGGATGGTCGATTAAAGTCCAACATCATTAGCTTGCGCTACTGCTGCGAGACTTGTCGCAATGTTGATATGAAAATGGTGAGTATCACCTTAACTTTATAATTTTAAACCTGTATATTGAATTTTGTGTCAAAATAGGCATCATTTACCGGTTTCTTGTGCTCCACAATTAAATGGTGTATAAGAACGGACGAATCGAATAGTCACCGAAAAGGATATGATTAAATATATATATATATTTCATTAACAAATCTCCAAGTATATCATTGCAAAAGATAAATAGAACACTATATAAGATGTTGCATAATAAAAAGCCATATTAAAATATCTTAAAATTTTTGATTCGGCAGTATATGCACTACATAAACTACGAAAACGAAAAGTCAATTAAAGCTATACTTGTCCGGTGTAAAGCCAACAGTTATAAATTGCGGAATCAGGAATCAGGAATTATAACAGGCCCTCTTATTCAAGGTAATGCTGTTGAACTAAATAATGAAGTTTGATTTTCCATTGGTAGAAATAATTAAAAATCTTCTGATTCTGAAATTAATTGATAAAAATTAAAATTAATGAAAATTCCACAGATATTAAGAATTCCAATCCAGTTGTTGTAAATTTCGACTATGGTTTTGCAAATCTAGGAGTAGACAGTTGTCTTTATATTTCAGATAACGGATATAATTCAATAAAAATATATATTTTTTGTTATGTGTGGGAGATGTAGTAATTGCTTCAAACAAATTAGATTTGTTGCCAGGAGGGCAGTATTAATTTTCTTAATTTTAAATAAAGTTAAATAAACATGTTCTATATTTTTGTACATTAAATTTTTAAAGAAATTTTTTTAGATATAAATATTATAAATATAACATGGTTTAGCATCGCGTCACATTTAACATGCTGCACAATATCAATATCACAAGTTTTGCTCTTTGCGTGGATCGATCACGCCTTGACATCGCTGACGAACGCGTTAACCAGCACGACCATAGACCCAGTTAAAATAGAAGTGTCCTTTATACTTACAAACACTAATAGTAAATATAGCAACTTCCACACTTTTTATTGCGTATTTGTTTTCATTTTGTTTTCATAAGATAAAATTATATGGCTTCCAACAAAGAGTCAAGAGGATCTAGAAAAACAAGGTTAGAAAATCTCAAGCTATCTCTCACGTAAGTATTGCTATGCAATACACTTGTATCACATTTTGATTAAATATTTAATTTTAGATCGAGGCGATTCGACGAATGGTGGCTCACCAAGGTCTTTTTTTAACGGACTTCATCACAATGATAAATTAAGTTAATAGAGATTCTTATATATAGTAAATAATAATATTATGAATAATAAATATAATAATATAAAAATATAATATTAATTGATTACAAATTTTGTCTGAATGTTTTATTTTGCAGGGGTATATAGAATTCTGTATGTTTAAATGCTCTCTAGAGAGTAGGAAATTTGTATAGCGAATTTCCCTATTGAGCGGTGAGGACGAATGAGAAATGAATGAGAACTTACTATACATGAACAGTGAGGACTTACCCCCTGAGCGATTACACGAAAAAGTATCACCTTTTGCCTAATCGAAAATCCCACCGGGTCTTTGTGGGTACAGTGCACTATGGGGAATTTGATCTTCTTTTAAATAAATAAATACCTCGTTCAGTTTAATTGATATAAGCCCGAAACATCAGACACCGTAAATCTACATTCCTAGGCAGATTATGAATGAAAAATATCAAAAAACTATATGGAGCTGTTATAGAAAATAACCCTCTACGGCTTCGGCGGTTAAGGTGTTTTTGCCCTTTACTTACTTGACATAAAAATATACTTCATAAAGCTAATTACTTGATCAAATTGAAATTTAAGCAGTAATCAGTAACTAATATCTTAATCAGACGCAGCACATTGTATTTCACAAACTTAATCCCACAAAAATTTAATCCCACTCCACTCCAAGCACCGAAAGATGTTAAGTGACTCGCTAATACTATCATCTAAAACCACCCGTTTTTAAAAGTTCCAGGCTTTTCGTCTCCCATCTCGCCGCTAAGTCCCTCCGCTGTCTGGTGACGAAGATGATATTCAAACGGCAGTTGCTACTTCTGGTCCTACTGACTCCAGGTCACCACTGTTCCTTGGATCCGCATCGCATGAGCCTCCTAATAATACTGGCCTAATATCCGTGGTCACTCTTCCTGATGTACAATCCAATGTACAATCCCAAGGCCACGCAAATGTTTTAGATCCGGTTCCCACAAAGCCCATATCGGGCATCGAGCAGCGGAAACCGAACGCAATTTTTGGAATTGCTCCTCCTAAAACCATCTTTGTCTTAAGATTAAATCCGGACGCGACACCAAACGATTTAAAAGCCCACTTGAGCAATAGTTTAAATGCTTCTGCCTCCGATTTTGTTGTCACTAAATTTTACTTCAAACAGATGAGAAACTTCTCATCTTTTAAAGTCTCTCTCCTAGATACTCTTTTTGATAAAGCTCTTGATCCTTCCGTCTGGCCTGACCATGCAGTTGTGCACGAATTTGTAAATAAACCAAAAAATGGTAATAGAATCACTGAAAACTCTGCCGCCATTCGATCAAAAAACTAAACTCCACCTTTCACCATACACTATCAAAACGTTCGCAGCTTATTAGAGAAACTTAATAAGTTGTATACAAATAGTTTTTCTTTTGATGCAGGCGTTCTTGCTTTTACTGAAACCTGGTTAAATTCATCAGTGTCTGATTTTGAAGGTGTGTCATCCAATTGTAACATTTATCGTCGCGACCGCCCTAACCGCACCGGGGGTGGTGTCCTAATTGCTGTTAAGTCTTCCCTGCCTTCAGATCTTATTACAATTAATGTCGACGATAATATCGAATGTGTTTCCGTTTGTATTTCACTACATAATGATTATATATATATATTTCTTGTTCGTATATACCGCCGCGATCAGATACCAGTGTTTATTTGCAACACTTATCCCTAATTCAGTTTATTCACTCTAGTCTTCGAGATAATGATCATCTTGTTGTTTTGGGCGATTTTAACATTCCCTCTTTGGGGTGGATGCCTTTAGTTAATTCAAACACTTTAATTCCCACTAGTGATCATGATTTCGTCAAGGGCATAGTTGATCTTTCCTTAAATCAAGTCAATTCAGTTGTAAATTCTAATGGCAAGCTGCTTGATCTTCTCTTCGCTTCTAGTTTCTCTAACTCATGCGTATCTAGGATCAAACCACTTTCAACACCCGAGGACCATTATCATCCTACTCTCGAAATAGTTTTCGAAACATTATCTCTGCCAGTAGTCGATCATGTACCCAGAACAACTCGTTTATTTAGGAAAACCAACTTTGTTGACTTAAATTATCACCTCCAAGAATCTGATTGGTCTTTCCTTGATTCTGCTCTTGAACCACCCATTATAATAAATAGATTCTATAGTCTGCTTAACGCTGCGCTAGACTTGTTTGTTCCATCCAGAACTTCTACTGTGATTTCATATAAGCCTCCTTGGATTACTCGACAACTTACATATCTGAAGAACATAAAAAACGTTTCAAGAAATATAAGAATTCTGGGTCAGATTTTGACCATTTTAATTATTTACGTGCCAGGTTGACCTTTTTGCAACATAATTCTGAATGTTATCAAAACTATCTTTCTCGCTGTAAGGTGGAATTTAATGTAGTCGGTCCGACATAAA
>VNJM01001266.1:0-25382 GCA_008042475.1 Drosophila kanapiae
GCTGAATGCTTCGGATCGTTGTCCTGGTATAATCGAAAACGATCGCGTATGCCCAGTTCTATAGCATTTTGGAGCAGGTTATCCTTTAAAATGTTAGGGTACATTTTGGCATCCATGATGCCATCAAACAAAATTAGGTTGCCCACTCCAGAGGCTGCCATACAGGCCCAAACCATGACGTGACCCCCGCAATGTTTGACTTTAGATTTCAGGTGCTTGTTTCCAGCTCTGTATTTGGTCGCCACCACACAAATTTTCGTCCTTCTGACTAAAAATTTTAAATTTGGACTCGTCGTTACCATTTTTATTCAGATGGACGAAAATTTGTGTGGCGGCGGCCAAATACAGAGCTGGAAACAAGCAATAAGCTGCGGCATGAAAAAAGCCTGTACATTTTGATTTTATTAAATAATGGTTTTGTTTTTATGATTAGGAGAATCGATTTCGTTTAATAAACATGTTTATATTCCCTATTAAAATACTGCCTTTAAATTTTTCTGTTATCTTTCTTAGTTTAGCAGGAATAACGACTTGAACTTTTTTAGGCAGCTGCACGAAATAAGCTGCGAGCCACTGTATGTACATAAGTTAATTTCATCAGTAATTTGGCTGGACTTTCATCGATGATTCTTCAACAACAGCGATGTTTTGTTGAGAAGATTACTTAATTTACATATGTAATGAAATTTATAATATATTTATGTGTACTTATAAGAACTTATGTATATGTATAGTATGTATGTACATGTGTATCCCGTCAAAAGTCAAAGGCTACATTGTATGCAAAAATGCTGACAAGCAAGTTTTAAACCGAGTCGCCAGCGATTGAAGCGTTAAACACAAGTGTTAAGTTTTCTGTGCCCACTTACTGCAGATCCATGCATACGATCCCCGAATACGCAGCGAACATTTATGTCAGCTTATTTTACTGTCGCAGCTAATGTCCTTACGCATTAATAAGTATATACCAAAATCAAAATAAAGCTCTGTCCTTGTCCTTACTATGGAAAAGTAAATTGTTAAACGTAAGTTTAACCAGAAGTTCAGTTCTTAAAAATATTTATCAATATTTGGTTTTCTAAATATTGTGTTTATTTGGCACTATATATGTATGTACTTTTGTACATATACATGATGCATTTTTATATAACTTATTATTCTGCGAAAACTTGTACTTGGTTCAATGAAAATGCTATAATTAACAAAAAATGCAAACATAGCCAACAAAAGAAGAAAAGCTTGAAATGGGAGAACAGAACGCCAGTGATTCATGCGAATAAATGGCGATCCAATTGCAAATGTTTATGAATACCTCACCATAAAGAAATATAAATTTGAATTAAATAGTGTACATACGCCATTTAGTTTACAAATTATTTTTTATTACTTACTAGTAGATAATAAATAATACATACGCAATTATCATTTATTCATACAAAAAAAATCAAGCTGAGTTATGAAAAGATATTATCAAAATCGATGCCATTTGTATTCATAAGAATGACAAAATGTTTGTGACTGTGTTGTAATTTAAGCATACATCGTAGATAAAAGTTGTGACTTAAAAATCAATAATATACAAATCGTATAGAAAGTGCGGAAAAAGTAGACATACATAAACTCTTTTTAAGAAAAAAAAAAATGTATGGGGGTCATTTAAAGTGAAATTGTCCGTCGCAGATTACTCTACACCCGGACGCTGTTTAAACTTCTACAAGTATCGGCGCAAAACAACTATCAGGAGTCGCCCGACGTACTTTAAGGAGCTCTGAGAAGCTGAGTTTCGAAATTTTTTTTTTCGAAATTTGAAAACTGCTTATTTGTGCCCTTCGTTTGCTCATGTTTGCCCACCTTTTATTTTTTTGTCCACGTCTAGTTTCCGAGATATGGAATTTCGAAAACCTTTCAAAATTTTTCGAAAATCAAAAAGTTGACTTTTTTGAAATTTTTTTTTTTTAATCGCAACAATTTTGTTTATGAATTGGGCCTACGTTTTGCCATCCAATAGAAATAAAATATTTAAAAATAAACATTTATCAAAAACAACGATTGCCCATCTCTTAAAACATACTAATGTTGATTGTTCACCCTTTAAAAAAATATTTCTTGAATATAACGATTGCCCATCTCTTAAAACATACTAATGTTGATTGCCCACCCTTTAAAAAAATATTTCTTAAAAATAACGATTGCCCCTCTCTTAAAACTTAATAATTTCGTTTGCCCACCCCTTAAAAGTAGACATTTCTTAAAAATAACGATTGCCCACCTCTTAAAAATAATTAATTTCACCAGTCACTTGGAAACTTTTTTAAGATTTTAAGGGTTTAATAATTGTGCAATCCTAAAGTACCTAAAAATTCTACAAAATAGAAACCCTTTGACAAGTCAACCATAAAAAGTGGGTTTTTAAACATACTTGGAAATACTAAGAATCTCAATAATTTTTTTATTTATTTTATTTATTTATTTTATTATTTATTTTATTATTTATTTTTAAAGGGTGGGCAATCAAAATTAATATGTTTTAAGAGATGGGCAATCATTGTTTATGAGAAATATTTTTTTTTAGGGGTGGGCAATCAACATTAGTGTGTTTTAAGAGATGGGCAGTCGTTGTTTTTAAGTAACATTTATTTTAAAAGGTGGGAAAACGAAATTATTAAGTTCGAAGAAGTGGGCAATTATTGTTATTATGTGCTTACATAAAAGATGGGAAATCGTTGTTTTTAAGAAATATTTATTTTTAAAGAGTTGGCAATCGATGTATTTGTTTTTAAAAAGGAGCAAATTTTCAATGTGTCATATTTTCTAAAGTATTGATTTTTTCAATATTCTAAAGAGTGGGCATACAAAGTTATTGCGATTAAAAAAAAAAAAATTCAAAAAAGTCAACTTTTTGATTTTTGAAAATTTTTCGAAATTCCATATCTCGGAAACTAGACGTGGCAAAAAAAAAAAATAAAAGGTGGGCAAACATGGGCAAGCGAAGGGCACAAATGGGCAGTTTTCCAATTTCGAAAAAAAATTTCGAAACCCAGCTTCTCAGAGCTACTTTAAGGCATATTGTTGGCGTCACTCCGACCAAATCGATTTGCGTCTCACGCCTCAACCCTGAAGCTTCGGTTAAAGACATTATTGCCCACCTTAGCCGCAAGTTAAACCTGTCTTACGCTCCCAAATTTAAATTTTAAATTGCTTATATTCGTTTAAAATTGATCTTTCTGAAGAGTTATTACCTAGAGTTTTTGATACCTCAATTTGGGAAGAGTTTGTCAATGTACATGATACGATAAAATTACATGAAATTGAATTTTGAATTGTTAAGGAGTAACAAGTTAACACTACACCATAAATTTAGCTTATTTAAGTCCTCCTGAAGCCGCAAGTGCGACAAGGCGCATGTATGTAAGCACAATTTCTCGTAATCAGCGTACATTAAAATGTGCGTTTTGAATAACACTTACTCACGTACAATTGAAATGAGTTCCAAAACATTGGTCGTCGTCGACCATGCTGGCTAGGACTCATTATTGAAGAGCATTGAAGTTGTAGCTGAGAGGATAAGAACTGTTCAAATAATTTGGGGATTACACTTAGTTTCGAAATCCATCGGTAATTATAAATATCGGACCTACTACCCTTCTTATGGAAAGGAATTATAAACGATTTACTTCATTAATCAGGAAAGAAACAATTGTAAAGAGTTATTTGAAAGAGTTTAGGCACCTAAAGAGTTTCACTGAGCAAGGAACGGGCATGATAAATGTTGCACGTATGTATATATTGAAATCAGATCTGGGGGAAATATGAGCAAGTGGTGAAAAGTCCGGGAATTGAATACGTACACAGATAAATTCAATGGGTGGATCGTTATAATTTGGTAAGATTGTTTAATTAGATACGCTATTGGAGTATATTTAGCTAAGTCTACCTAACAAACTACGCACATTTTGGTAGTGTATGCAAAAGGATTGATTTAATTTTTGTTTTGGGAGCTGCGAGCATTAATATTGTTTATAATTTTAGTCACAAATGCATTGTAAATTACTTGTGAGGAACTAATGTGTTGGAACGTTTTTATAAGGTTAACGATATTAGAGTATAATTTTGCCACTAACTAAACTTTGATGATCACAATGCCATAACTGTAAATTAAGCAAGAGTGTATTTGCCTTTGTTAAGTGTTGGTCACGGAATTCTATGTAATCAAACTTATTTTTACATCACTTGTCCGGTCCATACTTGAATACTGCTCATGTGTATGGTCTCCTCAATATCAAGTACATCAAGCTCTAATCGAATCAGTGCAAAAACAGTTTCCCTTGTTTGCTCTGCGTGGATTATTCGTGGATCTTTATAGTCACTTACCATCTTATGCCGACAGACTATGCCCTTTCTAGGATCTATTGCCTAGGCGTTCTATTCCTTAACAAATTAATTAATGGTTAGATCGACTATGCTGTCCTTCTTATATACATAAGCAGAACTAATTTTGATTTTTGAATTTTTGCGTCCTATGTTCGCATTACATTGAAATGTATCGTCTAATAACTTCTTAGTGCACTACCATTACCTAATTCTTACATTTAATGTCAGCTTCATACTTTATTTGTATCTTACTTGTAATATTATTGTATCTTGAAATTGTTCAATGAATTGGCATATTGAAATAAACAATTTAAATCTAAAATTTCGCCATTTTGTGGGTGAAAAAACCTTATTTAAAAAAAAATTTACTAAACGTAGGGAGAAGGTATTTTATATGTCACAGAGTTTAAGATGAATCTCTCTTGTAGTTTTGAAATAACAGTGAACGCGGTTATTAAAATTAGGCCGCCCAAGAGCAGAAGATTAATACGAAAGAAATTGATTTTTCAAAAGTAACACATATCTCAGAAAAATCGCTTTCTTAAGATATTAGCCATCTAAATTTGTATTATTTATTCGATACATAAATATATAACATTGCCCAAAAATTAACAATAGTATTATTCCGACAAATGGAACCATTTAAAACAGCCTTGTTTTAACTTTATTCCAACTTCCTCATCTTTCTTCTTTTTCTTTCTAATTTGTAGAACCCTTTTCTGAGTGTGTTCGAGACTGATATGTATTTTATCGGTATCTATGGTTCTATATGTCCACTCATTGCTCGGTATGTTTGAATACAATATGTGAAATATACAAATACAATATATGAATACTAGACAAAAAACTTTAAAAATAAAATTTTACATTCTTAATAAACTAATAATTCGCAACTGCAAACAGCCTCATTTTATGAATGTAATAAAAATAGTATGGGAATATATATGTTTTTAGATTCTTGATCTATGTCTTGATTCAAATGGTCAAAATCTTAAATTCAGAATAATTTCAAATTAAGGCCAAAATAAGCATTCGCTACTTCCGTGTCCAAATTGTATCGATTTTATGATAAAAAAATTTCTTTTAGACCCACCGTGGTTTTTTGCAAATTAAGTTAAATGAAAATAAATAATTATGGTTCTGCTGCCAACTCGCTCAAAAATGTTGACTTACATACAAGATAAAACAAAGCAATAATCAGACTTTCTCTAAATCAATTATCCTTAGAAGGCGTACCTGCCGCCAGTATACCTTAAGCCCTAGGCCTTTAGATTTTATATTGGTCATCATTAATTAGCTCCCACCCCCCAGTATTCTATTGGAATAGAAGGCGACCTAAACGTTGCATTTGATCAGCAATTCTTCGTTATACTGAACCTCAGTTAAATCGACAAATATAAAGACCAAGATCAAGGATTAAATATTAATTATAAAGGCTTTCTGAACTACTGAGTCCAGAGAATGAGAACGAGCAGTTCTTTTTCTACAGAGATTACACATATGGATGGAACCTAAACAAGAAATGAAAGTATAGCAAAATATCGCTTTAAAAAGTCAAGCTTCTATAATTTAAAACTTGTTTGCACCACTTCCCCTGATTGGTTTAAAGTTAATTCCTCTGGCCCTCCAATTGTTTCGCTTTATTGCAGTTCCTTGAACTTTTCAGCTTTGCGGAGAGTTTAATGGGAGACCAGAGCAGCACGGATCAGATGGGTATAGGGGAGTCCCCCAAAGAGTAGAAGCAATCGCTTAAGTGGTCGAGTCGCCCTACCTTAAATGAGCATTCTTCTTCCCCTCCCTTATTCTCGTTTATTTTGTTTATACATACGATCATTTTATCATTTATTGTTGCTGATATTCTGTTCGGCTTATAAGTTGGATGAATGAACTTGCTCAATGCAAGCGATGAATGAGTCACTTTAAATCGGTGTGACCCTCCTATGGAATGTTTTTATTGTATTCCTAGAAATACCACAGACACTACCACAGCTAAGACTGCTCCGCTTCTCGTGTTAGCTTTTCTGGAGCTTTATCGATGATTAGAAAACGTTTTCTCTCTGAGCAAAACTATTTCAAATATTACGCTCTCACACAACGACAAGCATTCGCATTCAATGCCGACTAAGTGAATCAATTGTTTTGCCCCACACAATCATAAGTCCACATACAGTTTATCAATTGAGCGGCAATGTATACATACATACTTGTACGGTGCGTTTGATACCCTTAAGGGTTGCAAAACTTTGTAAGAACAGTTCTACCATCAAATCAAAACCAACCTACATATATCGAACTATTAGCATTTAAATTGTATATTGACAGATGTGTATAATTTTAAGTTATGTGCATATATCTAAGAAAAACTAAAGATCAACCTCATAATAAATTAAAAGGTTACATATTAATATCTATTTTTTTTTTACTTTCGCTATAGTTGCAAAACTTTTAGTTGTAACCATTTTTAGTGTAAGCCGCCCTTTAGTTGTAACCTTTTAAGCCCTAGGTGGGCGTTAAAGGCGCCAGCTAGTCGCGCCAGACGACCGTCGCGCGAGCCCAGCCATCCATGAAAAAAGGCAACAACCAAATCTATTGTAAAATAGCCGTCAAAGAGGAGACAAAAAAGGGCCGCGATCTCGAGTTTTTGTTTCGATATTTATTCTGACTAAAAATTTTAAATTTGGACTCGTCGTTACCATTTTTAGTCAGAAGGACGAAAATTTGTGTGGTGGCGACCAAATACAGAGCTGGAAACAAGCACCTGAAATCTAAAGTCAAACATTGCGGGGGTCACGTCATGGTTTGGGCCTGTATGGCAGCCTCTGGAGTGGGCAACCTAATTTTGTTTGATGGCATCATGGATGCCAAAATGTACCCTAACATTTTAAAGGATAACCTGCTCCAAAATGCTATAGAACTGGGCATACGCGATCGTTTTCGATTATACCAGGACAACGATCCGAAGCATTCCGGGGGATTTGTGAAGGATTGGCTTGTCTGGAACTGCCCTCATGTCGCCAAAACGCCAGGACAGCCTCCAGATTTGAATGTGATCCAAAATGTATTTGAAATTTTGGACGTCGCTATAAGGAAGAGGAAGATTTCGAACAAAAACTACCTGAAAAGTGTTCCTATGGAAAAATGGCCAAAAATTCCAGTGGAAACCACTAAAAAATTAGTTTCATCCTTGGGAAATTGTCTCAAAGCTGTCCTGAACCAGAAAAGACGACATACAACATTTTAGCTAATAATTTACCAATAATAAGTTAAGAAGAATGAACTGCACGAAATAAGCTGCGGCATGAAAAAAGCCTGCACATTTTGTTTTTATTAAATAATTGTTTTGTTTTTATAATTAGGAAAATCGTTTTTTTTAAATAAACATTTTAATATTCCCTATTAACATACTGCATTTAAATTTTTGTGTTATCTTTCTTAGTTTAGCAGGAATAACGACTTGAACTTTTTTTAGTCAGCTGCACGAAATAAGCTGCGAGCCACTGTATGTACATATGTATCTATTATTTACAACTAATTAATTTAATGGAAATTACCTTAAAGGTTCAGAATTTATCTAGAATTGGTGGAGCGCTCTGCTGCGAAAGTTAAAGGTAAACCAAATCCGGGAATGTGTGTCGATTTTTTTGGCTTAAAATGTTAAATTTTAATCGGCAAACAGGAACAAAATGTGCCAAATACATACATATGTGCGAGAGCGAGACGCAGACATTTGTTACTTTTTGGTGTCACCAACACAAGGTGAAACTATTGGGTAGCTTCGTTTGCTCTCTCACTGTCTGACAAAATGAGAGCGATAAGCAGTTAGAAGCGATCTGTACAGGCATACATACAAATGTACATATGTATGTATTTGTGTTAACTATCAGTTCATCACATACGTACATAGCCTATGTCTATATATATATGTACATACATGTGTATAGCCTATCATCGCTGAATTTATTATTACGTGTATTTGAGAAATTTTGCAGCTGAAGATTAAACGAGACCCGCATAAGAAGATACATATGTACATATGTATGTATGTACATAAGTGGAGAAAAAGAAAAGACATAACAAAATTGTAAACAGTTTTACCTTTCGTGTTTTTCTCGTTTCGTACTCAATTAATGCGTGGTTAAATATGTATTTCGTTATTCACAACACAACAAAAAACAATGAAAACAAAGAAAGATAGAGCAGCGAGCGTTTGGAAGAGAGGCTCACAGCAGCTCACGGCAATTTCCGACGCATATTACTGATCTCTTATCTACCGATCTCTAGTACACATTTTTAAACATACATATGTATGTATTGGCATTTTTAATTTACATAAATATGTATGTATCTTTTTTCAAATTTTCGCCGAGTGAATCACTTGCGGAATACCTCTCACACATACTAAGGCGTCCGCGTACCCATTGTTTTCATTTGTCTCTCTTTTGTTTAATGGGCAGGAGGAGAAGGCGGTGGCGGATGGTTTGATGGATCAGAACTAGTGGAACATAGCAAGAATTACAACACGCGTTCGTGAAATCACGACCAAAGCCTGAGCTAGTCGTCCGATCCGAGATCTGTCGAGCTCACTTTTTAAAAAGTCTCGGCCGAAGCTAATAGGTATGACCGTGGCCGATGCCAACATCGATTATTTCCAACATCGCTAACGTCGATGTTTAACAGGTGATTATCGATGTTTTTCCACCTCTAGAAAAATGCGATCCACTCTCCCTCTCACGAGAGGTCACTCGATGGATTTTACTTACCCTCTAATTTTTACCTATCGATTGGGAATTTGACACCATTTTTACATTGAACGTGTATAATTTATTTTATTCTTTATATTTCGTACTGTGTAAATTAAAAATATCAACGAAAAAAACCAGAAGATAGTAACATGAACAAAATGTCGGGAGCAAAACGAAACAGCTGTGGTTCCGTTAACGAAAAATATCAATTGTATATATTTCGCGTGCAAGATGGAGGGAGAGATTGACGAAACAGCTAAAAGTACGAGGAATAGAGATTGAGAAAGACCCCGCTGGCAAAACACTAAAATTGTTTCACCCATCTTTTTAGTGCGCTGACGAAAAGTTGCTCTCGACTGTTAGCTTCTTGCTCTCTTTCAATGAAGTAACAGTAAAAACATCGATATATCGATAGCTTAATCGATGCTAGTTCCACCTCTCTACTATACACAAAGTAGAGAAAAAAATCAAATAAATACTGGATAATTCAATAAAAAGTTATTTCTACGGTCGAATTATCAGGGGAAATTTATTTCGCCAGAGCGGATATTCAAGGTCAGCACTTCCACATGGGATTGTTTCACTAGTAAAGTAAAAGAGTGCCAAATAATCACAAAACCCTCCCCTACCACTGGGATAAAGCAAAACAACACTGAACATCCCACACACAGAGCGTACTTGAAGTAAGGAAAATGGCCACCAGCGATATCTCGAGCTCTAACGAGCGCCACTACTACGCCAAACTGGAGGCTATCAAGGACATCCGCGATAAGACGCTGGCCCTAGAGAAGCTGAAGGTGCGGATCATCAAGGAGGTAAAGCTTAGCGACGATGAGGAAAAATGTCTGGAGGAGTACCGCAAGGAGATGGAGCACCTGCTTGAGGAGAAGATGTCGCACGTGGAGGAGCTGCGTCAGATTCACGCTGACATCAACGACATGGAGAACATTATCAAGCAGACGAAGGAGAACCAGACGCGCTCCTTCGACATGGCCAATAGAGTATATGAGGAGTACTTGGCTTTGAAGTATCAGATTGATCACATGCGCAGAGACTACCTGGGGCTAAGCCCCCTGCGCGACTTGCACGAGGAGGAAGGAAGCCCCATATCGAAGGATCGCTTCCAAACCAACTTTCTCAAAGTGGCCGCCCAATCTGCGGCGGCTGCAGCAGCGGCAGCAGCGTCCGTAAACCAACCCACATCGCTGGCTAGGCCCCATGCCAGGCATCCCCTAATGCCAGAAGCCACGGTCACAGCCCTGCCCTCATCTGTGGGCTCGGGAGGCGCGGGTGGCAGCGGTGGTGCTGGCAGCGGATCTGGCTCAGTGGGCAGTGGAGGAGGAGCTGGCCAGCCGGGACATGCCTTTATGCCGCCAGCTCCACCTGGAGCGGGCAGTGCTGCTGCCGCCGCTGCCGCTGCTGCAGTGCGTCTGGGCAAAGGCGACTTTTCAGCACCGCCGCCGCCGCCGCCGAGCAACAGGCTCCAGCAATCGCCCTCGATAGGCATCGGCCACCATCCGTCGTTCCGCTCTGATTTCAACGTGAATCTTCGCCAGCAACCACCACCCATGAAGTCCTGTCTGTCCTGCCATCAGCAGATTCACCGCAATGCGCCCATTTGTCCGCTCTGCAAGGCCAAGTCGCGCTCCCGCAATCCCAAGAAGCCCAAGAAGAAGAACAACTAAGTTTCGAACCAGGGAGTCCAGCAACTATACTTATCTTAAGTCCGGAGCAGATCCCGGAAAGATAACTCTTTAAAAGAATAGATATTTTTTTTAACCTCTCTTATTGATTAACCCAAAAGCAAAGTATTGCCTATGCTGAGTGATTATGGAATCTCTAGAGTTTTAAAAATATTGCCATAAAGTGTCTAGGGGCTGGAATATTTTTCAGAAACTTCATTTAATCAGTATTTAAATTCAATAAACCCTTGCACGGTATTATAATTTTAGGCGCCTTAAAGTATATACATATATAGTTGATCAGCATCACCAGACGAGTTGATCTAGCCATGTCCGTCTGTCCGTTCTTACGAAAACAAGTCTCTCAGTTTTAGCCTCTGAATGAAACTTTGCAGGACCAAGTCGGACCACCAAAACTTATGGCAATCATAGAAATGATCAGATAATGTTTAAAACAAAATAATAGTTCCGTTGTTTTTAACATATTTTAAACTACTCCGATATATGGTAATTTTTAATGATTTTTTAGTTATGAAATTTGTAAATAAATTTCTAATTCTTTTGATTAAGAACACAAATTTAAGCCATTAAGCCATATTTTTAGCATAACATCGTTGTTGGATGCAGCATTTTATTTTATGTTAAACCTGGCACCCTTAGGATACAAGGGTATTATAACTTGGAATTAAATATTACCTTAAAAGACTTATGTATATTTATTCAAAGCATCAGTTAAAATATTTCATAGGTATCTTTCATACCTCCAGAGTATCTAACAACAAACGTATCAACAAAAATTTCTCAACCATTTAGGTTGTATAATATTTTTGAGTTGTATTTCACTTTAATAATAGGCTACATTTACTACAACAGCTCAAATAATGTGTCAGTATGTAAGTATGACAAAAAACGTTTTTTTACGTTTAACCTAACAAACGAAAACTAAGATTAAATAAAAGTATTTAATTTTTAAACTGTTTTTCTCTGTGTATGGACAAAATTGCCGAGCATAGCCAAAGCTGCGGGGCCTGTCGCATTTGGTACCCTGGGGCCTGTCGCTTTAAAATTGTTGTGTCCATTTTCGTTGTATAAAATGACTAGTCCCTCAGCTGTATGGTTGGTTGGAAGAAACTGAGGTGACTATATTATATATGTAGGTTCCCAAATATAATGTAATATGATCTCCATATGTTCATATGTACATATGTACATACGTATGTACATACATGTCTTGCTATGTATACTGCCACCACTTGAATGGTTTCACATTATTGAATTGATATTTTCTTGTTATTTGTATTAAGGTATGGTCCCTTTCTAAGAAAAAAATTATACAGAGAAGCTATTACGTTACTATTTCTCTTTCACTTTCAACGCAACGATATTGTTATTAGTTCACATGCCCCACTTGAATATTACATTTTAGTTTGAAACCAAGTTAAAGGCATAAAGAATACGATATCGAAAAAATGATACATTTTCTAATTTCGCCGCCGACCCGTTCCAGCTCTGGAACGAGTTCCCCGCCTTAACAGCAATTTTCACCGCCACACTGTGAAGCAATTTTCTCAAATCCTGACAATACTATTTTAATGAATTTTTTTACCAAATATTCTTTATTCGACCCCCAATAGGCCCATTTGCCGCTCACGTTGGCACGTCTTCTTAGCGTCAAGCAACTGTACTTTTAATATTAAATGACTATTTTCTATGGAAGAGTTACATACATATGTACATAACTGGAAAAGATTAAAAACTGCCATTTGGATTTTAATGAAACTTTTTGAGATAAGACCTGGCTTACGGTGCATGGGGCTCATCCTCCGTGAGAGGTAGAGCTGGAAAACAATTGATGTTTGGGACCATTAATGTTTTTGAAAGTAAGCATCGATGTTTTCAGTTAAAACATAAAAATAACAATTAACACGTTTTCTTTATTAGAGATCATGATTTTTATTTAAGAACAAGAGCTTAACAAAAATGTTTGATTTTAATCTCCTGTCGGATACAATCTGTCCAGCTTTGCTGAACGCTCGCTCTGATGCTCAGGAAGATGCGTTTGCGTTTTGTTGCATTCCGTATTTCAATCGCATAGTTATTCTTCTGGTCGCCAGTTGATATTGATGTTACTAAAATAATAAATATAAAAACAACATGCATTGTGTATATGCTTGTATACATTTTCACATGTACGCAGAGCGTTATTTAGAAACAATACTTACTTTTCACAAATTTGTCCATTTTGTAGCACGACTCCTACAACTAACACCACCGTTCGCTTCCAGGGTATTTAAATTTCCCTACATGTGATCAAACATTTAATAAAATTAAAATAACGCGACACAAAACCAATTTTACTTAACGTTGTCCACAATGCACAGATATAAAAAAAGCAATCGATACTGGCCAAAGAACCATCGATGTTTACAAAATTTAAGAAACATCGGTAGCAGTGCAGTCGATTGCTTTCCAGCTCTAGTGGGAGGAGCAATTTTTAAAAAGGTTGAGATCTCCAATATAGTGAAGGTACTTTAGTTGTTAAAACCTGCCGTAACACAAAATAAACTATTAGTAAATTCAATTCTTAACGTGGAGTACTTTATTTTGTACGATTTACGACTAACGAAATAAATACAAAATAAACAACACACTCAGTGCTCAATTTTCCACCGTTCCCACATAACAAATTAAGTAAATTGACAAAATTGGCAATTTTCCTTAATATTTTTTTTGGTCACACTGACTAGTATTTTCAGATGTTCCTTCCATCTTTCGTGCGAAATAAATACAATATCTTTCCCTCACAAAATCCCTGGTGTTAATTTTGTTGATCTGGCATCGCTACCATATTTTTCGCTTATAGCATTTCTATCATGTTTTATATAAAGATTTCCGCTCACGAAATTTTTGCCGTCGATGATATATATACATAAATATATAGCTGTTTTGATTAAATGTGCTATTCGAATGGACTGAATACATTTTGTTAACTCGAATAGTATCCAATATTTGTGGCTCTTTAAATGTCTTTTAATTGTTTGTTTTTAAGTAAAAAAAAATCGGGAAATACCTTATTAATCAATAAGGACTGCCCACATGTAAACAGTTCCAAATCCGTCCGTTTATTTACTGTACTTTCTTTCACCTTTTAACTTAATCTGCTTGTACATTGGTGGAAAACACGAAAATTCGTCACAGGGTGATACTGTTACTTACATTTTACAATACTTGCATTATACTTTTACAATATATACATTTTATTTATTTATTTATTTTTTTTTATTTATATTAACGAGTACAGTATCCTGGAAGGGATATCAGCCTTTTTAGTCTTCTTTTCTTGGGTAGGGTTAGAAGACTATTTGCTAATTCGTTGTTGTGACTTCTTAGACGTTGCTCATAGTGGGTTCCAATTGTTTGCGTTACATCGCCAGTCCCTTTCTATATCCCTGTTTCGCATGTACCAGGGGGCATCACAAAGTTTTCTTAGTATTTTTGCTTTGACTACCCTACTTTTATTAAGAAAGACATTTTTTAAGACAGTTTTCCTGTAGAGAACCTAGGACACAAAAGGATTGGATACTTTTAGAAGTTGCAAAAAAAAACAACAGACACTTTGTATCGATACTGAAACACCCGATATATCGATATAGTTGTGCGTAGACTATCCTGCTCTAGAACAGCTGCCACAGCTGTTAATTTTTTCATAAAACTTGGCATATTGAACAGAAATATACAGCCCCAATTTAAGGTTTTTTCTTGCCATTTTTAAGATGCCAAAGGTGCGCCGCAGTCGGAAGCCCCCACCGGATGGCTGGGAGCTCATAGAGCCCACTCTGGAGGAACTCGAGCAAAAAATGCGCGAGGGTAAGTACCGCCGCCATTTGTTGGCACTTGGGGCTTAAATGCCTAAAACGTTGTCAACAACTACGTATTTCATCATTTAATAGCCGAGACGGAACCGCACGAGGGAAAGCGCATCACGGAATCTTTGTGGCCAATTTTTAAGATCCATCACCAGAAGACGCGCTACATATACGATTTGTTCTATCGGCGTAAGGCCATAAGCCGGGAACTGTACGACTATTGCCTAAAGGAGAAGATCGCCGATGGCAACCTTATAGCCAAGTGGAAGAAGTCGGGATACGAGAACCTCTGCTGTCTGCGCTGCATCCAAACGAGGGACACGAACTTCGGCACAAACTGCATTTGCCGCGTGCCGAAATCCAAGCTGGAGGAGGGTCGCATAGTCGAGTGCGTCCACTGTGGATGCCGCGGATGCTCCGGATAAATGATACACGCATCAACACTACTGAACCTCGTGTTGTAGTTTCCATTTTCAATTTCAACTATACTGTATTTACATGATATACTGTATATACAATGTATTTACAAACTCATTTTATACAACAAACATAGCAGACCATAAGGATAAGCAAAACCAACGATTAAAAAAGTCCATGTAAAGCCTCTGAAATAACGATTATGTCAATGGCAGGGTATTAAAATACAGTTTTCTAATATCTGTAGAGCCAGTAATACCCTAAGAGGGTCGGTTCCAGAGTTACCTTGAAGTTCACAAATGGGACACACTGGCTTAGTAAAGCTTTTGTTTATTTTGAATAGAATTAAAAATCGTTTTCGTTAATTATAAATTACACGTTTATTAATATTTGATAAATTTCTGTTTGGTGTATATTTTCCTATAAAATAAACGCAAATTGTATATATGTACATATAAAAAAAGAGAAAAGTAATTTAGCTTCGGGAAGGCGAAGTATCTATACACTAGCAATATGCAATCGATCGATTTGATTCAATTGGAAATCGATCAAATAACTTTAGTGAAGTGAATAAAAAAATTACGAATTAAAAGCTTTTCATATTTTACGAGTTTCTTATTCAAGTTGATCGATCGCTCCTATGGAAGCCTTGTGAAATAGTCATCCGCTTTTGATAAATCTAAAAATATTTGTTTTTATTTATTTATTTATTGTACACTGTAAGCAAAAGTTGTAAACTTATGCCATAGGCAAGAATCGGTAATACATATCGGTAATTACATAATTACTTAATAATCTATTAGCAGAGATATTTTTACAAATGTACTAACAAATATTGACAAGATGAGATATTTTTTAAGCTCTTTAAGATTGGTATCCAGGAACTAGGGGTTTCGCTGGCCTTCCTTTTTTTTGAAGGAGGATAGAAAGATCGAGCGCTTGACAAAGATTGATGCAATGGTTAACTGTTGAGGAAGGATAATTTATTGTTTTGTTTTTTGTTATCCGGTGTTTAATTTGCTCCCAGAGCCGTTCGCAAGGCAGAGATTATTGGAGTTTTTATTGGCTTTATTATTCATATGTGTGAGTTACCGTATGTTGGAAGGCATAGTCAATTTTGGGAATGCATAGACTTTTGACTATTTGAACTAAGGCATTGCTGTTATATTTTTCATTTGATAGACATTTTATTATGTTTAATGATTTCTGTAGCGATTTATTAATTTGTTGTTGTGGGGCAATTTTGTATCAAATCTTAAACTGTTGTGAAGTGGGTGGATCCATAAGGACTTGTCGTTACCTTGAACTCTGTTTTTTCTGTTTGACATGAAATTTACCACATAGATAATTGATTATAATAGGGCCACATCCGTAATCCGATAGCTGTTTTATGATAGTGTGCTATTCTACTTTCTCAAAGCCGTTTGTAAAGTCAAGAGAAATGATAGATAGATAGATTTTTTTCAGAGAGGACTCTTTAAATAAGGGCGTCTGCGTAAAGCAGACAATTTTCCTTTCTTAAATCCGAGTTGTCGATTATTTAGTTGCTTGTTCTTAGTGGCAAGCCGCCAGAGCCGTTTGGAAATTATTTTGTCAATGGGTCTATACCAGGCAAGGGCAACAAATACATGGGTGGGAGCAACAGCGCAGAGGGACAAGGACAATCCGCGACCCGGCGCAGTCGTCAAGATGGTCGAATGTGTGCGCGAAGGGAATTAAAAATTATATCGGGTTTCAAATTTGGAACTTTCAATTTCTTCAGCCACTTTCTGAACATATTTTTCATGCCCTTCTAAGAAGCACGACTAAAGAACAAATCACAATTTTTCACTCAGTGCAGAGGTCGCGGCTAACTGTGCAATTTATTTTTTTGTGCGTGGCCCAATACAAAAAGACAAGAACATTGAAGTAAAATAAATCATTTTATAGTAAAGAAAATTACAAAGAACTTTATTTATAAATCAAATGTTAACATACCAATGTTAATAAAACTGGCGCAGTCGAAGGAGTAACCAAAAATATTAAAATACCCACTTAAGTGCAGTATTGAGCGAATTTTGTCAGAGCATACCGGCTTTGACAAAGAGATTCGCAAAAGTGTGTACAGAAAAATACATACCAATAAGTGTGTTTGTGCATCGGATATTTGCTGCATCCCGTACAATTTCATGTTTAACCTAGAAACATCTTGTGCATTTTCTATGCATTTTTCTATGTAATCATCTCTGTATGTATGTGTGACTGTGTGTCTAAGTCAGCATTTGCACACACATACACCAGCATCTCGGAGCGAACTTATTTTATTCACAATTGATTCAACGACAAGTTCCGAAGAACTTTTGGCATCGATTATCGACGAGAACTAACGGAACTATTTATGTTAGTATATTGAAAGTTCTAAAGAACTCAACGGCTATTATTTATTTAATAGCGAAGGCAAACGATTTTACCTTAATGATCTTAAGGATGCCCACCACATTTACGAGTACAGAGGAGAAAACTGAAGAGCACTATCATCATTTATAAGTGAAATGGAGATGATATTTTCATTATTACCAACCACATTTACTGCAAGAGTCTACTTCCTTCGCCGTGTCATCCTCAACAAAATCCAAGGCGCAGCTCCACATGTTGTGAGAACCGTCGAGAATCCCGAGCCGTCGTGGGATGACATTAAGACGATTCTTGTTCGGAATTTTGGCGTTAAGGAGTCTTATAATCAACTTTACCAAAAAGCGTTTATGCTAAGTAACAAAAACGATAATACAGAATTTATTAAATCTTTAAAAAGTATAATGTGTAAAATTAATGTATGTATGTACATATGTATGTATGAAAATTATGAATATGATAATGTAAAGTATTCTGAGTTTAGTCCCAAAAATGTTAAAGAAGCTATGCTAAGAACATTTTTGAAAAATATCGATGTAAATCGAGCTTCAGTCGTAATTAATTGAAATGTTAACAATTTAAGTGAACCTTTCGATTTATTAGAAACATAAGGTGTTGTTAGAACTCAAAATCTTAAAACAAAATTTTCACAAAGTTATGAAAAATCGGACAAAACGGAATATTAAAACTATCAATATCAAAATAATATTACAAATAATTAAAGAGACCGATCTTTCAAGTCAAATTATAATAATGAAGATCAGAATTCAAAACACAACAACTATTCCCAAAATGTAAAAACTAATTCAGGAAAAAAAACTAAATGTAAAAACTAATGTACAATTTTGAATTCGCGAATGGAATTCGGTAAGTGCAGACGTGTATTTAGTTCTCTCGTGCTCCGGAATAAAAAAAACCGATACAAAACAAAAATAAACGGCGAAAAGTCGCTTAGTGCGATGAAAAGTCACAAGCTAATACTATTTTGTGTTTCTTTATTAATTAGTACTTCTAATACTAAAATACAAATAAAAGTCAAAAAATCAATCAAATAAGGTGATGAACCCAAACGAAGTTCGGGCGCAGCGCCAACGTAACCAAGACGAGCGTCGGCTGTCGCTGCGAAAAAGCAATGCATACTTCTCTTTCGTATCGACAGACGTAGCCGAAGCAGCAACAACACAAGCTTCTGTTCTACCACGATCGTTAACCCCGACACCGTCCAACGAACTCAAGCCTATGCAAAACGAAAGGGCGCGCTCTCTCTCTCCGTCAATGTCAGCGACGGTGCAAAGCGGGGTAAGCAATAAGTGCGCTCCCCCTCGACCATACCTTGCTTCGCCCCATCTGCCTACATGCCTGGCCACGGTTACCAGCACAGTGACGACATTAGTAACTGTAAATGCAACGAGAACAACAACTACATCAGTTTCGTCTGTATGTCCGTCGATCGTTCTACCTGCTGTCTCGGTGGATTTACCAGCTGCAACTAGCGCAGCACCGACTAACGCCCCACTTAAAAAGCTAGGTTCGACCATACAGACTGGCATGGATCGCTACGTAAATATTAAAGGAAAACTAAGTCCACAAGACACGAAAATGGGAAACGTCGCAAAAATCAATCGGGCCTCCTCAAGCCAAGGAACTGTGCAAAACTCTAACACAGCAAACAGATTTGAAATTTTGGCTGATACATCTGACGAAACCCCTTCTTCCGTCATTGATAACGACAAAAAGATAGCGAAGCTTCCCCCGCTTTATATTCGTGAGAAAAACTCCAACAAACTTGTTAACATAATAATCGAGCTGATCGGCAAAGATAGCTTCCACGTAATTCCCTTGACTAAAGGAGACATACACGAAACAAAGGTCCAAGTCAAAAGCGAAGAAAGCTATAGAAAATTGACGGAACTCCTTGACGCCAAGAAAAAGAACTACTATACCTACCAGCTAAAAAGAAGTAAAGGTCAACAAGTTGTTCTAAAAGGAATCGAACCAGATGTAAGCACTGCAGAAGTTGAACAGGCACTAAAAGATAAAGGTTTTAGCGTAAAAACCGTTACAAATATACGGAACCGAAACAAACTACCGCCACCTCTCTTTAAAGTTGAACTTGCTCCAGACTCTAAGGCCCTCAAGAAAAACGAAGTTCATCCTCTCCACAAACTACAGTTTCTATTGCATCGCAGAATCACGGTTGAAGAGCCGCATAAACGCAATGGCCCAGTCCAGTGCGCAAATTGCCAGGAATACGGACACACAAAATCTTACTGCACACTCCGCTTCGTATGCGTCGCTTGCGGAGGGCTGCATTCCTCTGCTATGTGTAAACTAAAAAACGAGCCAAACAGCAAAAAATGCAGTAACTGCGGAGGAGACCACACAGCAAACTACAGAGGCTGTCCAGTTTACAAGGAGCTAAATAGTCGGATCAACCAACGAGTGTCAACAGCACGATCTCACCATACACCACTGATACCCTCAAAATCCACACCAAGAGTCTTCTTTTCGTCAGCAGCCCGATCTTCACTCGGCAGTTCCACTATAACTAAAAACGTAAGCTTTGCAAGTCTATTGAAATCGGATCACGCGAGCCCTGCCTACAATGTCCAAACACCTCCTACAGTCCCCTACCAACCTGCAGAGCAGGCAGAAAACAAAATGGAAACGATGACTCTCAGGCTGCAACAAAGTATGGATGAATTCATGTCTTTTATGCGAACCACCATGCAAAATATGTTGGCAAATGAAAATATTTTGATTCAGATGCTCCAAAGCACCCTATCAAAATAATCAATGGCTCCCCTGCGCATTGCACTGTGGAATGCCAACGGCGTTTCACGGCACAAACTTGAGCTAGCACAATTTATGAACTACAATGAAATCGACGTAATGCTACTTGCAGAAACCCACCTTACCAACAAATACAATTTTCAAATCCGAGGGTATATGTTTTATATTACTAATCATCCTGATGGAAAGGGCCATGGAGGCACCGCATCAAGCACCACTTTCACAACACGTTTGCTACTGACTACCTGCAAGCCACATCTATCAACATTCAGTTGGGTTGCCACAATCTAGCTCTAGCAGCGGTATACTGTCCTCCTCGATTCACCATATCCGAAGCCCAATTTATCGCCTACTTCAACTCACTAGGCAACTACTTTATAGCAGCAGGAGACTATAACGCCAAGCACACGCACTGGGGATCTCGCCTCGTGACGCCGGAAGGTAGACAACTGTATTACGCAATTATAAAACCCAGCAATAAACTCGACTGCGTTTCCCCTGGTTCACCTACACACTGGCCAAGTGACCCCAGAAAACTGCCAGATTTGATTGACTTCGCAGTTACAAAAAACATCCCACGAAATCTGATTAGCGCCAGTCCTCTCCCGGATCTATCATCAGACCACTCGTCTGTACTCTTTAGCCTAAGCCAACAGCCAGTTAGTAATGACAATCCCGTCATGCTAACCTCTAACAGCACAAACTGGCTCAAATTCAAAAAATACGTAAGTTCGCACATTGAACTTACACCACAGCTAACCGGCGAAGATGACATCAACAGAACCGTAAGCAGTCTTAAAAAATAAAAATAAATATAATTTGTGTCGTTTATCTTGATGACGTTCTTATTTTTTCCACAAGTTTTTCAGAACATTCTGGCCATATTCATACAATTTTTAAAAAGCTTTCCGAAGCAAATTTTATGATTCAAACAACTAATTCAAACAACAATTGAAAACAATTCAAACAAATGCAATTTATTTTCGAAAGAAACTCCGTTTTTGCGTCATGTTTTAACCCGCGAAAGAGTTAAGCCTAACACAACAAAAGTTAACAGCATTCTTCAGATTAAAATTCCGAGAAATGTTAAACAAATTAGAACTTTTCTAGGAATCACTGGGTATTATAGAAAGTTTATAAAGGATTTATCTGAAGTAGCTTATCCATTGATTAAATGCCTGAACCCAACTTCATGATTGCATTTGACAAATTAAAAATAATCACAAAGGCACCGGTACTTAAGTATCCAGATTTCAAAAATAAATTTCAGCTTATTACTGATGCTAGTAACATAGTTTTAGGTGCTGTTTTGCAGCAAGATAGTCATCCCTATTTGCTATGAAGGTCGTACATTGAATGACCATGAGAAAAACTAGTCTTCTATACAAAAGGTATTACTAGCTATAGTGTGGGCAACAGTTTATTTCCGCCCATATCTCTATGGAGTAAAATTCGTCATTTTGCCTGATCACCAACCACTTAAGTGGCTGCTAATTAAATATAACGGAAAATAACTTAATGAAATACTTTATAGATGACTTGTTAAGCTTGAGTAAGTAACGACGAAATTTGTGCCGTAAACACAGCGGAATCTTGTAGCTCTTTAGAAAACAATGTTGATGACATTAGTGCACAACTTACACAGGCTGAAGACTTTGTGGACACAACTATTTTAGGTAATTTAGAAACAGTTCTTAATATATTTAAAATACAAACCATCCTAACATATAAAAAATATGGAGTATAAATATATGAATAGAAATGGGAAAATTTATTTAAATTTAAATGATCTAGAAAATATAATGAAGGAAATCTTGAAGTATCATATCATAAAAGGCATAGTAAAACAGGCAATAAATTTCAAAACAAAATCATCCAAATTTTAGAAGGCAATAAAAATGTAAAATTTGTAATATACGAAGAAGATGTGTATAAAGAAATTAAACGATTCCATAAATATGATAATGGTATAAATGAAAATTACTAAAGTTTAAAAAAGATTATTTACTTTCCAAAACATTAACATTACATACAAATATATATTAATAATTGTGATATTAGTAATCGGTGTAAATATGATAGGAACCCAGTAAACGAAAAATTTAAATAAGAAAAATTGATCATATCGATATCTATACAAATTTAAAATATAATTTTCTAACTTTTATTGACCGATTTCCAAAATTAGCTACTGCTTTCTATCTTGAGGATCAAACTATAATCAAAAATATGCGCTCGTACAAATCCCAAAGAGGAAAACTTTGAAAAATTAATAACTGATAATGATTTTAATAGTGTAAATATAAAAGAATATTTAAGAAATGAGAATATATAAGTTCATTTTGTGAAACCAAACAGTCACACTGGCAATGCAGACGTTGAAAGATTCCATAACACTCTAACAGAATAAGATTAGAATTATATACCTTGAAAACAAAGATCTATCAATCAAGGATAAAGTTTTAAAGCTATATAATATTATAATAACAGCTATCACTCATCAATACAAAATGCGCCAATAAATATTGAATATGGAAATTGTGACAAAACAATACATAATAATATATATAATATATACATACTAATAATAATACATAATAATAATATAAGAAACATTACATTACATCTTTAAATCAAACAAGAGAAAATTTTGAAGAAACTAGAAATGAAGGATATATGAAAAAACTATAAGTCTCTAAAACACAAAAATGAACCGAAATATAGAATATTTAATTTAGCTCTAACATAAAAAGGAAGAAGAAAAGAAAACTTCAAATGTAACAAAATCTACCATAATTGAATTCCTCAGGAGAGTCTTAATTTAAGCGATGGGGAAGTTATGTACTCGAAGTTCTTGTTCTCTCTCTCTCCTTGCCTACATTTAGCAGTAAGAGATTACAAGCTCGATCTAGGCATGCAAACTCAAAATCTCTCTCCCCCATTCGAGAGCTTTCGAGCGCACCTCAAAACGACTTACAAATCAAATGTGAACATACCAATGTTAACAAAACTTGCGCTTGAATTGGCCTTTGTATGTGTGCGTGTTCAAATTAAATACGTTCGAGTGAATTTTTATAAAAAAAAAAATATATTTTGTATTTTATTTAATTTTTCACTTTCACTTATAACTATCCACAGTATTGATTTTTATTCTACTCGTTCTCGATGGCTTGTGTGCCATTCGATCTCCAAATCGGACGGCTGGCAG
The DNA here is from genome assembly GCA_008042475.1 of Drosophila kanapiae. Classification (NCBI taxonomy): domain Eukaryota; kingdom Metazoa; phylum Arthropoda; class Insecta; order Diptera; family Drosophilidae; genus Drosophila; species Drosophila kanapiae. The sequence continues at coordinate 23,471 of VNJM01001266.1, forward strand.
AGGGCCGAATCCTAATAAGCAAACCTCGGTTTAAGAGAGCGGGGGTACTCCTTAAGAGTTCGGCTAGAGAGCGATCGGAAAAATTTATTATGAAATTCTAGCTCAAGTGTGAAATTCAATTACAGATTACTCTGCATTTTTTAAGCCAGTCAGGTGCTGACCGGATGCTAGTGTTTACTTAGGCTGGACCCAGCTTAGTTAATTTACTATAAGCTTGCTCCTTGGCGGGAGACAAGTTTCTGATAGTTTTTCCTCAGAATCTAAATATTCATAGGGGAAAACTCCTTTCCTACGAAGTGAAGAGAAATCTGTTGAGCTGGAAAATTGCTTCCTTAACACTTTAAAATCAGCCTCTTTTAAATTAACTGCAAGTGAGTCTAGGCTTCAGGGCATGAATCGGAAAGTATATATATCTATCTTATCTGTTAAGGTTAAAATTTTTAATTTGAAGTGTTTTGGGGAAGAAGGGTGTTTGAAGAGATATCTTTGTGCCACTAAGAATTTCTGAGTTCTATTGTTTATTCTATTGTTTATTTTGAATCTTCTCCTACGAGACTAACAAAATGTGTTAAAATCTTAAAGTACTACATTATTCTAACAGTTTCTTAAACTGGTGACTTGGGTGGGTTGACAGCTTTGTGAAGTAATTTTCCATTTGCTGCGCAATTACATCTCGAACGGGGAGTATATTCAAGTCTCTCTGAATGTTTCCACTCCGAACGTACCACGGTGCCCCAGTGATGGTTCTCAGGATCTTTGCTTGGGCTCTCTGCACGATTTCTACGCTGCTGTTACTGGCGCTCCCCCACAACTGGGAGCCATAAGTCCAGATTGGTTTCAAAACGGTGTTGTAGAGGAGGACCTTGTAGTCCAGGCTGAGGGGGGAGCGGGAGTTTATAAGTCAATGCAGACTGTTAGCCTTCAGCCTTAGGTGAGTTCGTTTAGCATCAATATGCTTGCGCCAGGTAAGCCTTCTGCCGAGGTGTACGCCAAGATACGTTACTTCTTCTCACTGAGAAAGCACGGTGTTGTTTAGTGTGAGGCTTGGGCAATTTCGTCTATTTAAGGTAAAGGTTACGTGTTTTTATTTTTGTTCGCTTACTTTTATACGCCAGTCTGAGAGCCATTTCTCTACTGCATCAAGGTGGGTCGCAAGTTGCGCTGAAGCTTGTTGTGGACACTTAGATCGGCTGAGGATCGCGGTGTCGTCGGCAAACGTAGACATAGTCAGTTGGCTGCTCGTATGGATAACAGAAGTGTAGAGTAGGTATAAAGTTGGCCCGAGAACGCTGCCTTGAGGAACACCAGCTTCGATGTTATGTTCAGCTGACATGGAAGTATTGCACCTCACAGCAAATATCCTGTTATAAAGATAAGACTTCAAGAGATTATGCGTGTTATTAGGGAGCATTGTTTTGATTTTATGCATCAGGCCGTCAAGCCATACTCTGTCGAATGCTTGAGAGACGTCCAGAAATACCTTAGTGCAGTATTCCCTATTTTCGAATGCACTTCGGATTTCTGATGTTATGCGGTTCACCTGTTCGATAGTTCCATGTTTTTCGCGAAAGCCGAATTGATGTGCTGTGATACCATTTTGTCTTCTGAGGTATGATATGATTCGGGTTAGAAGGCATTTTTCGAAGAGTTTTGATAGACACGAAAGTAAAATTATTGGTCTGTATGAGGGGGTGAGCGTGTGGTCTTTTCCAGGTTTTGGTATCATAATGATGATTGACTTTTTCCATCTCTTTGGGAAGCAGCCTAGTCTTGTCATCGCGTTAAACAGCTGGCATATGGTACCAATAGCGCATAGAGGGAGTTCAATGAGCATTTTGGGATTTATTAGATCGCAGCCTGGAGATTTTCTCGGTTGTAGCTGCTCTTTTATAATTTTTATGACTTCGCATGG
>VNJM01001267.1:0-45208 GCA_008042475.1 Drosophila kanapiae
TCGAATACAAATTGTCTCCAAACAAATAAGGAAACAAGGAAATCAAGTAAGTAAAAAAAAGACCAAAAAGAAGCCGGAAACTGTAGCGCTTTTTCTATTTCGTGCACCATATTGCAAGAATAGATGGCGAAGAATATGCGTACCGAAGAAACCCAGAACTTGACCGACTTTGCTGGAGTCTCAGAAATGACTGTGGAAAAAATTAATTCGGATAACGCCGAGGCCTATAATGACCAGATTCCTGATCCCGATATCGACGAAATGACACCCCCCACAGATAAGACCAACAAGAATGTCCCCAAAAAAGGACATGAACCCGAAGAGGATGATTATTATCCTGACGAGGATGACGAGGATGATGACGACGACAACGACTACGAGGAGGAAACTGAGGAGGACACTGAGGACACTGAGGATGAGGATGATTATTAAAAGAAATTAAAGAGAGGTCATAATTCTAATTTGGATAATTATTTTGTTTTGTTTTTGTCTTATTTCGTGGCAGAAAAAAGGCTTGCCAGGTTTCCTTGAAACGACGTCCATTATTTCTCCTTTGCTTCAATTGGCGGCAACCCTATGAATAGGTTGGGCAAAAATTCAGTTTTAATTATGATTGCTGCGGCATGGGCAATCCTATCGAGGGGAAACGCGAATGCAATTTCTCATTTTCAGTACAAAACGCTGGCAACTCTTGGCCACTCTCTTTCCCCATTCTTTGGGAAATTTGCCTGCCTTCAGCGTACTGTTGATTGTTTTGTGAGGGTTCCGCTTTTGGTTTTTCTGGCTTTCGGGGGCTGCAAGGCAGACCGCTTCTCCTCTCCTCTCTTTTAACAGAATCAGAAACATCTTCAAACTTCTTAAAAATAAACCCTCATGAGCTCTATAAAGCTTCATCCCAAATTCCAGAAAATGCATAGAATTATAATATAAAGTGTTGGTAAAAACTGCAGTTATAGTGTTTAAAAAAAGATGACCAACACTTTTTGTTGACCAACACTCAAAAATGTAAAATATCAAGTAGTCCTTGGTTTTTCCTGTCAGTTGTAAGGTTCTGCCTTTTTTCTCTGTCGAGCTGGTACTCATTCACAATTGCCTGAGAGCTGGTCGAATACAAATTGTCTTCAAATAAATAAGGAAATAAGAAAAGCATTGTAAGTAAAAAAAAAGTACCAAATAAGAGACGGAAACTGTAGCTCTCTTTCAATTTCGTGCACCATATTGCAAGAATAGATGGACAAGAAACTGCGTACCGAAGAAACCCAGAAAATGATGACCGTCTTTGCTGGAGTCCCAAAAATGCCCGTGGAAAAAATTAATTCGGATAACCCCGAGGCCTTTAATAACCAGATTCCTGATCCCGATATCGACGATATGGAGGATATGGACTATATGGATGATATGGACATAGACGAGATCCCAGGGACTTATGATGATTATGAAAATGCTGATGAATATTATCAGTATGATGAGGAAGAGGATGAGGAGTATGAGGATAATGATGATGAGGTTGAAGAGGATGACGATTATGATGATGACGACGACGAAGAGGATGAGGACGAAGATGATTATGATGATTTCTTCGATGACGTCTTCTAAAATGACCCTGTGCACTTAAAGAAATTAAAGAAAGGTCATCATTCTAATTTGGATTATTATTTTGAAAAAAAAAAGAACAAAAAAGGCTTGCCAGGTTTCCTTAAAACGACGTCCATTATTTTTCCTTTCCTTTGCTTCAATTGGCGGCAACCCTATGAATAAAGTCTATCCTTATTTCATTTATCATTTTTGCTTTGGGCAAAGTCAGTTTTAATTATGATTGCGGCGGCATGGGCAACCCTGTCGAGGGGAAACGCGAATGCAATTTCTCATTTTCAGTACAAAACGCTGGCAACTCTGGGCCACTCTCTCTCTCTCCCCACTCTTTGGGAAATTTGCCTGCCTCCTGCGTACTCTTGATTGTTTTGTGTTGGTTCGGTTTTTGGTTTTTCTGGCTTTCGGGGGCTGCATGGCAGGCCGCTTCTCCTCCTCTTCTGCGGCATTGTCCAGTAACGGCGACCCCTGCAACGCACTGCACTGCATACTTGCAGGCGCGAAATGTAATTAAGCCGCCAAAAACCAACCGACAGCAGCAGCAGCATCCCATTCCAGCCATTTTCCCAGCTATTTTCCCACCATTTTCCTGCCGTTTTGCCACGGAGCGAGGGAGTGAGAATCCATGGTTCCGTTTATACTCGGGGCCCAAGTTAATTAAAACGATTAAGTTCGGCATAGTTCTGCGGCCGGGCATTGCTCGCATTTTTGGCCACGGCTTTGGCCTCGTCGGATTTTGGTTTTCTTTTTTCAACCTTTCGACTTTTTCCATATTTTTGGGGCAAGTTTTTGTGCGTTTTTCTGACCAGCATCTTTTCAGGGCCATTAGCCTGAAGGACAACTTGAATGCCAGTCGAACCTTTGATGCTCAATTGGGGTCTTTTGTGGGTAAAATGTGGGGAAATAAGGATAAAAAATCTCTGAGAACAGAATAGAGGCTATTTTTAATTTAAATGTAAATAATTTTGTGGTATTAATATAATTTTATTCAGCCAATCACCCTCTGTGAAAAGATGCTTTAAAAAGAACTAATTTGTAATAGAATTAATAACAAAAAAATCAAAATAAATTACATCTGTCATGGTTACTGCCATTAAAGTCATAGAAATGTATTTTATAGAAAAACATCTAAATCCGCATTAAATATAATTGCCCTATTAACTTTCCTAATAAAAAAATATAGAAATAAATGCAAGTCCTTTATGCAAAATCCAATTGTCATTTTTAATGGACAACAAATGAAATGAAGTAGTGATCAATATGGCAAAAAAAAAAAACTAAACAAAGTGAAAGATGCCGGAGAAAGGACTCCCTTCTGATGCAACTTTCCCGCGACTTTTCATTGCGTATTCAATAACAGCGAAAATGGCAACGAGGACAACAAAAGCAACGACATCTTTATTCGCATCTAAAGGGCCAGAAGAAATGCAATAAAAACGTAGAAATTGCTATGAACCCGCCGAAACCCAAGTCATGCTTCCCCAAAAGAGACAATCAACAAAAACAAGAACAGGAAAATAAGGAAAAACCTAAGAAAAATGGGAGGAAAATAGGGAAAATTTTGATTTTTACGTATGCGTAACAGTTTGCCCAGCATCCCTTTCTCCGCCCAACCCAACCCCGCTTTTCTTTTATTTTCCCGATCCAATGGTGGCTTTTCTTTTCCCTCTGTATGAGTGTGTTTGTGCAGTGCTTGGCGCAATATTAAAAATCCAACGCAAATATGCAGCGAAATTTTTGCACAATGTCTTCAGCCCGTCGCTCTTCTTCCTCTCAGTCTAAACGTACGATTTTCCATTTTCCGCCCGCCGCTGCGGTTTTCCCAACGAAGGTTTAGTATTTTTTCTTCGCGTTTTTTTTTTCTTCTGCGTCGACAACTTTTGTTAGCATAATTTTTGGGCGTGCAGCAATGAGGGTTTTCTAAGCACAATTGCGGTGAAAATAATATGAGTAAAAGAGAGGTCTAAAATATAAATAAAACTTAAGGAAAATTGTGAAACATATAATTTTGAGAAACAAATTTCTAAATTAGATTTTCTATTATTTATTTAAATGTAGAAATTGAAAATCAAAGACGAGAAAAAGAGTGCAACACTTGCTCTCATTAGTATTCGAAACTGACCATATTTAGCGGGATTTGCAAGTTGGGAATTATAAGGCTTATACTTATAAGGCCTCAGTGCTTTCTTACTTTGTATCGCAAAATAATTTCCCTACATTTATCTGTCTCTAACTGCTAAAAACTCTCCATAATATCGTATTCTCCAAATAATTTAAACTTGGAAAAAAATAATCTAATCTGATTTTCAAAAACATCTTTGGTGATACTAATATTTTAGTCGCTGCTGTTAAACCGTGCCGGCGTTCTTCGCTTTCCCGGATATGGATATTTTTTCTGTTTTCGCATTTTTGCGAACAATTGCGAATTGCGAATTGCGAATCGCAAATCGAACGCAGGTTGTGCCTGTCCTCACAAAAACAAGGAAAGGCAAACAAACATTCGCGCACAACCACACACCCACTCACACACACCCACTCACACACACACCGCCACACACACGTGTGCAATATATAAAACCAATTACAGTCGTAAAAACAAAAGTAGGAAAATAAAAGACGAGGAGGAGTTATTGTGACGACTGTCAAAAATTGAAATCCACAGCCGCAAAAACCAAAAAAAAAAAAGAAGAGGCTTTTCATTGACTTTGCCGCTTTTCCAAATATTGCAATTTCCTACTGGCTGGGGGGAGGGGTAGGGAAAACCAACAAAAATAACGAATAACAAAAAGTTCATCTTCGTCTTTTGTTCAGCTTCTCTGTTTGCTGTATTTTTTCTCTGTGTATATATTGGTGTTTGTATTTGTTGTTTTTACTCGGGCTTCCAAAAGTCGTAATAATAATAACCAAGCGGCTCTATGCATATTTAGTTTGTGCGCCATGGAAACTTTTTTAATTAATTAGCACGTGGTGGTCGTCCAGCAGTTCGAAAACTGTGAAATAGCCGCCGGCAGGATTCGAAAAAGGAGTTTATATATTTTTTTGGTGGACTAAAAAAAGGGGTGTTGGGCAAAAGTACATTAATTTTGGCCGACTTAGGCGATGTAATGCTGTTATGAGAGAGAGAGAGAGCGACTTAAGTCGTATTTATTTATAGTATATTATATATATATGACTATGGAAAATGAGCGGGGAAAATGTGTGTTAAGTTGGCATAACGGGTAAGCACGCACAAGGCCCTTTTGCCGAATTAATTAGTAATTATTCGTAGAACTTAAGAAGCAGTTAGGTTTCTTCTTGCCATTCCGATAAGGGATTATATAAATAATAAGGAATAATAATAATTGAGAGATTTCCAAGTACAAACTTAGGCTACATACTGCTTCTGCGAATGTAATACTGATGAGGCTTCATCGAGTTGCTTTACATATTAAGCAAATACTTTCTTATTCATTTACTTGCTGGCTTGCAATCAATATAATTATTAGGTATTTAAACTCTTTAGAAAAATATCTTTAATGGTTTTTTTTCAACTCACCTGAATCCCCAATTTGATGTTAGGTTTACCGGTTTAATGGTGCTCAAAGGCCAACGTTTATTTAATGGAATCAATTACGCACAAAATGCGGAATATTTTCAAAGAGAATTTTAGTTTCGATTTCGGGTACAGAGAAGTGTTTTGTGTGAAAAGGCAAGACCGAGGAAGCCAAGGAATTTCTTCATTCAAAGTTGCTGTGCCAAATTTGCTGGAAATGTGCAAAAAAAAAAATATTTGTAAACGAGCTGGGGGAAAAGCGGAAAAATGCGTACCAAACAAACAGAGGGAGAGAGAGATTTGCGGGGGAAAAGGGCATGCAAATGAGCAAAAGCTAAGTGCAGGGCAAACTTTACTAACAGCAACGGCAATTGTTATAATCATCAGCATAAACATAAACATAAACATAAACATAATAATAATAATAATAATAATTATACAGAGAACACACACCCCTCTGTATACGTACATATATATTTTTATATATATACTGACACCCGTACAATTGAAATGCATATTATTCCGTTACTAATACACACCCAACCATCATTACCTTCCCTCCGTTTCTCCTCACGCTTTTCCCGGAATTTCCCCCTTGGCCACACAGGACGGGACGCAAAAACCAGCCGCTAATGTACACGGAAACGCTGCCCGGCGAGAGTTTGGCCCTGATGATTACCTCGCTGTCGGTGGAGATGGGCGGCAGATACTATTGCACCGCATCCTATGCCAACACCGAGATCCTCGAAAAAGGAGTTACAATTAAAACTTACGGTGAGTAGCGGGGTCCGGGCCCTCCGCCCCCCCCCCTTCAAAACAAATACATAATTCTCCTCTGGAAAATGCAAATGCAAAAGCGCCACAGAAAATGTTTATTATCATTATTATTGTTAGTGTCCATTACTTTGTTTTTCGGGGTCCTAATGAAATACAGCAACTTGAGTCCTTCGAATCTGGGTGAAATGGAAATTTAGAGTACTTGGAAAAATAAAAAAAAAGAAAAATTAAACAAAATATGTAACTGAAAAAAGTTAATTTACAATTTTAATCTGTTGAATTCCCTTATTAAAGGTGTTATGTTTCTGTACTTTCTGATTCAATCCAACTAATAAAAAAATAACTTTAGATATACAAAACAAGCTAAACTAATAGTTCAACTCCTATTTTACAATTTAAACTAATGTGTAGACACCACTCCTGTAAAAAAAGCAATATCTAGACTTGAAGATTTCCATTTAATGTTGAGTTCCTATATAGTTTTCGATTCTGTGTATTTTGAAGGCACACCGCCATCCATAACCTCAATTTCTCAGCGGGCTGGCCACATTAATTTCACAAAGTACAGTTGTGCTGTGCGCTGGGTGGCCAAAATTTGTCATTACATGTCCGTGCATGCTTGACTTGTCGTTGTCGCCATCGATTAGGGACCGCTCAACTCCCCCGTCGTCCGTGATCGGGGAATGTGGCGGGTGGAGTTGGGGGATCCTGTGAGTAATCGCAATTTGAAAGCGGAAAAGCGATGCGGAGCTCAACGTGATTCCTCTGCTACTGCTGCTACTGCTGCTGCTGATGCTGCTGCATGATTCATTTATCTTGTTAGCAATTTGTGTCCCCTGCACATTGCTCGCCGCTCAAGTGGGAAAAACTGGCGGCGAGGAAGTGCGGAATTACAGTTTGCCGGGATTTCATTACATGCGCAGCATTGTGAGCGAATCTAAAAACAAAATGGATGCGTCCAGTGCCAAAGGACATGACCCTGCCGGACAAAGAAGCACACAAAAAAACACAACATACTACCAGCAACAATACAAAGCAGAACACGTTCCTCAATAAGCAGAAAGTACACACTCCCACACACACACACCTCACCGAACCTGCACACATTTTCGTTGGCTCGTTGACTCTCCACTAGCACCACCCATTATCCGCCCTCTCGAGTGCACATAAGTGACGCTGGAGCTCAAAACTTTTACGAGATTGATTTTTCTAAGCAATTTAAAGTTCGTACTCATTGCACACTGCACGGAGCAAAAACCACTGGCCGCTACAACCCACCTACTGTCCCTATCTACCTGGTGCCCTTTGGTTGCAAGGGGAGACGACGACGGCCGACAGTAAAGAAATACTGAGCCAACACACAGTGCTCATTGCTCGTTTTCGTGAAATGTGAGAAATCCTCAACAGTTGCAGAGAAAGAAAATACTCAGCACTTTATGCAAAACTTCTAGCTTAGACAAATTAATAAAATCCCGAACTCAGAAGCATTTATATATTATTTATATGCTTTCTAAATACTCCACAACAATTAGAATAACTTTAACAGTTTAGTTCCTTTTCTATATGCTTAAAAACTTGGTTTTTAAAATGTAATCTCCGTTTTCTTCGGTGCAGCGCGCCGCCTTCCCTTCATGGGTGATACAAGGGGAGTGAGCAAACTGTATTGAGAGGCGGCCCAGGCTGGTGCGTTTGAAATGAAATCAAATATTTTGCTGGGCAACAATTTGTGCCCGTTGATATGGGCACCTGGAATCGGAGGAGCCGATGCAATTGCAGGACTAGTGGCTCTACTCCACTTCGGATCGATGTCAGGCAAACTGTTTGACTTAGAGTTGACTGCCTAGTGCTCCACATCGTCTACTCCATTGCTTTCCACCTGAATACGGGTCGGGGATTACACGCGTGTACACAATCAGTGTTGACAAATGCCGGGACAATTCCACTCGGCACCAGTGTTGGTCAGCGCGAGCAAATGCCAATCCAGCAACTTAAAGAGCTCTACAAGTTTACTTAAGCCTCCTGATTTTACTCAGTGTTAATCCGAATACTCCACAAGACACCAGTGCTCATTAATGGTGGGAAATGCAAATTCAGAGTGTCGGAAATATTCGTGTAGGCAACTTTGAGATCTCATTAAAATCTTGTCCTAATCAGTGTTAACCAATTCCATGAACTGTACCTTGGCACCCAGTGTTGGGTAGCGCCAGCTAGTGCTGTCAAATGCAAGCTTTAAGAGCCCTCCAACTCTGCGGTCTTCTTGTATCTTGCAACATATCTCAAACCGCTTTCCTCGAACCAAAACCCAGTTGACCAACATTCAAATACAAAGCCTAACAGCAGTTAGTTATCAACACCGACAAGGAGCAGGACTCAAGGAGCGCGCCCAAGGATGTGGACAGGAGCATTCAGGGGAAGCCAACGGAGAAGTAACTGGCATTGTGTTGACAACTCACAAGTTGCATTTAGTTAAGCAAATAAGCAGCAGACACACTGCGACACAGACAGCCAGAGATATGCAGGCAAATTGCAGGATTTACTTTGGGTACACTGGCCGAAAATGTAATTAAAATACATGACTGCTTGGGATTTTTTTTTGAATTGAATTTAAGTATTTTAAAGCGCAAATTATGGAGACAGATTATATTTAACAGAGTGATAATGTCAAGGCAAAGTGGAATGCATTTCTTAAATTTAAATGAATTACATATTGAGCTTATTAATACCCTTTTCTCAGTGTACACACATGAGCAAGAATTGGAGAGGAAGGTGGCTGGCGGTTGGAGCATATTTACATGCCGTTGTTTGTGCCAGTCACAGCTTAATATTTCAATATTTATGCTTTTAATAAATGCATATGCTCGAAACAAACTTCCGCCAGAAAAGCAAGAGCAACAGAATCCGAATCCAGGACTCACTGCAGAATATAACATACATCCACACATAACAAATATATATATATATGTATTTATATTGTAGAAGCTGCTTCCGCTTTAAGTTACTAAACTGCATGGCAGTAGCCGTAAAGTGAGAGAGCAACACTAATGCCTTTAAAGCCCATTTGTACATTAATTCAATATTTATTTGCCACTCTTCTCTCTCTATATATTTATATATATTATTGTAGCTGATATTAATCGATGATAATTGGCGACATCCTTTGGCTTTGTTGCCATATAATTGCCACTAATAATGTTGATTGGTGTCATTAGAGAGTTAACTTGTTGTTGGCTGCTGCCGCTTGCACTTTCTGCGTTCTTAACTAACTTGGCCAAACTCAACTCCCACTGGACAATTAGGCGTATTTCCGGTTTGCCCGGCTATTTTGTTTACATATTTGGGTCGAAAGCAAACAACGATTTATTATGGCATACTTTTCAGGTCCAGTGCAGGCCAAAGTGCCAAATGATTAATGGCCAATTATTGATTAAGATATGCAGGTGAACATGCCGCCTGCCTGAACTGAAATATTTAAAAGATCTCAATTATTATTCTAATTAAAGGTATTTCCTTTTTCTCGGCTTCTAGAATATCCGCTGAAACCAAAATTGCAACAATCTGTTCGATTTTATTATCACTTTCTGGATTCCGGCTACCGGCTACCGGTTTCGACCTGGTCAGCGGTAATTCGAAGCCATTGCCGGTCCCCCAACCCACCTCAAATCAAATTGCACTTTTCCCCTGTTGCTTCTTTGCACTCCCCTTTTTTTTTTACTTCATTTTTTGTTGTATTTTTAATAAGTTGCTGCTGCAACTTTTTCAATAAGTTGTGTGAGTCATGTTCTTGGTGGTATGGCGTCTTTGCCGGGATCCAGAACTCCTGGGCCGTTCCCGGGACACTCCAAGCTCCTGGCCGGACTCGCCAACCTCGCCCTGCCCTGTCCCTGTTCAAACTAATAATGAAATCGTAAACTAGTTCATCTTTTTTCCTGGCAAGGAAGAGAGAGCGGAGTCTCTGTGTGTGTTTGCTGCCCATCAGACGTCAGAAACGAACGCAGCCAGCGAAAAGTGTTTGAACAACAAAATCTCACACGCTACGACAATGCAGCAGCGCAAACTGGAAACTGAAAAGAGCAGAGGTGGGCTGTGGTGGGGGAAAATCTGCAGGGGGAAAACCCAGGCGAAAGTAGGGGGGGAAATGGAAGGGAAATGACAGGAGCAGCAGCTCCTGGCTCCGGCAAGTTTTTATTTATTTTATATGTTGTGCTTCTGCAGCTTCACCCACAGTAAGAGAAAAATGAGTAAAAAAAAAGAAGAAAGAAAGAAAACCGAAGTGCTGGCCAGGATGCAGGGACATCTAGAGCGCCCAGACACTGCCAATAAAAAACTGCAAATAGAAAATGTTTTGAACACAACTTTCCGTTATTTTGGCATTGGCTTTGGCTTTCGGATTTTTCTTCTTTTTTTTTTGGCTCTTGCCAAAACCGAATATATCGCCGGACATGGCAGCTTTCGGTTACGAGTATATATCTATATATATATAACATACAGACAGATGGCTTGTTATTACACTGATTTATAAATAAAGTGTAAATATTTGAGCCACACACACACGCTGGAATTGAAAGTCTGCCAATGATGGGCAACAGCCGAGAAGGATTTGTTGAGATTGCCTTTTCAAATGCAAAAATATTTGTTGTCAGTCAGTTAGTCAATCAGACAGTCAGTCATTCATTCAGCCAGTTGGTAGCCATTAACACCTGAAACCTAAAACTCTTGTGTATGCCTGATTTGTGTCCATGGGAAAATTCCAAGCCGGATTTACTAGAAATCAAATATTACAAAAATAGAAATAAATAAAGATTTACTTGGCAAGGCTAAGCTCTGCTTTATTACAGAATTATCTGACTATATTCTTGAATAAATACAATGAGATGGGGGAGAAGAGGTACAAAAAATACAGAAAAATCTGTGCTAAACATTTGCAAAGAAATGTAGGAAACAACATTGAGAACATGCGCTATTTTTATATAAAATAATGCTACCCCTACGCTTTTAAATCATTCAAAAAGGTTTCTAAGAGTATTCCACAATAGTACGCTGTAATTGTTACCTGAAACATTTTATTTCATACTTTTAGACACCTTTTCGAGGGATTTCCAAATACTAGCGATTTCTGTGGCACCCCTGAGAGACACTTCTTAAATAGAGATAGTTCCTAAAATTATTGAACTTAAGTTAAGACTTCTCTTGGTTAAAATATATTAAGAAATACCTTTTCTCTGAGTGAGCACAACTGTACCTGTCATATTTGCCTAAAGATTGGTATTCTCAGCTGGATTTCAATTTTAGTTTCGCTTTGAGGCTTTTCTGATTATTTTCCTTCATTTAAACCAGACAAGTCCTGCGGAGGAAGTCCTTCCGCTTCACGCCTTGACTTTCAGCCTTTCAGCTTTGTATTCTTTGGGTTTTTTTTTTTTTTTTATTTTTTCGAACAGTCCTTAAGGGACGACGCCGCCCCTGTTTATCTGTGTGCAAGTATTTGATTTAGGAATTTCACTTTCGCAATGCACTATTCTCTGTCTCTCGCTCTGCTCCCTTTTCAATTTCCAAGTCATCTCTGCAGTGGAGATTTATTGGCAGGCAGCACAGTCCTTCGTCCTGCGCTCGTTAGTGACCCTTAAGGGAAAGGGAGTGGCAGGTTCGGTGGTGGGAAGCGGGGCCATTGTCGCGCACATGTCTTGGACTTTGCGCCTGATGCTTGAATTGCTTTTATGTGCCCGACAGTTTGTTTAAAATTATATTACGTATACGCCACGTACCACCAGCTCCGCTTGGATTGTCAACATGAGCCAAGGATAGCAGGGGCGTAAGGAAGGTGGCGCAAAAGGCAGGAGAAAAATCTACTGTCCTTTCTGCGCTTGGCTTGCATTTTTCCCTAGTCCTTTTTTTACCGTCAGTCCTCTCTGCTGTGCAAATGAATGCGAAAAAAGCAAAATCAAACAATTTGCGAACACCTCGAGACCCAGCAATTGTGCTTGGCCAAACAAGCACTCGGAAAGTATATATTTTGCATTTTTTATATAGCAGAAATAAGTTTGTTAGGAAAGCTAGAATAATAAAAAAAATTTTCAACCTTCCCCCCCCTATATAATCAAGAGTAATTATTGATTACGTTAGCATATTGTTTGTTTTCCATAAAATAATAAAAGAAAATAGTTAATTACATATAAATCATCAAATAATCAAACATAATCCTCCCTTTAGGTGATCATGTATAAATTAACAGTCCTGTAGGTGTAAAAAGGCGAATTGTTTGTTTTATTAATTGTTTCTTTATAAAGTTTACCAAAGTTGTTAGGTTAAGTACTAGGTTTTTATGGTTTTCTTTAGTAAATTTATGTAAAATCCCTTCTTTCTTTATTTTAATTTATGCTAAGCACTTTTTACTTTTAAACTAACCTAACTTTCAATCATTTTATCCTTTCCAGTGGCCATTACCTGGACGAATGCCCCTGAGAACCAATACCCCACCCTGGGCCAGGACTATGTGGTAATGTGCGAGGTAAAGGCCGATCCCAATCCCACCATCGATTGGCTGCGCAATGGAGATCCGGTAAGTGGACTTTATTATCCCCTCCAAAAGGCAACAACCAACAAAATATCCTATCCCAATTCCCCCCTCTAGATCCGCACTGGTGACAAGTATGTGGTGCAGACCCATGGCCTGCTCATCCGCAACGTTCAGGAGGACGACGAGGGAATCTACACCTGCCGGGCGGCTGTGATCGAAACGGGCGAGCTGCTGGAACGTACCATTCGTGTTGAGGTCTTCATTCAGCCGGTGATTGTGTCGCTGCCCAGCGAATTGGAGGCCACCGAGGGCCAACCCTTTGCGGCGAATTGCACGGCCACCGGTAAGCCGGTGCCGGAGATAAGCTGGATCCGTGATGCCACCCAATTGAATGTGGCCACCGCCGATCGCTTCCAGGTGAATCCACAAACCGGTCTCGTTACCATCAGTTCGGTCATTCAGGAGGATCATGGCACCTACACGTGTCTGGCCAAGAACAAGGCCGGCGTGGTGGACCAGAAGACCAAGCTGAGTGTGCTGGTGCGTCCGCAGATCTATGAGATGTACAATGTGACTGGTGCAAGGAACAGGGAGATTGCCATCACCTGTCGGTCCAAGGGTCGCCCGGCACCAGTTATCACCTTCCGGCGATGGGGCACCCAGGAGGAGTATTCGAATGGCATCCAACTGGACGACAACAGGATCACCTTGGAGCGTTATTTCGATGAGGATCGCGGCGAGAGCACTGGCACCCTGCGCATCAACAATGCCCAGCGCAGCGACGATGGTCTGTACCAGTGTATTGCGCGAAACAAGGGATCCGATGCCTACAAGACCGGACACATTACCGTTGAGTTTGCCCCTGACTTTACTCATATGAAGGATCTGCCACCCGTCTTCTCGTGGGAGCAGCGCAAGGCGAACCTCAGTTGTTTGGCCATGGGTATTCCCAATGCGACCATCGAATGGCACTGGAATGGCCGCAAGATCAAGGATCTGTATGATACCAACCTGAAGATCGTCGGCACCGGACCCCGCAGCGACCTCATTGTTCATCCGATAACGAGGCAATACTACTCCGCCTACAAGTGCATCGCCACCAATATCCACGGCACCGCCGAGCACGACATGCAGCTGAAGGAGGCCCGTGTCCCTGACTTTGTTTCCGAGGCCAAGCCCAGCCAACTGACGGCCACCACGATGACCTTCGACATACGCGGCCCGCCCACCGAACTTGGTTTACCCATTCTGGCGTTTAGTGTACAGTACAAGGAGGCCCTCAATCCGGACTGGTCGTCGGCATACAATCGCAGCTGGTCACCGGACTCACCGTACATTGTGGAGGGACTAAGGCCGCAGACAGAGTACAGCTTCCGGTTCGCTGCCCGCAACCAGGTGGGACTGGGCAATTGGGGCGTCAATCAGCAGCAGTCGACGCCGCGTCGCTCGGCGCCCGAAGAGCCCAAGCCACTGCATCATCCGGAGCAGCATGACCAGGAGGAGCCGGTCATCTCATCCCCGTATTCCGATCACTTTGAGCTGCGTTGGGGCGTGCCCGCCGACAACGGTGAGCCGATCGACAAGTATCAGATCAAGTACTGCCCGGTAAGTCACCAGATCGGAAGCTCCAATAATAAATA
Source organism: Drosophila kanapiae (assembly GCA_008042475.1). NCBI lineage: Eukaryota > Metazoa > Arthropoda > Insecta > Diptera > Drosophilidae > Drosophila > Drosophila kanapiae. The sequence goes on from VNJM01001267.1 coordinate 14,051, forward strand.
AGTCCAATAAAGTAATAATATTTCTCTCTCGGCAGGGTCTGAAGATGTCTGGCACCTGGACGGAGCTAGAGAACTCCTGCAACACCGTTGAGGTCGTTGAGACCACATCCTTTGAGATGACGCAACTGAATGGGAACACTTATTATCGCATCGAGCTGAAGGCACATAACGCCATCGGCTACTCATCGCCAGCATCCATCATCATGAAGACGACACGAGGTGAGTCCGATTCCGCTAATAACAATCTCGGCACGTTGCTCTATTCGGCCGGGTTCAACTCCGGCGTCGGTGCGCTACACAAACGACTGTTCACACCAACCACACCATTCACATCGACAACAACAACCACAGCCACATCGATAACAACAGCAACAACAGCAATCATTACGCTGGCCACCACAATAAGCATAACATTACTTAGTGTCCTAGCCTCAATGTTAGTTTAAAAGCCGAAAGAAAAAAGCGAAAAAAAAGAATAATTAAGGAAAGCAAATCGAGGGATCGATGGGTCGGCAACAGTGTGAACGGGTGGCCAGTGTGTATGGGTGCATTTACTCATCCGGTCATCGCTGTTGTTCGGCCCATGGACCCTTCGACTTGGAGTATTCCAAAACTGATCGAATCGAATCGAATCTTATCCCAGCAAGAACATGAAACATATATTTAACTGAAGAGAAAATTTCTATATACACTCACTCTCACACACATTGAATATATATATATAGATAAAGACATAATTTTTACTGCTCTATATATACATATACGAATATATAGTATGAATATGATATATCCCAGATATAATCGATCAATTTTGCATACATTTTTGTAGTGTTCATTTCAATTGCGTTTCAACCTTTTGTTTTTTTGTGTTGTTCACACTCAGTGTAATGCCCCCCGCCCCCCATTCATCCCGTAATGCGTCTCCTGTCCCAGGTGTATCGTTATCGATACATTTTTGTTACTTTTAATTTGCTCAACGTTATAAACTTAATTTTGTCCTATGTTCTGGAACATTATGTTTGGTTTTGCATGTTTTTGTGCGTTCTGATCTGTCTAGAGCATCTTACCCTTAATGCCACTTAACCAAGTAAGCGCCATAAGCCCTACAATTTTTATCGATAATTTATGATAATGCATACATTCCAACCGACATGACCGACATACACACACAGACACACCACCACAACCCACACTGAGCCAAAAAGCAGCCAAAATGGCAAAGTGTTGCAACGCATTTGATTTCGAGCATTACATTTCGAGCCCCAGAACGTCATATTCACACTTCGCAGTCAAATGCAAAATTCACACCAGAGGGCGCGCGCGCACAAGCAGTGGCCAAGCAGTGCGCATGCGCGCGCGCCTCAGTCAGTTCTGTTGTATAGAAGAAATGTGAGAGATGCGCATCACGAATTCAAATTTAGCTTACTTTAATTATGCTCCATTTTTTTTTATTACCATTCTTAAGCATTTACTTAATTATAATTACCAACACTATAACATTACACATATATCTTTGTGACACGAAGAACGAGAAATTGACATATATATAATTTTATATTTTTGTGTGTGTGCATATTCATCACAGTTTTTTGATTGTAATATTATTAATGAAAGTATGAAACTTGAAAACAAAAACCTTGTTAAATGTAAATCCTAGTACGTAAACGAATAGCGATGAAAACAAAAAAAAAAAACAAACAAAAAATATGATTTCCTTTTCTGTTTTGAAATTTGGACTACTACCACTAGAGTTCTTCATTATTATTATGATAATTATTATTATTTTTAACACATCGATTATGATTTTGAATTAATTTGATTTTGTGTGTATACTGCGACTACTACTATTTCTTTAGTTAAATTCTTCAATTATAAGCAAAATGAAAAGTTTCTCAAATAAAACATTTATATAAAAACAAAAAAAGAAAACCAAACGAAACAGACTGTAATTTACTCATCTCTTTTTTATTATCAGTTATCTGCCTGCGTCGTCTCTTTCTCTCTCTCTCTCTGTGTCTGTCTCTATATCTGTCGCTGTCTCTCTCTTTCACTCACACTGTCTCTTTTTTCCGCTCTCGCCGTCGATATGTTGTCCTCTTTTGTTGCTAATTTTAAGTAAATGTTGTGCGTAGTTTGTGTTTGTTTTGTGTCTCTTTTTCTCTCTCTCTCGTTCCACTCTCCATTCTCCACTGTTTCTTTGTGTGTACCGTTATCCTAGCAGATCCCGTTGCCATCCCAGTTCCCGTTCCCATTACCTCCCGCTTTCGCCTAGACATAACCTCAACTTTAATAAGTAACCTCTTGATCTTTTGGCTAACCAGTGGACTTAGTGTGTGCATCTAATTAGGCATTTAGTCATAGTTATTATACCTAACCAACCAAAAGACAAGCAGAAACTCAACTAACTAACACATTTTGGTCGAGCAACAAGTTCCCCTTTTGTTAGAATAACAAAACACACACACACACCAACTCGAGACAAACAAAAGAAACAAAGAAACAAACTAACTAACTAACAAACTAACCCACATAACACACACTCTTACACCCAACCTACTTGCACATTGTGTTTCGATTCGTCGCCGTCGTCGTCTCAGTAACCAAAACTAAACTAAAAAACTAAAAAAAAAAAAACATGAATAAGTAAACTAAAACCCGTAACCCGAAAAACCCGAAAATTTAATGTGCAATGAAGACCAACCAACAGCAACAACAAAAATTGTTCTTTTGTGTGTTTCCTTTTCTTCCTTTTTCTTCTACCACTTTTTCTTCCTTGTTTTTTCTCTCTTTTATGATGTGTGTGTGTGTGCTTAAAACCACAACAACAACAATCTCCTACTACCAAAAAAAAAATAAAAACAAATCAATGAAAAACCAAATAACTGTACAAAAAATACCTAAACCAAAATGCGCAAAATTCGAAAATATCCAAAAATACGAAATTCGAAATCGAACAGACAACCCGCATCCCCAAAAGGCGAGCGGCGCTCCATCCCTGGCTCGACTGCTTGCTCTCTGCGCTGCTTTGCCGATAATGCTGATCCTGCTGCCGCCAACGACGCCGCACACTGCTTAAAGGACCCCCTCCCCCAGCTGCCAATCAAGAAGAAGAACCACACACACACGAAAGCAGTGCGCTTGGAGGATCCATCCGCTGGCCGTGTTTATCAAGGGTTTTCCATTCTGTAGTTTCCCCCTCTGTTTTTTTGGTGTGTGTCAATGTGTAAATAATAAGAAAACCAGAAGAAAAAAATATATAAAAAATACTAAAAAAAAAAAAGCAAAAAAAGAAAGAAAGAAAATAAATGATACATTTAAATAGCATGAGATAAAGCGGAAATACAGAGTTATGTTAAATGTGCTCAAGTAGAGAATATGATCAATAGGAATATCACTTGGGGCGGGTAACGAATCTATTAACTGTACAAAAAAAAAGAAACAAAAAAAAACGAAGAGAATATCGATGGGAATAGAAAAACGGAATGCCAAAGCCGAGTCACAATGCTTACACAATGATGATAATGATTGTACTTACGTATCCCCAAATCCTATGTCTAACCGCTAGAGACCTTGTTTAACTACCACTAAGCCGATGATAAGTTTGTTATTTAGTTGTATATGTATATGTATGTATGTGTATAGCGAGAGCATTTATTATTATTATTATCATTATTATTCAACACCGATGCAACCCAGTTCCGCTTAGTTCAATGTGAATTTTACAACACTGCCAAGCGAATAACATAAAGTAAACCAAATTTATACATATATAACAAATTTTAGCGAAATTCTACACCCAAAAGTAAAAGAAAAAACGAAGGGAAAGTAATATCAAGTGCATACGAGTACAAGAAGTTACCAAAACAATTACATTTACACGTTTACCAACACCTACGATTAGCCAAAAAGCTTCTTCCAACACTGTTTTCCCGAAAGCAGTTCACTCCGAGTCTCTGTTTCTGTTTTTTTTTGGAGCGCGCGTGTACGAACACGTTAAGAGAGGGGACAATAAATAACTCAAACTAAGTTAAAGTGCGACTATGTCTAATTACGAATTTTTGCTCAAAACACACCACACTTTCACACGGACTCACACACACAAGGTGTATCGAAGCGATTTTACCTTCCGTTGATAGCGCTTAGTGAATGCCAACTAGAGAATGCAAACTCGACTTAGACGAACCGATGATATTCCTGTATACACGCGATTTTTTTATAGCAAGCGAAATCGATTTTTCTAGCCAAATATATATATATATTATCGTAAATCGGAAAATAAAAAAGCAAAAAAAAAGGACGGGAAAATAAAAAAGAAAGCAATTTATACCTTTACAATATCTAGTTATACATACGTATACACCATATAGTTAGTGAATAATTCAGCCCGCCTAACGTTGCTGACATGGGGATAGTGTTTGTCTTTTTTTTTTACATATATATATATATCTATATATATATATATATAAATTCCAACTCCCTTGATCCTTTCGAGGGCAAGCCCACACAGAAATCACACTTGAATACATACATATAAAAAGCAAACGAATATAATGGTGTCATGATAAATGTTGTAAGCAAAACGAAGAAGAAAAAAGAAAAAGGAAAAGCGATCAAGAAAGCCTACCACTTAAGCAGTTCATTTTTGGGTAATAAAGAACACAACTTTAACAGAAAGCAGTACGTGCGTATGTGTGACTTGGGGTTGCCAGGGTTGCCATCACCAACCAGCAAAATCGGATGCCGCCAGGTAACAAGGATGCGTAACGTAACCCCCCGTTTATCTATGTTACTCTATAGTTGCCTCGTTTCTATATATATCTTTTTTTTTGCACTGCACACAAGACACTAACAGCCCAAAATTGTATTTTCCCACAAAAAAACAAACCCCAAAACAAAGAGAGAAAACTGTTAATAAAACAAACCTTATTGTTGATTGTTCATTGTTGTTTATGTTTATAGTTTTAACAAAAAGAAAAAACAAACAAAAAAAACCAATCACCTTCCAGCACTCTAGCCAAACGATCCCTCAAAACTTCCCTAATATCCTTATATCCCCTATATCCCATATATATCTCGCAATATACATAATCTTTACACACCAAATGTACAAAAAAATAATAAAAATTTGCTCCTTAGTTGAAACTGCCTAACACTGCTTGTATACTTTGCATATTGGCCTAATTCTGTATTTTGTATTTTTGCAATTGTAAAAACAAAAAATCACAAAAGAAAAATACGTTTCGTACATACTTTTTGTTTCTGCTTCTTTCACTCTCTCTCTCTCTTTCTCAGTCTTTTTAAAAGGCCACATTTTCCTTGCCATTTTCCCAAACTTTCCACACTTTCCCCCTTGGCTGCATGCTTTATTTGTATCCTGTTATCCTGGAAGCAACCTATATCAATTCCGTTTGCTTTGTTTGAAACAGCTTTTCGTGTTATGTCGAATTGGTGCCATTTATTATTTTGTTACTTATTATTATTATTATTTATTATGATTGCTAATTACTCTTACCACTTTGATTTCGTTTGATCTTGGCTATTGTTAACGTTACCGGTTATGTTCCTAATTATTTCGAAACCACCAAATAATACACACACAAAAATGTAAAATACTTTTCAACCAGATATTAACCAGCAATTAAGAAAGAAGGAGACAAATCCAATAATAAGCGAGTGTTTTTAACTGTGTAAGATTAGCGTTTAAGGAGAGAGTGGAGTCTCCTAGGCTAGTTTAATGCCAGGTGCTGGCGTTTACCCGTGTACCACCTAGTGATAAGCCCCCCGCCCTCTGAGCCCCTTTGAATCTGAGAATCTTACTAATCAAGTACACTTTGTTCCCCCCTATCCCGCACCTCCTTTAATCCACATCGCAAAAAAAAACAAACAAAACAACAGGCAAAGATGTGATCCAGGTGGCGGAACGACAAGTCTTCTCCTCGGCAGCTATTGTGGGCATCGCACTGGGCGGCGTCCTACTGCTCCTCTTCGTGATGGATCTCCTGTGCTGCGTCACCGTTCACATGGGCGTCATGGCCACCATGTGCCGCAGGGCCAAGCGATCGCCATCGGAAATCGACGACGAGGCCAAGTTGGGCAGGTAAGCTACATGAATTTGTTCTCTTTATTCTTTAGTTACTATTACTATACACAAAAAGAATTACTTAGATGCCAGGGAAGAGAGGGTTTAATTCGATAGCATATTATTATATTTTTGAATCTTTTCAGGCCTAATTTTAAAAATCCTTAGTGTTCTTTTAAGAAACTCACAAATCTCTATTTTATTAAATTGAAGAAGAACTCTCAGGCTTGAATTAAGCATTAAATCGAGTTCCTTCCGTCTCTAACTGATAACAATCGAATTAAGCCCTCAACCTTATCGACTATCAACTAGATTTATCGTATCTTTTTCTGTGTATTGACTTGATTGGAAAGTGATACGAATATTGCACTAAAAATCCGAATCGGAAACCGTATTAAACATTGTTCTTATGGTTTCTCTGCTTTCTGCTTGTGTTTTTTTCCCCACTCCTCACAAAATCAAAACCGAAAAACAGGCGCCAGGACTTCGAGTACAATTGGCTCTATGCGCGGCCCAAGTCCTTGTTGTTCAATCGCAATTCCCTGATATCCGTCTGAGAGATTTGGCCCAGATTCAGTGCACTGTTAAAATTAAACAAACAAAAAATTACCTAAATGTACTATAACTTTACCTTTTCGTTTGTCATACAATTTTTAGTGCAATATTGAAATGTATTTAAGAAAACAAAAACAACACAAGTCAACTCATTACTTGAGTACAATTTTTTACATTTTTCCACACAATACACAGAGTTTTGCTTAGCAAATCATTTCCTTAGTTTGTTGCCTAATTGTACCAGATTGTTGCGTTGTTATAATGTGTGTAAATTAGGAAGTTAAGAAGAGTTATATTTAGAGTTAAGAGTTTCAATTGAGAAAATAATCAAGATGAGAGAATCGCATAATTTGTTTAACAAACTGAATATATATGTGCTTTAATTAAAGGATTTTAAATACTTTATTTACTCAATTGAAGCTCCATTAAAATTTAAACACACACGCATTGTTTCATCATACATTTTAAACACCAAGCTTTATCTATGTGTCCTACTCTCTCTGCTAAAATACTAAATCAAACCTCATCATGTATTATTCCCACCTCACACACACACACACACCCATCATATTTCAAAAACAAAAACCAAAAAAATCCAACCAAAAAACCGATCCACATCAACCCAAAACCAACCAAAAAACCTCAACCATCTAACCAAGCAGTCTTTATGGTTGGCGTTTTCCGCTACCTTATTGCAGTGGCCAATTGGTAAAGGAGCCGCCACCGTCGCCGTTGCCACTGCCGCCGCCGGTCAAGTTGGGCGGTTCGCCCATGACATCGCCATTGTACGTACCCCGCCTATAGTTGCCATTTCCTTATCCGTTTTTCGTTTCCATTTCCGTTTCCGTTACGCTACTCTCTACTCTTGACAGCCTCTACTCGGGCTTCTCGCTAGCTGCTGCATCCTTATTGTGCTCCTTATGCCTCTATGTTGTGCTCCTATCATCCTCTATCAACCCGATTACCTATAAATACCTCATAAGTCATATTTTCATTAGCTAGCACTGCATGCCGCCTCATTAAGTTAAGATGTCATAGTCCTTGTGCGCTTATGACACTCACAGGGAACCTGATAGAAGTATAATTATTTTTGAATATATGATTTTCTTAAGATGAATTCGTTTTGAATGCCTTTTTTTATTATTATATTTTAAAGACACAGTGATATATATTTTTACAGTATCTATCCTATGTAATCAATTGCTATAAATCGAAAAAATACTTGTTGCCCTCTTAAATAAGTATTTTTTCTCTTTTTAAGGAATAGGTAAAACAATTAAAAGTCCAAGAAATGCAATTATTATTATTTTAAAAGTAACATTTTAAGAATAATCTTTATTTTAACTTTCCTAAAAATAAAAAGAAGGAAAAGATAATTCCACTTATCAAGCAGTGCCCTTGTCAAGCAGTACACAATCAGTAGTTATTTTTATTTAATTTTATTTACCAAATTGATACTGCGTATTTTTTTGCTTACTAAATAATTTAGCTTTGCTATATGATATGGCCACTGTAGTTTTTAAAAGCAATAACAATATAAACTATTTATAATAGCAAAAGGTGAGTGCCTTGCTATAAAGCAGTGAATGTGCACCGCTTGGCATGTGTAGAGCAGACAGCTTTCGCATGGCTGCAAGCAGTTCTTAGCTTGGAATGACCGTTGAGTTTCCGAAATTCAAAAATTTTAACTATCAATTAATTGCATTTAATTTAATCTGTTCACAGAGATGAAAAGGAGCCGCTGCGCACGCCCACCGGCAGCATCAAGCAGAACTCTACCATTGAGTTCGATGGCCGCTTCGTGCACTCGCGCAGTGGCGAGATCATTGGCAAGAATTCAGCGGTGTAAGTCTCCCAGTTCGTGGAGTTGAAATCACAGGATCCAGGATAAAGAATCAAGGAGAACGTGCACAAAGGCGGACAGAGTGAATGCTGAATGGGAAAGAGATACACAGATACACAGGATACGATCAAAAGCCAAAGAACACTTGAATATCGCATCGATTGGCACTCTGAGTTGGTTTTTCATTTACTTTCGTACACGGCGTAAATCTAACTAAATGTCTCTACTATAAATACATACGATATCTAAAGCATCTAACATCTAACACACACCCAAAACATAGCACACTAAGCTCGAAGAAAAACACAAAAAGATGGCAGATAAGGTAATATAGCTCCATGTCGCTTCATTTATCTAGTTTACAAACTTTTTGAGCATTTTCTTTGCATTTGCTTTGCCTTTCTTATCAAAACACAAACACACGGACACAATAATATTAACAATTTAAAGATTAAAGATATAAAGGAGATAAGAAGGAAAGCGAGACCCTAGCCTAAGTAATATATATGCAAGAAAGAAATCTTAAATTAATGCCTTACAAAAGAAAAAAGAAAACAAACAAAATATTACATTTATTTAGCAGTTAAACGCGACAAAAAAGAATGGAAGGGAAGGATGGGATTTATGCATGTAAGCCGCAAGGAATGATAACGATTTCTTTAGTATAACTAACTTAAACATGCCATAAATAAGTTTAAACATTAAGTTTGCATTGATTGTCACCCCCGTCATCATCCCCCCACCACCCACCAATTCGTAGTATGTACTTAAACAAAAAAAAACGCTGAACAAAAGACTTGCGAGCATTTCTTTCTCTCTCTTTATAGAAGAGAAACAAAGATAAATAATATACAAAAAGAGAAAAAACAAAAAGGGACTTGAATATTTTAGTTTTTTTTTTATATAAATTAAAGAAATCCTTGGTTTCCTATTCGGTAACTCGTATACTTAATACACTTAATGAAAAATGCTCAATGTATATTAAATTGATGTTCGAAATTGTCCAAATCGAAAATGTTTACAAGCTGCTTAGCGTTTCCGTTGCCGTTTCCGTTTCCTGTTCATCCCACATACACACAAAACAAGAAATGACAGTTCAAAACGCTAAGAAACTAACCTAAAATTAATTGCTTAGTTAAAAGAGAACAAAAGGATAACGAATACTCTAACGGGAGGATAACGTTAACCAGAACAAGAAGGAGAACGAGAACGAGAATAGAACGAAGCAAGAACAAGAACGAGAACAGATCAAGAACTAGGACGAGAACGGGACGAGAACGAGAGATTGCCAAACATTTAACGCTCGCTTATCATTTATCATTCATCCTTTCACCGATGCTCAGTTTTGTGTTACAAGTATTTTCTTATGTATGTAAAAATTAAACAAATTGTATGTTAAGCGATCTAACGGATATATAAATCTATAAATATATGAATGTACATGTATTTAAAAGTTACTTGTAAGTCTTTTTTTTTTCTACACACAAAACGGAATAATACAAGAATAAAAACCGTAAAATACATCAAATATATATATATGTATATCTGTGTGTATACAAGCCGATCTGAATGTATGTATATGTATGTATTATCCCTTAAAGAAAGCGCAGTTTTATTTGAAAAACAAATCCTTCGTAGAGATCAGATCCCTGTTTTCCTGGTTTACCCGCCCACGAGCTTTTGTAGCTTCTGTTGCCTTGCCAGAGCTTTTTTACCTTATATATTATAAAATATGAACGATACGATAACTACATACGATATATACACAAACCTCTTGAAGCCAGTCGGATTATACAGATTGAGGAATGCGGCGGAGAAGGCTACACCACACACACTGATCTGTAATTAATGTGTAAATTGTTTAACAACAACTTCTGCTTCTTGCCAATCGAGCGAGTGTGTGTTTGCTGCATATGAAATATGCATCGCTCGCAGGAACAGGAACAGGAACAGGAACAGGACTCTTTATGCTACTATAACTATATTTAGTTCCGTTCCGGCGGGCAGCAGCAGAGTGTAGCTTTTTATAATGACAACTAAACTATAAATTGAAACAAAAATTATACATACAACGGGGGAAGAATAAATCGTATTTACTGTACCATAATAATTCCACAACAATTGTTTTATTTTCTGGCGGTTTGTGAATAATAAAAAAGACTTTCTTCTAAGTTAATCAACTGAAAGTAACTCTCTTTATTGTTGCTTTGAACAGGAGGCACATTCTCATTCCTGCCGACGATATTTGACAATTTTTGTAGCTAGTCTATTTTATACAATTAGCATATTTTATTAGCATTGAACCGGAGGCACAGATGGATCTAACTTTCTGGATTTTGATTGGATTTTGAGCATTATACACCTAAGATTACTTGGTAAAGTTCTTTCTTCGCTAATACTCCTCGGGGGTGTCACTCCCAAAGTAATCTCTTCATTTTATTCTATTAATTATTGTGCTTTGGGCTAATTAATCGATCAAGCTTGGTAATAAAATCGAAGTTGGGTGTTGTATTTACAAACAAAATGCTCTTTGTGCTTAAAATAATACAGATTTTATCTAAAAATAAAGAAGAAAGCTGACAAAAACATGTTACTTAAGCAAAGTTATTGCTTTTAATTAATTTGTTATAATTTGATAAAAAAGTATGTAGGAATTAATTAAAATTGAACTTTTGACTTACAAACCTGATCGATTATCGCTTAAATACTAAGGTGAGGCTTTAAGTAATTGCGCTTAAACTCAGGGATGGCAGAAAATATCAATATGTGAATCGATATTAAATGATCAATACATAAATCGATGTTTTGCTTGATAAATCGGAACAATATCATAATGTTAGCTTTAAAGATAATCAAAATATAATCAGAGGACAAATAAAATAAATGGATATTAATTGGAACTAAGAAAAATACATTAATATTGATATTAAAACAGTAAAGGCGGAACTTTTCGTTACTTAACATTTTGATATAACAAACTTTAGGAAAAATAAAATAATATTAATCGGATATTACTTGGAAAGAGAATTATATACAATTTAGAGGTACTTAAAATTAGGATATATCAAGCTGTACGATTTTTTCGATATTATATTGAACGCGATACATCATATCGAAATTTTCCCCTCGAAAGACACATCCCTACTTAGACTAGGCAGAGGTATACAGATCTTATGATTGATTCTGCGAGGAAATCACAGATCTCTGGACGATCTGGAGGAAGTGACACCCCACAGGGTCTTTGTTTTGTGAGGACAACAGAACATATTAAATAAATTCACTAAGAGGAGGACAGGAGACACACTCGCTGGCTAAATATATATGTATACAGTCCACGAGCTGGTTACACCTCCATGCCGCCATCGGAACGCTTGCCGTGCTTGAGCAGCGCCTCCTCGGCGGTGAGCTTGGTCTTCTCGGTGCGCGTATGCCACACGAGGACGTCCCGGCAGGCATTGGCCAGCGGCTGCAATTGCTCCCGGGTAGTCAGATGCCGCAAGATCTCGCTCTCCTGATAACCGCGCTGCACTTCGTACGAGAAGAGGGCCTGGGGATTGCGTACAAACAGATCCATGCTAATGGCAAATGCGGCCATATCAATGGGGAAGGGTCGTTCCGGCCGCCAGGCGGCATTGAAGCCGGTAACCTGTTTCTGATCCTCACTGAGATACGGTCGCTCCACCATCAAGCCGCCAACCAGGCCGACGGGCCAGACACCAACGCGACCACGCTGTATTTTCGACATTTCGGCAAAGAGCTCGGTGGAATAGGAGTTGTCGTCGTCCATAAAGAAGACAATCGAGTGACGGTCGCTGTCGACGTTGTTGCGCAGCCAGGTGAGCGCCAAATTGCGCTGCTCGACGCCGCGTGGCTTAATCCAGTTGGGATCCTTGCCCTGCAGCTTGAACTCTGGCGGCGTCTTGATGTTTAGCTGCGTGGAGCGTTTCTCCAGGCCGGCGCGTTGTAGCAGGCCGGTGACCAGCGGACTTGTGGCATTCGCATCCTCCACAATGATCCAGTGCAGGTGCGGCAGCAGCATGAAAAGGTGCGATAGCCTAGACAAAGGATATTAGGAACCTTTGCAGGAACTCTGGGAGCAGGCACAAGTCTCACCTGGTCAGCTCCGCCTTTTGTGCGGGTCGCGTATACGTCGGCGTCACCGCGTAGATGGTCGGCAACGTGTCCGCCTGTGCGTATATCGCCTGCATGAAGTCCGGACCTTGGCAGGTGCGCTTGCCATTCCGGTGAACCATCATTAGGACCACCAGGAAGACGATGATCAGCACCAGCACCTGGCGCGGCCGAATGCGGACCTCCGACATCTGAGCTGCTCTGCCTGTGCCTCACTGCTGTGTCCCCAAAAACCCTAAAATGGCCAAAATTGTTTGTTTACTTTAAAAAGCTTAGAAAAGGTTGAGTGGTGTGAGTAGTGTGTCCGCCAGATTTTGCGTTTAAAATGCTTAAAAACGGCGGAGAAAGAGCGGAGGTTTTTTCCCTGCACGACACAGCTGGTCACACTTAAGTGTAGGTACCAAGGAAAGTTATGCATATTTTTAAATTAAATTTTAAATTACTTATATGATTTCATGTACCAGGCGCTCAGAATGCAGCAGAACGATGATTAGTTTAGTGTAAGCATATTTTATAAGCTGCTCAGTGTGAATATATTTTGCTCTCTCTTTGATTTGTATGGCCAAATAGAAAAAGAAGAGAAAGAGAGCGAACGTTCGTCGTCATTGCATATTTAAATAGGTGCATCGCTGCTCTACTGATTTCTGTTCGCCTGTTACACGAAATGTAAGAAGCGGGCAATTGTTGTTATTGTTTCGATAACAAATAGTTTCTAATGAAGTTTTCCCTGTACAAACTTATCAAATGCATGATTTCATGTACCAGGCGCTCAGAATGTAGCAGGAGGATGATTAGTTTATATATATTTTAAAACTATTTAGCGCTATCGCGAGAGTTGCTCAGTGTGACCATATTTAAAACAGTTTAATGCACTGGCGAGAGCTGCTCTCTCTTTGATTCGTATGACCAAAAAGAAAGAGAAGAAAAAAGAGCGACCGATCGACCCACGTCATCGCATATTTAAATATGTAGCTGCATCGCTGCTCTACTGATTTCTGTTCGCCTGTTACAGCAAATGTAAGAAGCGCGCAACTTGTTAACAACAAGGTTCTGTTGGCTGTAAAAATGTATGAAAGGTATGAAATGCGTAATCTTATGCATCAGGCGCTCAGAAGTTTCCAACGCAGTGAAAGAAGTCCCTTTAGCCATGTCCGGCTGAAAACTAGTCTCAGTTTTTGTGCTATCTGAAACATAACTATATTAGTAATGAGTGAAATATAGGAAATTTAAAAGAATTTAAAGCTATAAATGAAAATCTAAAGTTTAGATACAATTTCCAAATAATTATTGTCGGCGAAATAACTTCGTTTTTATGAGTATCATTTTCCAAAGTATGCATTTAATATTTTTGGAAACAAAGCTAAAATGTTGATCCATAGCAGGCGCTCAGAATAACTTTCTTGGCAGGCAGGCAGGCAGGCAGTAGAAGCAGCTGCTCAATCCAGTTCGTTCAGTTCAGAGCACTCGGTCAGTCCAGTCAGACGAACAGTCACAAAATTCAAGCATATAGATATATACTTATATCCAGCTCCGGACTCGTTTATAGTTTGTTTGTTACCACTGGAAAATGACGAATACCGCCAGTTCGGCGTCCGTGTCCGCGGCCTTGATCGGTGATAGCACCATGCCAAAGTCTGAGCTAGTATATCCGATATCCGGCGGTCCAGATCCACTCGTGCACAAAGTGAAGCTGATCGGATGCAGCGTTATGACCAACAATGAGCTCGAGCGTCACTTCAATCTCCATCACCTCACCGACAAGGACCTGGAAAGCGTGGGCCTGGAGCGCAGCTCGCTGATCGATGACTATCGTCTCATGCACGAGATCTCACTGACGCGCCAGATGGCTGAGAGGAAGCCTGCCATGTCGGAGGACCGTATCAATGGAATCATGATACTACAGCGCAAGCTGGGAATGCGAGTCCACAAGCGTTACAGCTTTCAGCTGCTCAGCCAGCTGGTACGGCTGATGGACTTCGAGCCCGAACCGTCGATCATCTTTCCAGAGTCACAGTTCCATATAAATGCCAACTACATGGACACCAAGGGGGATCAACTTCTGACGCCAGATAAGCGCATGGAACGCCGCTTTGATGCCTTCTACGAGCATTTGGACAACATGTTCGTTAACGGCAATCGCAGCGAGGCCATCGATGTGGTGATGGACGCCTTCGTGCGTGTGAAGCAGCGGCGCATGCAGATTAGCAAGTTGCCCATACCCACTGGCTATATGTCGCCGCGCAACTATCGTTTGAATTCCCCACGCGAATAAGATGCAGTCAACGCCATCTGCATCAAATCGATCGGATCCGATGATGGTATTTTCTTTTTTTTGTTAAATTTTATTTCGATTCTCCACTGAAATACACTTTTAAATTAAATTTCGATTTCCCATTTGAAATAAGTTTCTGCTGCTGCATAATCGGTTATCGATAAACGGTAATTGGTAATCGGTAATCGGACACTTTTCGATTTAACACTAATTCCTTTCGCCTCTGTTTTCGCTTCCCCTTCGCATGTACAAATATTGGTATGTATAAGTTATGTATAGAGGGAAAGGTATATAGGTGTGTGGGAGGTTGTTTTCGGGGATTTCTGTAGGGATTTAGAAGTAGGCTCCATCATTCAGTAGTAGTAGTAGTAGTAATAGTCGAGTACATATATGTATATATGTATGTGTATATAGAAGTATGTATACATTTATATAAATTTAGAGTTATCTTCACAAACACGCTTATAAAGATCCCGATCCATTTACACACACGCTGACGATGGCCTCCTCCTAGCGTACATATCATATAGCGAATTCTCTCTTTTGTTGCTAACCAATAGACTTAGTCGTAAATATGTATATATATCTATATATATATCTATGATTATAGTTCTCCTTTGCGCTCTCGCTTCCCGTTTAATTATATAATGTTATTTTGTATTCCAAACTCAACAAGTGCAATCAAGGACTCGAGGAAGTAAGGTTGACAACTGTACGAAGGTCGATAATAATTTGATAATCCGATGCTTTCGATAAACCATTTACGCGGTATCCGATAAATTGAACAATACGCTAGCTATGCAAAATGAAAGGCGGCAACTAAAACAATTCTAGTTTTGGTCTGTTTAGCCAAACTCCAAGCTCGAGGCCCCCCAACTCTTCTGTCCTAATATTATCGAAGATTATCGAACTATAATCTGTATATAGCGGAAGGGGGGAATACAAAGAAATAATCCCTTAATGCCAACTGTTCCTGATACTTATCCCTCCGCATTATCCTTTAGAATTTTAGCAATTATTTTATCATTTTCTTTTTTTTTTTTTGAGTCACATAATTTACTATTTATATACACATACACACAGACAACTACAATACATATATTTTACATAAATACACACACATAAGAAACGTTGTTTTTTTGTTTTTTGTTTGTTTTCTTGTTTGTTTTTCTTTTAAGGTAATTTATAATATTTCCGAGTTACGTTTACGAGTTACTGGCCTAGTGTTATTTTATGAATTGTATAATTTAATTTCAATTTGCAAGTTCGGGGTTTTGTATATATTGTTGCTTGATTCTTGCTAGTTCTGCTAGTTATCGACTTGTACCTAAAAAAATTGTTGCAGTGTACATTGGCTTAGTTTGACTTAGTGACTTCCATGTATCTATATATATATATGTATATATATAATCCTCTTGTTCCTCCTTCATATCATAATTCCTTCTCATGGCTTGGTTCGAATTTCTCTGGCTATATCTTTTTGATTCTGTTTCGTTTGTTTGTGTTCGAGGGATCGTGCCATTAACATGGTTTAGAAGAGCAAGGCGGATGAAGGAGGGAAGGAGGAGGGTCATGGCTGCGCGGTCTTTGCTTAATGAATTTATTGAATATTTGTTTCTTTTACCTATTTAACTTTATATACGTTAGTTCTCAAAAAATGTACAGCACAATGGGTGTTCTATTAATATTATTATTAGTTCCAATCGAAGTTAACGAGCTCTGTGTTTATTTATTTGTTCTTAAACTAGAGGGAGTAGTTTTGTGGGTTTTTAATGCCAGATCCACTAGGTCTCTGTCTCTCTCTTTCTCGATCTTTCCTATATAATTTCTTATACTTCTTTTTGTTATCGGTTTCGGTATCGGCTTCGTTTTGTTTAAACTAAGTGGCTGCCTGTTCCTGGTCCTCGTCCTTTAAACGGTTAACGTTTTGCATTTTTTAAAAAAAAAAGTTATGGTTACGATATACGCGTATGTATATATAAATTTATATATATATATTAGTTATATATTCTAGATATAGCAATTTAGTTGCGTTGTTTTCTACATGCTACGAGTTCACTTAACGCTTAGTTTGTTTTCGCTTTTCGCTCCTTCTGACTCATATAATTCATTTGATTTTTCTCTCCGAGGAGAGTTCCTGCTAAACGGCGGCATTTTCGTAAGTGCATATAATAGGTATTTTCTTTTTTGTTTGTTTTTTTTATATCATATTTCTTTTCAGTTTGCTTGACTTTGTTTGCTGTCGTCCACTTGGTTTACTTTCCTTATGAGGCTTCTTTATGGCTAGCCGTAGCTACATAGTATTTCTTTTTAATTTATACTTGTTAAACCTTAATTAGTTATCATTCACACTCGCACACTCTTTCTCGCACACACACACTCACGCAGCACAACAAAAATATATTTATGCTGAGGTCTGCACCGCCACGATATACTATTGTGGGCAAAGAGTAAGCTGAATTTGTTTCTACATCTTTATTTATACTTCCTAATCAATTTCATCACTTTCAAACATGCGACCCTCATTTTTCTGCGGCATGGTAGAATCATCAATCACCTTCGGCAACAGCCTAAGCGTTTCCGCAACAAACAAAATTTGATGGAACTTCTCTGCTCAATTAAATCAGACAAATGCACTCTTGGCGTTAATAATTTAATGTTAAGCGCGCAAAGTTTAAATTGAAAATACACCTTACTTTTGCCCACACTAGTATACCTATATCCTGTACACGCAACGCATACTCTGGACTCAGAGGGTGCCTAAGAGCTAGCTTTAGTTTTCCATTACAAAAAAACGAAAGACAGATTAAATATTTGCAAAAAAAAAAGCTTGCTTTAATAATTCAAGTAAAGTAGAGCGTAATAATAATAGTAAATGTTGCCAGACGAAGGTAAATGTTGTAAATGAGCAACAAAAGCAGATACAAATGCATCTTATTCTGACACAACTAGCCTTTAATAAAAATCCATGCCGATATTTCACTTTCGCCTGATCTCCCCTATAAGCTCTGTCCATACATTCCTGTTCGTTCATGTTCACAATATTGGTTCTCCTGTCCCCCCTTTGTACACAACTGTACGAACTGAACTCTCTTACCCGGGCAGGCACACACAAATCTTTCATACATACTTCGACACCTTGAAACGAGCGTAGCTCAAGGATTTACCTAGGATCCCCGAATGATCCTGCGCTCTTATCGATAGGTTATCGATATTTCGTAACATTACAGTAATTAGCATAAAAGCGTATTGTTATAGCAGTTTTTTATAATGTAGGCATGGTATCGGTATTTCGTATCTTGTATGTTGTATCTATATCTGTGTATATAAACGTTTGGCAGCGCCCAGCAGTTTGGTGTAAAAAAGTATATCAACTTGGACATGTTTGGACATGTTTAGGCAATGCAAAGAACACTAGCTCTCCGCTCCCTCGGTGATCCTGACGATTTTGGTAGTAAGTTGTGGTCGCTGTCGTTGTGGTCGCTGTGGTTGTGGTTTCTGCTATTCCTGATTACGTTTCTGTTGCTGGTTGCGCTAATGCCGCGCTTGTTGGTTGTAGTTGGTTCCTTCTGAGGCCTAGGTCTCCTGCTCCTTCTCGTTATAGTAGGTCACATACTTGCTATTGGCAATGGCATTCCATGCTAAGAGATGAAAGGCATTCGAATATAGATAGGCATGCATAAACATTTATAATAAATACGAACTATAGATAGCAACTGCATATAGATCAGTGATGCCCCCTACAGATAGGATAGCGATTCTGCAAGTTTCGCTGCCCGAGCTCTGCTCACACCGACAGTGTAAGCGTTTGTATGCGTGTGGGCACCACTGATGTCCCTTGTTCCCCATTAATTCCTTAAGGCTACAAATACTCACTGTTGGCAATATAGTCGACAATCAACTCCGTGTTGGACATGGACGCTGGATGACGCAAGGAGGACTGGGCCGGTGGCTGCACAGTCACCTCCTGCGGCAACTGGCCATCCGCCTTTAGGTCCGCCATAAAGCTCAACTCCTGCAGGCTCTCGTCGTCGTCAATGTCTTCGCCGTCGTCGGCGTTATTGTTGTCGGCCATAAACACTGGCAAAGCAACCTTGGCTCCCACATTGGTGGGCTGCATCATTCTGGCCTCGGGCCCTGCAGCAGCAGCAGCAGCATCCTGAGAGTTACTGCGGCTGCAGCTAGTGCTACGGGCAGCAGCGGCAGCGGCACGGGCGGCGGCTATAATGGCCGCCTCAATATCGTTGCACGTCTCCAGCTGCGTCATGGCAATGGTGCTGGCATTCGGCAGCGTCTCCTCGCTGCTGCTGGCCTTGCTGAGGAAATTGTTGACATGCTCCTTAACGGAGGTATTGGCAGCCGCATAGATGCCACTATCGCCCGACTGATTCGCCAGGCCGCCGAGCATTCCCGAAATTGATGCCAGGCAGGCGGCGGCGGTACCACTACCGTTGCCATTAGAGGAGGATGACGATGATGATGATGATATCGAGGCAGAGGACGAAGAGTTTGAGTTGCTGGCCGAGGCGGACGATGAGGCCGACGGTGTGGACGAATTGATCAAGCTGGGGGCGCTCGATGAGGCGGCGGTAGCGGCTGCACTTGGCGATGACTGTGACACCTCAGCGGATATCGAGAGCATGTCCAGGCTGGCGGAACTGTTGACCGCATCGGAAGCGGCACCCGAATCGTTTAGCTGCCGATCGCTGCTGCCACTGACATCCTGATCCAACAACTCCTGCTCCTGCTTCTCATCCGACTCGAGCTCCTTTTCCTCCTGCTCCTGTTCAACATCGTGATCGGTGTCCTCGGCATCTCCCCCCACCACTTCCGTCTCCGTTTGCTGCTCCTTAGTCTTGACAGCCGCCAATCTTTGTTTCTTCTGCTCCGTCGGCTTCGCATCATCCTTCTCCTCATCCTCGTCATCGAATAGCTTCAGCTCATCCTCATTGAAGTCACCAAAGATGAACTCGTTGTTGCTTTTGCAGGCTGCCCCATCATCGTTGAGTATAATCACTGCCCGTCGTCCGGCTGTGGTCTCCAGCACGGCGCCTGCTCCCTTGGCAATGCAATTGCTGCTGGCCTTGTGCAGGCCCCCAATCAGTTTCTTGGCTCCCGCTACGTCGGTCTGTGTGGCAGCCGTGATCTTCTGGGTAGGCGGCACCACCTGGGATGGCGACGGTGGCGACGGCGGCGACTCTTCCTGACTAGGCTGACTGACGGGTTTCTTGCTGCCGATGGCATTGCTGTTGCTGCTCTTGCTGGGTGAAGCCTCCTTTGGCTTGGTCTTGGACTTGGCCGCAGCGGCTAATGAGGATGAGGCTGCTGCAGCGGGCGGTGAAGCTTGAGCCGAACTTGACGCCGAAGAGAAAGTCGAGTTTGAGGAAGATGAGGATGAGCCCGAAGATGAAGGCACACTGGCCGTGACACTGGCTGAGGTAGTTGCTGTTGCTGCTGGTGTTGCTGCTGCTGGTGTTGTTGCTGCTGCTGATGCAGTTGCTGTTGCTGCTGCTGCTGCAGGTGCAGTTGCTGCTGTCTTGTCCGCCAACTGCTGCTTGGCAGCTGCCGCAAAGTTGTACAGCTGCGAGGCCGTATTCGAGGTGGAGGCGGCAGTGGCACACAAGGACACATTATTGACGCTGTGACGCTTCACCGTCTTCTCCAGCGCCGGATACTGCTGATCCAGGTTGCTGCTATTGCAGCTGTATCTGGCATCGTGCTCCACGCTCTTTGACTTCATCAGAGCCGGCGGGGAGGAGATGGTGGATGTGGTTGTGGTTGTTGTGGACGTGGAAGAAGAGTTGCTAATGGAAGCGGATGTAGAGGTGTTCGTGGCTGTGCCTGTGGCTATAGCCGTGGGCGTGCCACTGCTAGGCAGTAGCAACTGTAGCACCTCCGGCGTGTTTGTGGTCTCCACATCACCGCCGCCACCGCCGCCGCTGGGGGGCGTGGCATTCAGGCTTTGCGAGTAGGACGGCGCCGTATTTTGGTTGACGGTGGTGGCCACTGGTGGTTGCTGGGCGGAGGAGCCGCCGCCGCCACCTGGCAGCTCTGGGAAATCGGGTCGCAACTTGGACTTGCCGCTTTTGAAATGCTGCGGCGGCTGCTTGTCGCTCAATACCGAACCAAAGCCCAGATCCAGCTCTGTGTCGCTGGCATTGGCATTGTTCATAGCATCCTGCTTGTTCCGGGCTATGTCCGCATACGAGATGGGTGCCGGGGAGCTGTAATTGTTGTTCTGCTTGGAGTGGTACTGAGACTGACGCTGGCTGGCGGCCTGCGCTGCCCGCTGCTTGTTGTTGCCTCCACCGCTGCCGCCTCCGCCGCCGCCGAGGCTCTTCTTCTTGCCCGTCTGAGCGGGCAGCGAGTGCACAGAGTCGAGATCACTGGAATCGGACTTCTCCGACGGCGGCATCGAGGAGGTGGACTTGCGTCGCGAGCTATCCACCTGATTGGCCACTGCCGAGCCGCCGCAATGATGATGATGATGATGGTGATGATGGTGATGGTGATGATGGTGCTGCGGCTGCGGCTGCGGCTGCTGCTGTTGCTGCTGCTGCTGCTGTTGCTCCTGGTACTGTGACTGTGGCGTTACCTGCTGCTGCTGCGCCGGTGGCGGCTGCTTGAACGAGTTGGTGGCTCCTCCAGTTCCATTGTTGTTGCTGCTGTTGTATGGCGTGTAATAGTGCATCCGCTGGGACATCATGTTGGAGCAAGCGGACTTGGTGATCTGCTGCATGCGCTGCAAATTGCCGCCCGCATGCGCAGCGGCTGCCACTGCCGCATCGTCCATGGTGACGGCGCGTTGCTTCTTTGGTTTCTTCTTCTTTGTCACCACATGGAACTCAGCGGTCTCGGACAGCACCGTATTCAAGGCATCCAGCTCGGACATGCGCGCCAAGGCGGGCAGCGAGAGGGGCAGCTTCTCGCCCAGATTCTCTGGCTCTGACCAGGCGGCAGCCATTTCCTCCTTTTGATCGCCCAAATACTGCAGCTCCTCGGTGCCCCACGAACGACGCTCGCCCTTGCGTTGCTGTTGCTGTGTACCTCCAGATCCTGCTCCACCCGATCCTCCTCCAGTGTTATTCCTCACTTGCACCGACGCCTGCTGCTGATCCTTGTTGCAGTTCTTATTTATGTCCGCCACGGAGGCGGACTTGTGCTTGCCATTGCCAGTGGAAGAAGCAGCGGACGCGGAGGCAGAGTTCGAGGAGGAGGAACCCCCTGAGGTGGCCACCACATGACCGGAGCCATGCTTCTTCTGTCGCATCATCTCCGTGGTGGCCGCCTGACGCTTCAGATCGTCCACCTCCATTTTGGAGCAGCTGCGCAGCTCCTCCAGCGAGTTGCTCTTCTTCAGTTTGTTCTGCTTCTTGCGTTCCTTCTTGCGCTCCTTACCACCGCCGCCACCGGCGCCGGCGCCATCATTCTCAATGTACTTGACCAGCTGCTCGACGGGATCCTTTCCGCGATAACCGGCCACAGCCACATCCACCGTCCAGGTGGTGGTGTTCCGTTCCTGCTGTGACTTCTTCTTTGCCTTTAGCTTGGTGGCCGGCTGCTGTGGCTGCTGTTGCAAGGTTCCAAAGCCGGAAGCAACTGCCGATGATATTCCAAGGGGTGCCTGCTGCATCTGACTGTTGATGGACGCCGATACGGCGGCCACTGCCATGGCCGTGGTGGTTGTGCCAGTGGAATGCAGCGTAGAGACACTGGTCGGCCGGTGTCCTGTGGCCGTGCCACTGCCGCCCCCTGTGCTTGTTATTAGGGCTGTGAATTGATTTCCGTTGTTGGCGCCATAGCCATCGCCGAGGGCATTGCCGTTCTCGTCCAGCTGACGCTGCAACCAAAGACAAAATTTGTTTTATTCTCCAAACGGATTTAGGGGGAAGAGGGAGCACACTTACCGTTGTGGCCTTGCCACCCAGCGTAGCCGCTGTTGTCGTGGACAAACGACCCATTTTCGGTGGACGCACATCCCCCGCGTAGGCATCAGATCCCGAGCCGGAAGAGGCCCCTGAAGTGGAGGCCTTACTGGCAGCCTCGTGGGCAGCTGGCGAGCCAGCACCGCCGCCATAGACCGAAGAGCAGGCCGTATAATTATCATTCAGTGAGACATAACCGGCCTCCACCTTGCGCTTCTGCTGCTCCTCATGTCCAAACTTGCCGCTAAGGGTGGCCAGGTATTGGGCCTGCTGCTGCAGCTTGGCGGACACCTCCAGGACGGAGAAGTCGATTAGGAACTCTCTGCCATTCGACCCTTTACCCTCTGCCTGCTGCTGCTGCTGCTGTTTCTGCAGCTGCTGCTGCTGTTGCTGCTGCTGCTGTTGCGGTAGCTGTTGCTGTTGTTGTGACCCTCCGATGCTGTCGAGCATAAAAGTCGAGGGATTGGCGGGATTCCCATTATTTGGCTTCTTCGATTGCTGATCGTGGAGGAGGGTTAAAGCAAGAAAAGAAATTAGTGGTGATTTAGTGGCATTTCGCAAGTAACCAGAAACCCCATTCAAGCCCAAACATTCGGACACAACACACAATTGGGAAATACTTTGGTCCTAACCTGACGCTCAATACAAAAGCCCAGCTAAATCGCATGTATACCCTTTGCCGAAGTTATGTTTCTATTAATTTTAGTAGGAAAGACTTACTTCCCTAGTTGCGGTTACAATAAATATGTTTTATACCTAAATGAGTTCGGAATTTAATGTTTTTTTGGGAATATTTAATTTAATTTCATTAGCCAGAGACAAAAATTATTAAATCTGAGTAAGGAATGTTGCTAAAAAGCACTTAAAACGGAAAACCTTGTCCAGAAACAAGTAGGAAGCTCCTTGTCCTTGTTTAAGGTTGATTTTAGAAAGGGAAACAACTGGGAAACAATAATATTGATACTTAAGCGATTTATAAATCTATATTCCTCTTGGACTTTGATGCTCTATGGTCTCTACACTCAAGCACGTGCTTGTTATGGTTAGGTGTTAATAGGTAAAGATAAGTCGCTATTCCGCTTTATTTACTGAACCAATTTCACACGGACGGACACACAGACAAACGGACAGGGCTAACTCGACTCGCCTGGTGTTGCTGATCAAGAATATATATTTATAGGGTCGGAGCTGCTGCCTTCCGCCTTTTACTTGCATTCTTTCTTTTAACTATAAATTTCTAGTTCGAATTGCAGCTTATTCTTTAGTTCTTGACACTCCCTCACAATCTACGAATATGAAATCGTTTTCTACTCACGAACCACTTACTTTCTGGTCACTGCTGCTGGCCAATGACCTCTGAGTGTTTGTTATGAAAATATACATGGACTTGGGCTTGTTTTTATGAACGTAATAATTTAGAAATACATAATTCAATTAGTGACAACAAACACGCCGCTTCCCAAAGCCCAAATGTCACCGAACAATTGGATACTATTGATTATCAATTACTTTTAGGTATTAGCTTGTAGGGATTAGGTACTAAGGAGACTAAGGGACTACAGACGCGAACTGCAACTGCCTCAAGATGTGATCTGGCGCCTCTTACCACCTGATCTGTCTCCTCTGGTCTTTCGGTTAATTGGAGGGCACTGGCTATCTCCCAGAGCGTGCCATCCATTTGTACGTCCCACTCTCCTAACGTATCATCGCTTACCTCCAACAGAAAGTCGTGTGGGACGCCTCTACTGCCAACGCCCGTGCCTGGGCCTGTGCCCATGCCCGTCTCATCATCGTCCATATCAAACTGAATGCTCGCCTCCGGATCACGTTCGCCCAAATGGCTGGGCAGGCTGCTGCAGCTGGCGGTGCTGCTGCGATTACGGTGCTTGGTGGCAGCGGTTGATCCGGAACCAGCACCAGCACCAGCACCAGCGCCCATTGCCTCCAATAGCTGCGCCTGCTGCTTATGCTGCTTGGCATCCATGGCCGTCTGATCAAAGTTAACGCTGCTTGGCAGGCTGCCTCCCTCGCGCTGACGTCCCGAGTAGGTTGAGTTCTTGATCTTCCTGGATACGGTGGAGTAGGAGGTGGCGTTTTGGTTGTTGTTGTGCTGCTGCTGCTGCTGCTGCTGCTGTTGCTGGTATTGGCGGCGATTGGAGCGGCCACTTAGCTGGTAATCACAGTTGAAACGTTGGGTTGTTGTCGTTGCCGCCGCCGCTGCTGCAGCTGCCGCCGCCGAGGTGGTGGCTATCTCGCTGCGGTGGGCTGCCTCGACGAGATCCTGCAGGGAGCCGCCCTGCTTGTGCCGCTGGGTGGATTCTGTGGACCGATAATCGCCGTGATAGCCGCTTGTGTGCCCCGCACTACTGCTGCTGCTCCCGCCGCCTCCAACGGATGGGTTGAGTGTGATGCAGGTTTTGATGGCACGATAAGAGATCTCCTCGTCGTACTCAGCCTTTTTTAGCATTTGCTGCGGGTGCGGGGAGACAGAGATGCACATGTAACCATACATTATATACATACAAATGTACATGTATGTATGGAAATGGAAAGGCAATACCCGAAATATGATGGAAGGAGAAATGAGAAAATTTGGAATTAACAACCTTCACGGCTCTGTGTATGTGTGAACAAACACCGATGCAAGACTTGGCAACTGGATGGTAAGGAATAGGGAACAGGGAACAGGGAACATAAAACTTACCAGAAAACGCTCGCTCTTGTTTTTCCTGTCGCCAGGATTTCGATACCAATAGGCCTCCTCGAGAAGTTTCTTTAATGATGCGTCGTCGAGATCATTAAAATCACTGTCTTCCCAGGTATCGTACTTTGTCTGCAAATGACACAACAAAAAAAAAACGAGACATCGTTTTAATGCAATTTTCGCAAACTCACGCACACATGCGCACAATATAACCTAACCTCAACAAATCAGCGAAGAGGTGCGCGGACAACTTACTTATTACAAATAAACACACTTGCTTTGCTTACAATCACTTTTCTAACTGCTCAAAATATCAATGCTCACTAAGTGGCGGAGTATGAAATAAATAAGCTATGCTGTATCACACAGGAGTGGGGGCAAAAAAAAATAAAGGAAAATATAATAATAACAAAAAGGAAAAAAAAAACGGGAATATGTGCGGTGTAAGCGTCGCGACACTCTGCTACTGCCGTTGCCGTTAATGTTTTTGTTTAGATAAAACTGATTTGCGGTTTATGTGCGTTCCTTCTGTCACCAGATACGGAAGCGGAGTAGTGGTTGGCAGTCCAGAACAGAAAGTCGAGATCTTTCAACAAAAACGCACGGCCCTTTCTTTTTGCACTGTGTGTGTGCATGTGAGTGTCGGTGCAACCTAACGGTAAACTTCCAGAATATTGGCTCCTTTAAACGACACAAGTGCGACCGAGATGGCTAGTGTGTCATCATACAACATCTCATTCTCTCATTACACTTGTGTAAAAGTTTGGTTTCTTGGAATTCGGCAATCATTAAGGTTATTCTATTATTATTCTATTGTTTTGTTTTTTTATGTAAGTGAAATATTAACAGAATACTTTTTATTTATGAAAAGAGAGTAGATTAAGGCACAAAACTATTTGTATATGCCTTACTTTTAGGTTTCAAGAATTATAAGCTACTAATTTCGATGGCTTGATAGGTAATTATATAACATGGATGTATAGAATTTTAATCCAATTAAGTAATTGTTAAAATTGTGACAAACTTAATTTAAACGAAGGAGGTAGGTATGCCTTTTAATATTAGTTAATTGGTAAAATAAAATAAACAGTAGTTGGAAAATAATTAGAGATTAAAATGACAAATATATCGTAGACCTGTAAAAACATCGCTATTACACGATCTAAAATCGATTGACTCATACTAAACCATCGATAGCTTCAGCTTTAGAGCCATCAATACAAATACAGCTATTGGAAAGTGTCAGCCAAAATGGCAAATTGAGAAACGGAGACTTGACTGGATAACTCTGCTGTTAATACTTAAAAAGAATACATATGTACGTAAGTTGGCACTAAATATCCTCTTGGATAAACTCACCTTTTTCTTCTTCTGTCGCTTGCCCACATTCTGATCGTCCTGGGTCTTGCCCTTGGCCGTGGCCCCGTACTTTGGTAGCGACAATTCTGACCTCAAGACCTGCGAAAAGGCTGACTCTCCGGATCCGGCATCAACCTCGACTGCCGCATCCTTGGCGGCGTGGTTAGTGCTATGGCTATTAGTAGGAGAGGATGCCTTCTTGGGATCACGGCCGGCAATGTGATTTGTAGGCGACGACGCAGCAAGTGTCGAGGCTGTTTTAGCCCCCTCCTGTCGCCTGTCGTCACACCCTGGCTCCTTCTCCTTCTGCTTATCCTTCTGATCCGTCTTCTCCTTGTCCGGAGCCGCGTCCGCCTGGTTCTCGGGCTTGGCATCATGCTGCGACGACATCATGGTCATGAGCTGCTCCTGCGAGAACGGCGTCGGCGTTGTCTTGGTGACGGTGGTGGTTGTGGTACTCTCGCTCATCGTTCCAGCGGCAATCGAGACGATGGGCGTGTCCGGTATGATCGTGGGCAGCTTATTGACTGCACCAGATCCCACACGCTCCGCCGATGTGTCCGATGATGACGGCGTTTGTTCATTGTTCATCTTTTTATCTGTTTTGTGGCATGCAACGAAGCAACAAGCTGGCGAGACAACCAAATGCCATTCGAATTCCTCGAACCTTTGATTCAATTTGCTTTTAATATCATTTATACGTTCTGTCCTTCCTTCTACTTTTAGTACTCACAAACTGTTGTCGGAGCTGGCGCTGGATCCTTCGCTGTGAACAGGACTTGCTAGGAAGAGCAGCTGCCAAAGGCGCCGTGCGGTAGCCACCACGGCTGCAAGTTCTCTGGCGCTGTTGCTTCTGCTACCGATGGTAGTGGTTCTCACGCGGACGACGCAAGAAGATGCCAAAAGGCCAGAAGGAGGCCGCCAGCAGGCCAAGAAAGCCGCGGGACCGCGACGCCACGAAATGTGCGGGGTGGAGCCGAGGAGCAGCGTTACCGGCAGCGAGAGCGGGACCTCCTATTGCGTATCAGCGTCTGCTCCTGCTGCACTTGACAGGCCACTTGTCGTCAGTCGACGACGACGACGACGACGGTCCCTTCTTCTCCTTCCACTCCTCGTCACACTACCCGTGGCATTTACGTACGTCCACGTCCGATCCGAGCACGGGGACTGGACTGCTAACCTGCTGCTCGATGCCGGAACACGCAGCAAGGAGCACGGTGTGCACGGTGCACGGAGCACAGTATTTAAATCCAAAGCGGCGTACAGGAGCGGTCGCTGGAGGTGTGGAATACGGAAATGTTTGCGCACGGAGCAGCTGCCTACAATCGAAGCGAAGGAGGGCAAGGGTGAGACACAGTGGCACACAAATATTCTGCACGGCTGCCTGCCTGCCTTGCCGTGTTGCTGTTGTTGTGGTTATGCGGATGGCGGATGACGGATGGCGGATGGGGGTGGCGGTGGCGGTGGCAGTGGCGGTGGTTTGGTTGCTGGTGTTTAGTGAGAAGGTGGTTGTGGCGGTGCCAGGGGGTCGCAAGGACGTGTGGATGTCTGTTCGCTAGCTTTAGTGGCCCTATTGCGGCGCTGCGTCTTCTTATTTCGCCAAAAAGCCCCATTTTTCTTCCATTTCGAATGCCTTTTCTGTTTTTATGTATGTTTTTGGTTCGCTTCTTTTGCCAAGCCGCGCAGTGTTGTCTACCGCTAGCAGAGTGCCGTAGCGCGCATAGGTATCTGGTCCATTTAGCCCCCCAAATACCAGGTAATCCTCGATACCTCCAATGTGGACACCAAACACAGTTCACAGGTTTATTGTCTTTCCTGAGGCGCACAAGCACTCAAAGCCGACGCGGACGCAGGGTCTTGGAGATGCGCACGCGAGTTTGGCAACCCTGCGGCTGTTGTCAGTGGCAACACTAGCGCAAAACACGTCATTTCACTCCGACTTTTTTTCGGTTTCCAAACGTCCGGCACCCCTTCCCATCAAAGGCAACAATTTTGGGGCCGGGTCTATGTATGTATGTAAATGCTAAATTGATTTGTAATCGCGCGGCTGCACTTTTCCGTTGGCCGCAAATGTTATTTACCGATACATACGCTAGGCGGGCCAGGCGGTGACAGCTGTATAACTTTCTGCGCACTCACACACACACGCACTCGCCTCTACACACACACACAAACATCTCACTCACACACGGCCGCAGGTATGCGGACTGTGTACATTTTTCTGACCTCGGTTCGACTTAAGGAGAACTCGGACGCGCACCGAGTAGCTTCATTCATTTGAGGCTGCGAAAACGCGCAATTCTGCGTGCTACATACAGCTGTCTGTAAGTCGGCGCAATAAATGGTTTAATTAAACAGGCACATGAAAAACTCCTACAGAACACTCGGAATTGTTGTTGTGTTTCACATAGGGATGTGAAAATTATATCTATTTATCGATATTTACATATATCAAAATACATAATGATGTCGTACATTTTCCTTGTAAATCTTATTTTCTATACATTTTCTTATTTTTGTATAATATTTGATCCTTAAGTCTTCATTGTTCTATTTCTGCATTAGGCTAAAAAGGCAGCATTTTAATAGCTTTAGAAAAACATCGATATATGTGGAAGAGTCATCGAAAGAAGAAATGAAACTGAAACACTCAACGTGATCGAAAACTAGCTAAAAAAAAAAAAATTCCATTGTCATTGCATTTTTCATACGCCGCCAGGGCTGGACACCCACCTTTATAGAATAAGTGCATTTTATCTGGCAACACTGATGGTCATCGATATTTTTAAGATGCTGATGTCACTGTGCTGGCTATCGCAACAGCTCTGCTTCTCGCGCTTAGCGGACTTCTCTGGGATGTCAGCACTGAAATTAGAAAATCAGCTGTTAATCCATTGATGGGCTTTTTTGCAGAAAAGAGCTATTACTACATGTAGAATTATTTTACATGTAGAGTAATGTATACATTTACGACTCGCCTGCGCGCCTATCCACTTTTAATGCGTGAAGGCACCATTTCGGCCACCATCTGGTCCAACGCGCGCATTGTCTTGAGCTCAAATCCATTCTCTAGTTTGTCCACCGCTGATCCCAGGTTCTGCAGCGCCTCCTGGATCTCGGCGAACTGTCGCTTCTGTCGGCTGAGCTGTGAGCGTGGCTTGTGAACGGTGTCCAACTCCTGCCGGCACTTTTCCACCACATTCGCGTTCAGCTTAACTGGACGCACATTGCTGATGATCTTTTTCTGGAAGTTTTTCAAAACCTTGAGCGTCTGATCGGAGTTTTCCTTCTCCACATCGCGCCTGCTGTCCACGGCCACACACATGCCGACGCATTTAATTAGGCGCGTTAAGCGGGCATACTCCTGCTGGTACTGGTACTTGGCGTCGATCCATTGAAGCATCTTTTCCTCCAGCTTGCGATTTACATGTTGGACGTCTGCCTGGTAGCGGCACATCGCCTCCAGGTTCAGCAGTTGATGAACGTCATCCATGTCGGTAGCCAGGTAGCGTTTATTCGTCGGCGGGTCCATTTTGTCATGAAAGCCTCCGGATTCGGTGAAAAAAAAACAAAGAAATTCAAAGAAAGTCTGTCAGGTTAGCATTGCTGGCGGCTGTTATCGATAAGTGAGAGAGAGTTTCGTATTTTTTATAGATTTGTTTTGTGTAACCTATTCTGGCCTCACTGACTAACACGTGTAGCCGGCTGTTTCGATTTCGTTTCGCTTTGGAAAATAAATAAGCGTTTCGTTTGCGAAAACTCAGGCCCTGCAGAACAATAACTTCCACAATCAAATGCCGAAAAACAAGAAACAAAATCCATTTGCGGCCCGCAAGCGTCAATTGCGTGAGAATGTGAGTGGATTCGAACTCGAAACGAAGATTCGATGAATGACATCCGAGTTTTCGTTATTTGGTATTTTATTTTATTTTTTTTACAGGGTCCGCCACAACCGGATCGTCGTGCCTTGCCGTACGAGGAGATCAAGCGCGACAATGCCTTCTTTATCAAGTACTATGACCTGCAGAAGATCTGTGCCACCGAGGATGAGTGGACGCAGTTCCTCACATCCATACGCGACAACCTGCCAACTACATTCCGGGTGACGGGCTTCAAGGACGAGGCCAAGGCGCTCCTAGCGATCATCGAGACGCAGCTCTTCACCGAGTATGTGCGCGGTGTGGCCGAGCTGCACCAGAAGGCGCCCGAGGAGGTAGAGCGACCGCTATGCCTGCCCTGGTATCCCAACGGCCTGGCCTACCAGCTGCATCTCACCCGCAAGGATATTCG
>VNJM01002775.1:0-20006 GCA_008042475.1 Drosophila kanapiae
GCGGACGACGAACGGGCGAATTTCGTGGGGATACGGGATCAAGGAGTCCTTGTACGGACTCAAAGGCGGTTGTGGGCGATACGACAGCTAGGCAGGGTGTGCAGACCTCGGTCCTTCCGCTTCCGGCTCAGGGTGTGCGGTCGTGAAGTCCTACCCGCCGAAGATCAGGGTGTCGGGATCTTCCGATCTGACCCGCCGGGTGCAAGTTGTGCTAGCTCTGTCAAGAGACGTACCTAACATTCGAGTGTCTCGGTGAACCGGTCGTAATACGGCGGAGGCCACGCGTCGCGAAAAAGGAACGCGCGGCCAACGTCGTCAGGAGCAGAGGAGACCAACCAGCGGCAACCGCCGCCCATCAGGAGGAGTTACTGCCGTAAGCGTAGCCATAAGCATAGCCGTAAGCTAACTCAATAAACAAAGCTATTTCATTGAAATTAACCGGGCAATCACACATATAAATTTGGTGGGACGAGCACACGATAAGCCCTGAGCTAGCCGCGCAGATACGTCGCGAACAAATAACACAGAAAATCAGCTCGTTACAAAAGCTTTAGAAAATTTACGGAACTTCTTGACGCCAATAAAAAGAAATACAATACCAGCTAAAAAGTAATAAAAAGTGTAGTAACTGCGGAGGAGACCACACAGCAAACTACAGAGGCTGGAAACGATTACACTCAGGTTGCAACAAAGTATGGATGAATTCATGACTTCTATGCGAACCACCATGCAAAATATGTTGGCAAATGAAAATATTTTGATTCAGATGCTCCACAGCGCCTTATCAAAATAATCAATGGCTCCCCTGCGCATTGCACTGTGGAATGCCAACGGCGTTTCACGGCACAAACTTGAGCTAGCACAATTTATGAACGACAATAAAATCGACGTAATGTTACTTGCAGAAACCCACCTTACCAAAAAATGTAATTTCCAAATCCGAGGGTATATGTTTTACAATACTAATCATCCTGATGAAAAGGCCCATGGAGGCACTGGAGTTCTTATTAAAAACAGCATCAAGCACCACTTCCACGAAACCCAATTTATCGACTACTTCATCTAACTAGGCAACTACTTTATATCAGCAGGAGACTATAGGTAGGCAACTGTATTACGCAATTATAAGACCTAGCAATAAATTCACACTGGCCAAGTGACCCCAGAGAACTGCCAGACTTCATTGACTTCGCAGTTACAAAAAACATCCCACGAAATCTGATTAGCGCCAGTCCTCTCTCGGATCTATCATCAGACCACTCGCCTGTACTCTTTAGCCTAAACCAACAGCCAGTTAGTAATGATAATCCCGTCATGTTAACCTCTAACAGCACAAACTGGCTCAAATTCAAAAACTTACACCACAGCTAACCGGCGAAGATGACATCACCAGAACCGAAAGCATGCTAGAGTCAGTTTTGGCTTCAGTGGCTCAAATCGCAACACCATAAGGGCAAAACATAACACATAACACAAAGCACACGAATGCAGAAATAGGGCAGATAATCCTGGCAAAGCGTCGTTCCCGGGGCGAGTGGCAATTACATAGATCGCCATCTGCAAAGCACCAGGTAAAAGAAGCTTCACGTCGACTCACCAATGCACTCAGACACGAAGAAGACAGATCTCAACAGCGCTACATAGAGCAACTATACCCATCCAGTTCAAAATTCCCACTATGGAAGGCCCACTCAATACTGAGCCCTCCAACAATAACGGTTACGCCAATAAGGACCCCTGCAGGTAGCTGGGCCCGAAGCGACAAAGACAGAGCAGACACATTCGCTGCCCACCTTCAATATGTGTTCCAGCCAAATCCAGCAACAAACGTGCGTAATATAAGATCGCAAACAGAAGACGACTCTTACATTGCCATTCCAATTGTATTTCGTCCATGCGAAGTTATAAAAATTATAAAAATCTCCAGGCTACGATCTAATAACTCCTAATATGGTTTTTGAACTCCCTCTATGCGCTGTTGGTACCATATGCCAGCTGCTCAACGCGATGACAAGACTGGGCTGCTTCCCAAATATATGGAAAAAGTCAATCATCAGAAAGATACCAAAACCTGAAAAAGACCACACGCTCACCCTCATACAGACCAATAAGTTTACTTTCGTGTCTATCAAAACTATTTGAAAAGTGCCTCCTAACCCGAATCATACCATACCTCAGAAGACACTGTAATGTGTGCATATGCTTATATTCTTATATTGAGCATTCACTGTACTCAAGTACAAATAACTAATACGCTGCGACACTTTGTTGCAATATGTATACAAGCAGGAAAATGTTATGCGATCGGCCACTTATACACATACAGCATAAGTGCATGGTCAGCGTTTCCACGCTACCGCATGAGCTCACTGCGCATTGCCTTCCTGCTAATAAATATATAAGATATAGCTCTCTGCTGCCGACTGTGGGCAGCGCAGCTATAAAACTTTTTAAAAACTTTTTTTTCATTAGGTCTTAGGAAATAATGTAAAACCTGAATAAAATCAACTGCGGATTCCAGCGTTTCCACGCTACCGCATGCGCTCACTGTGCATTGCCTTCCTACTATTATATGTAAGATATAGCTCTCTGCTGCCGACTGTGGGCAGCGCAGCTATAAAACTTTTTATAAACTTTTTTTTTTCATTAGGTCTTAGGAAATAATGTAAAACCAGAATAAAATCCACTGCGGAGGCGACACCTCGGCTGCTCCGCTTTAAATAAACGATAAAACTTAAAATTGAAAAATAAACTTTTCAACATAATAGTATTCCAGCAAATCCATTCGCCAAAACCACGGAATTATCGAACAACTGAACCGCATAACATCAGAAATCCGAAGTGCATTTGAAAATAGGGACTACTGCACTGTGTTATTTTTGGACGTCTATCAAGCATTCACCAGAGTATGGCTTGACGGCCTAATGCATAAAATCAAAACAATGCTCCCTAATAACACGCATAAACTCTTGAAGTCTTACCTTTATAACAGGATATTTGCTGTGAGCTGTAATACTTCCATGTCAGCTGAACATAACATCGAAGCTGGTGTTCCTCAAGGCAGCGTTTTTGGGCCAACTCTATACCTACTCTACACTTCTGATATCCCTACGAGCAGACAACTGACTATGTCTACGTTTACATCAAGCTTCAGCGCAACTGGCGTATACAAGTAAACGAACAAAATGTGAACACGTAACCTTTAACTTAAATAGACGAAATTGCCCAAGCCTCACACTAAACAACACCGTGCTTCCTCAGTCAGAAGAAGTAACGTATTTTGGCGTACACCTCGACAGAAGGCTTATCTGGAGCAAGCATATTGAAGCTAAACGAAATCAACTAA
This sequence comes from Drosophila kanapiae, assembly GCA_008042475.1. Classification (NCBI taxonomy): domain Eukaryota; kingdom Metazoa; phylum Arthropoda; class Insecta; order Diptera; family Drosophilidae; genus Drosophila; species Drosophila kanapiae. The sequence goes on from VNJM01002775.1 coordinate 3,347, forward strand.
GGCTGAAGGCTAATAAACTCCCGCTCCCCTCAGTCTGGACTCACTCAGAAAATTACTCTGTTATTTTTATGACCATCGATCTTGCACATTCTCCTTTGTTGCCCTTTTTTTCTTCGTCGTTCTTGCACCGAGTAGGTATACGAAGAGCGAAAATCCGACAAGTAAAAAATTAATAAGGGAGATGGCACTATGCAACTATGCATTTTTTCATCCCACCGCTTATTTGAACCACTTTTTACCTTTTTTTTTGGTTTTAATTTTTGTAGTCTTATATTTTAGTATTATTTATGTCCCCCCTGTTGTTAACAACAAGTTTAAGCCTCTTCAAGACAGAATCAGTATTTTTGTTATAAATTTGTTAAAACAGTTAAAAAAAAATCTTTAAAACTAAATGAATATTGTTTTGTTTAACTTAAAATATCTAAAAAATCTTTAAAAATGCATTTGAATTTTATTGGTAAGTTAGTTTGTTTAAAATATATGGCGATTTAAAGTAAGAATGTGGTACCGGTTCATTTAAGCTGTGAGCCACTCTACATAGATTTTGCAAAAACAGTCAGATTTGTTCTTTAGGAGTTCCCCTTCGAGCACGCATTTTACTTGTTTCATGACTGCGACGGGTCGCGGTTGTCCTTTTTATATGTACATACATAAATACAGATACATACTAACGCGCCCAAAAGAGATGTAAGCAATGTCAACAGAAACAAACACCCGAAAAAAAGAGTTGGTGCGAGATCACATGACACCATAAACACTCAAGAAATTTAAGGCTTGTTTTTGCATACCAAGTGTGTATGCGGTAGCAGCTAACAAGAGTAAAAATCTACTACGTCAATATATGATGGTCATTTTTGGCACCGCATACGAAACAGAGAAGACAAAAAATTAGTAAAAAGAACACCGCATTATTTTTTGACTCTGTCTTTAAATAATCATGTGTGAAAAGAACAGAGTATGTATGCTGTGTACTTTTAGTTGCGGTTAAACATATAAGTCGCAAGCATGGGAGTGGCACTAGAGAATGTCAATAAATAATTTAAACAATAAGGGACCGAATGCGGGACCCCAGAGGTAACTCGGAGAACATTAGATAAGCTGTTTTTAAAGAGGACTTTCTGCGTCCTGCCAATCAAATAACTTGAGATCAGCTTCAGAAGATCAACCGGAAAACCCATTAAATCGAGTTTCCTAACAAGAAGGGAGTGATTAACGGAGTCAAATGCTTTACTGAAATCGGAATAAATTACATCTGACTGAAAATTTTGTTGATAGCCCTTTATAATAAGTGAAGTGAGCTCCAAAAAAATTTGTTGTTGTTGATTTTCGCCTAATAAATCCATTGTGATGACTGACAACTTAAAGATTCCTCTATAACTGTTGGCATCCGCTTTGGTACCTTTTTTTGTGGAAAGGAATAACTAATGATTCCTTCCAAATAGGGGGAAAGTGGGAGGTTTCTAAGGATAATATAAACAATTTTAGAAAAAGAATGTACAAGGCACAGTACCTGCTATTCCATAGGGACCTAGCGCATAAACTGGCTTAACTCGTTGAAGATCCAAAAGAAAAAAACTTCCGTTTAAACTAGGACTGAAGATTAGGTTCGATTTGAACATATTGTAAGAGTAGGTCTGACTTGAATCGACTGACGAAAAATAGGTAGTTTAAAAAACTGAGCAAGAGTCGATTGCCTGATCATTGTCTGTAATAGGCTTACTTTTAGTTTAAACAAAGTTATAAAACTGTTTCCGTTCCTGCGAAAACTGTACCCTTACCCTTACCTTACTCTAATAACACTGCCCGTTAAATTACTAGGTTAAATTAGACCGAGACGCTAAATGGCAATATAAGACAGATTGCGAACCGATATGTTTAAATTTAGAATAGAGATTGAATGTTAGTCGAGTCAACTCCTTATTAAGCCAAGAAGGCTTGTTTGAGGTTAACGAATGGTATAACGGAACACGCTCGTTAAAAGAGGAATTCATGGCATTGTGAAAAATAGCCATGGCGTTAGCAATGCCAGTGCACATATAAAAATCGGACCAATTAAAATGTGATATAAAATTGTTTAACCTTTGTAACGAGCTGATTTTCTGCGTTAATTTGCTAGCGACGTATATGCGCGGCTAGCTCAGGGTGTATCGTGTGCTCGTCCCACCAAATTTGTTTGTGCGATTGCCCGCCCAAATGATAACGCACGAGAGGGTTAGTTTTAATGGAATATCTTTGTTTATTGAGGTAGGCTAGGCTTATGGCTACGCTTACTCCTGATTGGCGGCGGCTGCCGCTGGTTTGTCTCCTTTGCTCCTGTCGTCGTTGGCCGCGCGCTCCTTGTTCCCGACGCGTGGCTTCCGCCGTATTACGAGCTTGTGGCTGCGGCCGGTTCACAGAGACCCTCGGATATTATGCACGTCCCTCGACGGAGCTAGCACGGCTTGCGCCCGGCGGTTATCCCGTATCCCTACGGAATTCGCCGGTTCGTCGTCCGCGACGAACATACTGGCCACTCCAGTATGACCGCTTTGCCCTTGGCTGCTGGAGTTTAAAGTCTGCGCCCTTCATTTACCCTTGGCCGTCCTTTGTTTACTAACTCCTCACACCTTTCAAAGTCCGCCCTGCGAAAGTAGTGCACCTTTTCAGGTGGCCGATCAGACCTATAATCCAGAGCAGTCCCAATATAAATTATCACATCGAACGTAGGATGATATGGATCTTCGGGCTGTGTCAGTTGCCCTGACTCTTGCCGGGTCAGGGACAAGGCAGAGATCAAGTCATGGTTGACTTGAGACAGAGAAATGTCGAACAAGCCATTAATAAAGTCATGTTGTGCTATAGTAAAGAGAGTATTTAAGGATTTTGTAGCAGACTAAGTAGCTCCAGGAACGTTAAAATCACCGAGAACTACTAAATGGACCCTATCCGAAAGTCTATTGGAGGCCGACTGGTTTGCGAAAATAAGGTTCCAATAATAGAATGTTCCGACAACGGAGGAATGTAGAAACATGTAATATAAATTAAACTACCTTTAACAGATAGCTTTATACAAAGTTATTCAACATCGTTGAATTGCTCAAAAACTAATAATTTCGACTTGAGTGTGAAGTCCACCGCTATGAGGACAACACCACCTCGAAGGATAGGCCGATCCAGCATGTATAAAGTGTACACAGCTGGAAAAATTTCGGAGCTAAGGATCTTCGGCTTTAACCAGGTTTCTGTGAACACAATAACCTGGGATACAAACGAAAGGCTATCAGAATACAATTTAGGGAGTTTACTACGTAAGCCTCTTGCATTCTGATAGGAAATAAGGATAGAGTTTGTTAGTTTATTGAAGACGGAGAGGGCACAATGGTATGGTCTGGCCTAGAAAGACTTATTCCTATATCCCGCCTTTTCTTTTTCTTTTGCTTCGAACCCCTTAACAAGCAGACCTGTTGGAATTAAAGTCAATGTTTTGATTTTGCACGTAAGTTTAGAGTCTCAAACGAATTCATTCATTCAGCAAACGAGACACTACTCTTATATTGACCGATATCACAAAATATTCGTTTGAGCGAATATGTTCATGTTCATGTTCGATGCAAACAAATGCAAGCGGTGCAAGAACCAAACACATATTGGTGCTTGCAATACCCAGATATGCAAGAACAAACACAAGACAACCAAGTAAAGATGGACTAGATCTGTCCAGCACGACCAAGACGGACAGACTAAAAATTTTCACGTTTGACGGAATTTTTTCTAATACGGTCTTAGAAAAACTATTTAAATAAAGTGTTACTTTAATTATACGTTCTCGAAAATACGACTACATATATTTGTTTATTTGAATAAAGTGTTACTTTAATTATACGTTCTCGAAAATACTACTACATATATTTGTTTCCCAATTTGCATTTAGTTTTTTTCTTACTCCTGGAATGCTTTAAGTTTAGGAAGGGTGAAATTGCAAACTGAAGGGATATACAATCTTCGGATTCCCGAAGTTTGAATTTTCATGTTTCTTTTACTCTGTATGATACTTTTTAAAACTTGGAACATTGGTAATCGTTAATCGTTTGTAGTTGTTTAAATTCATCAAAACTTTAGCTATATCGTAAAGGTACAAAGCATCATTTTGCTGAAATTAGCTTATTTTTTTTTAATTTAAAGTGTGTAACAAATCTTACCAAATCGTCCTGTACGTCCAATTCGATGTAAATATGTTTCACAGTCAGCGTTGCCCCGAACATCAACTGGTAAATCAAAGTTTACAACTATTGTAACTTGCTCTATGTCAATACCTAAGACGAAGTGCAAAGTTAGATTGTTTTGTAATTGTCGATTATAGAAACTTTTTAAATACCTCTTGATAACACATTTGTAGTTATAAGTACTTTTTCAAGGCCAGAACGGAACCGATCCAAAACAGCTAGTCTTTGCTCAACAGTCAAATCTCCGGACAAGACCGCTACCGAATGACCATCAGATGTCATTTTAGCTGCAAGCCAAGCAGCAGTTCTTCGCGTCTGAAAATATACGGCAAATATTAATGTCGATCCTATATGAGTAAACAATGTTGCTCAGCATCAGAGGAGTAAGTTTATGCACTTACTAGTAAGTATTGTATTAATGTACTAACTAGGAAACTTGGAAACTTCATCTCGATCTAATAATAAGGTCAGATAAAAGTAAAGATCCAACTCAACTCCAAAAATGTCGGAGATATCCAATTTTCTGACAGTCAACTTTAACATTAACAAAATATAAAAAGACAAAATATACAAGACAAAATATACAAGACAAAATAGTCGCACAACCATACCTTCGTCTAATTTTTTAAAATTTTTGTGACATACAGGCAAGCTTTGGTTTTCCATTTTACGTTTTTTTCCCGTTTTACTTTATAAAAACGTGGAATCGGTGCTTCCGTTTCTGTAGAATTGAAAAACGACCAAGTTTGTCTTGTCGAAATGGAAAGTAAATACGTATTTGTACATCATATTGGATCTTATTTGCAAAAGAAAAAAAAATAGGTTTATCAATGTCCGATTGATGCTTATACATGTTATTTTAACAGTTTTACATTTATAGTTTTCAATTTTCCCCCACATTTTCCGATCGCTTCTTTGGCAGCTACAGACAGTGATTTGTATGACAGCAATATAAATAAATTTGTTGTATTTTTACAAAAAAACAGTCGCTGAATCAAAATCCTTATAGGTAAACTGGCGGATGTGCACATGGTCTATTGAACTTATTCAGAATGGTTAGATTTTGTGTACTGAGCTAAGCTAGAGCTAAGTTTTGACATCATAACAAGTTTTAAAAATTAATCAATTCTATGCAATTACGATAAAATACATTAACTAAAGTTTCTTTTTATGAGTTTCTTTTTATGAGTTTTTAAATGTATAATAGGTCAGCGAATCTTATTATGAAAAAATTGATGTATTGAATTTAGTGATAGTCATAAAATTTAAAACAATTTCGAACAAAAAATGTTTTTTTTTAATTCTTTCAAGATAAAAAAGCAAATGATTATTATGATTATTTTTAATTCATGACTAAACACTAAAATTAACGGCAGCCATGTCAACAAAAAAAATGTAAGATATGTTTAGGAATACATATCCTCGAAATGTATATTAGATGACTTCTTGTTAACTACACTACGTAATATAAAAATTAAAAGATTTTCATACGTTCTTGTAATATTTTTATCTTTTTTTATCTACAAGTGAAATAGCTGGTATCTGGACAAATCGGCCGTATCACCGTTTTCTTTCATTAAATAAAAACTTTTATACTGTGCTTAGAATATCAAATAACTTTTGGTACCATTCCTATGCATGAGTTTTACAACAAATTTATTTTTGAGCTCCAAACGCCTCCAAGGACCTTTCGGCTATCAATTGTAATTGAAGAAGCTCTTTTGGTAGGGTTCTAGCGTTCCATTGAAAATAGGACAACATTTTTGGGTAGGCATTAATGACGTAAAATATCCGTGAATCAATACAGATATTTTTAAGCTCTATTAAATATTTGGTACATCTTCAATTGTAATTGAATAAGCTCTTTAAGTAATAAGTTTTCTAAATATGCAAATTCAACGAAAAATCATGAAGCTGATTGCATGTGATATAATTTTACTTCTGTAAATTCTTGAATTTTATTGAAACATTTGATTTTAAGCTCGGAAAATAATATCGATGTTTCTTTTAAATCGACAATATTTTTATTTAGTTTTACCTGTTTTGTAATATTATTATTTTTTGTTATTGACATATCATATGTATATTTTCCAATGTTTTTTGTAATATTTATTGTTGTAAATAATTAAAAAGAATTTTTCAAAATTGAGTTGCGTTTTAGTCTGTTTTATGTTGTTTGGGAGTTGATTCCAAGTCTGAACAGCATGTATATAAAAGATGCATAAAACATTGATCGCTTAAACCTTAAACAAACTGTTTAATTTCTGCTTCTAAACAAAGTAAAACATAATTTTTCTAAAAAAAAAAAGATGGTTCGTTAGTATATATATTTTAGAATACCAACACTAAAGCTTTAGCGATCCTTAATTTACAGATTACAAATTTGATAGGAAGTATCGCAGTTGCCAAAAACCCTCACTCCGCAGAATAGGGTAGAATTTAACTAGTTTTGGTATGTTGAGTAAAACAATTCACATTTTTGTAATATTGCTGCTGTCTAATATCATTTGTGATTTAAATTGTTCTTGTAGTAAAACTCCTCTTATTATAATTGCTATTTGTTAAACTTAATTTAATTTATATAACACTCCTCCGTTGTCGGAACTTCCTATTTATCGGACTCCAATAGACTTTCGTATAGGGACTATTTAGTAGTTCTTGGTGATTTTAACGTTCCTGGAGCAATTTGGTGTGCTACCAAATCCTCAAATACTATTTTAGCTACAGCACAACATCTCTCAACCTTGTCAGAGAGCAGCGGCTGATCAGATGCATCGATAGGTTTTCGTCGAGCTTCCTGGCGGAATGTGATGCTAAAATTAGATAAGGCTCGTCCATGCTAGAGAGATGCCGAGGAGACCCACAGCCCGTACCTTGTTGCCAAAGGGTGAACCCGATCATGCAAGGGTGATCCAATGTCTGCGAACACAGGATTTTCACGATTGGGAGGAGGTTTTAGACCTTACCTTATTGATTGACCGTGGTCGAAACTTTGGATGGTGTCAATTCATAGATATATGGCCTTGAACACAACAAGCGAAGACTTGATCAGCGACAGAGTAACAGAACAGGATGCGACATCACTTTACACCGATGGCTCTAAGATGAGCTACCTTCTGTCCTTCACTCTCGTAGCCTTGGCTACGGTTTTCCAGGCTGCGGTGCTCGCGATATGGGAGGCAGCCAAATTCTTAATACAGCAGAACCTCAGGGATACCAAGGTTCCGATTTACTCGGAGAGCCACGTGGCAGTAATATCGTTTACAGCCGTGAAAACCAATTCACGGCTAGTGCAAAATGCCAACACGCCCCTAATTACTTTGTGAAAAACAACAACGAACCAATTACCTGGGTGCCAGGACATCCATTGACATCCCTGGTAATGAGAAATTCGATGAGCTGGCTAATAAGGATAAGGCTAATAAAGATACAGAGATCAGCATGCGTAGGAGCCACGGGGGCTTTGCTGAAGAACACACAGACTACATGACCACGGAGATAAGGTTTGGTAATGGATATACGACCATGAACCCAACAAGGGAAGACTTGATCATCGACAGAGTAACAGAACAGGATGCGACGTCTTTCTACACCAAGGCTCTAAGATGAGCTGCGGAGTAGGAGCTGGGATCTATGCTGCGAGCTGGAAAAATGAAGCGTCCTTTACTTTCCCAGACTCTGGTACGGTCTTCCAGGCCGAGGTTCTTGCCATATTGGAGGCAGACAGACTCTCAATACCTTAGGGATACCAGGGTTCGGATCTACTCGGATAGCCAAGTGGCAATAAAATCTCTTACAGACGTCAAATCCAATAAATGGATAGTGGCAAAATACAAGTACGTTCTTAATAAGCTTACCGAATACAATCACCTACAAATTACCTAGGTGCCGGGACACAATGAACTCCCCGGTATTGAGAAAGCCGATGAGATGGCTGGAACAGGGTCGGCAGGCAGCGACCTACCTAGGAGAATACAGATCTCGCAGATCTAGGTCTAATCGGACCTACATAGGAGATACAATCGGAGATACATTACAATTTCAAAATGACAGCCAACAAAGAATGGTCAAGGAAGAGTAAACAAAAAAAATCAAAACAATGTTAGCAATTTGGTAGCGATAGCAGGACTAAAGAACTGATATCCACAGCAAGGATATAAGCAGGATCACAGCAGTCTCCACTTGTTGTTTGGCGATCGGAACGCACACAATGAAGATGATACAATACGATACAATGCAAGCTGTAGAGGCTGTACGTAGACTTCGGAACAAGAGGCACCAGAGCATTTACTATGAAAGGGTCCAGGATCAGGGCACATCACTTCGGTGCCTAACAGCTGGGGGCTTGGGAAAGCTGCATATTGCAGCAATCTTGGCTTCCTCAACGATTCATGGTGACACTTATGACGACCATAAACAAACAGAGGGTGTGGACCCCAAAGGAGCCCGGCGATACTTGGTGGCCATCTGTTGAGCTTATGTATGTATAAAGTAATTGTGTTTTTTCAATACGCTTGCAGTGCACCAAAATAAAACACATAGCTTCTTGAATGGGCGCTATATTCAAATTTAATCCACAATCACATATGAAAAAATCCAAACCTGACGGGAAAATGGAGGTAATGGCACGCACCACTGTCCAAAGTAAATTTGTTTCCCTAATAAGTCACTTTAAAAGTCCCCAGACAAGATAATATCAAAAAAAGTCAGGGTCATAATTCAAATCATATCTATGAGTATAGTCAATATGCCACAGTCCTAAGGTCTTAATAACTTAATAAATAAATACTTCATTGCACTTCCCGAAATATTCTTGCGCATAATTTTAGCGTGTATCTTTTTATTCTCATATATACAACTCTAGCATGACTGGCACGATCAATACAACTTATTAATCATAAATATTTGAATTAGACTGAGTTTCAGACACATAAATAGTATCCACGTTTGTGTTGAAAAATATATAAATAAAATTTTCAATTTTTTATTTCATAATGGCTGGGACATTAAGAGATATTTTGAATTCATGGGCATGTTAACTAACTATGTAACCTGCTATGTAAGGCGGTCTTTATTTTTAGAAAAAGAGGTAATTCTGTCGGAGCCAACAAGTTGCATTTATTTCTCATTTGCTGTATGCAAACAGAGACTCTGTGCATTTACGTGACATATATGTAAACTAGTATTTTGCTTCACTACAACTCTTAAGAGACCATGACTAATTGTATATGTGGGTGTATGCATATAAGTTCAGTGTATTTCTTGGAAGGTTCATGTTTTTGTATTGTATTGTTTGTATTCTTTGGAATATTGGTGTTCGCATGAACTTTGAATTGCGAGTGTTTTTCTTCGTTCGTGCAGGGCGACGGCAGAGAAAGACGAGACAAATAATTTCATTTGGCTTGAGTCGTCGCCAGTTTAAAGATCCTACCGCGCTTTGCTAAAGGAAAGACACTTCGACATAATATTATTAAAGCCCTGCATTTGGTTATTGGCAAAGCACAAAATTGATCAGTCCAAAAAAATTTACAAAATCTAAAATAACAAAGAAATTCTCTTAAGGAACAGCACTAACATTAAATTTGATTTGAACTTATAGATGACAAAATAAATAGTTTCCAAATCGATTGGGGACAGGGAGCCCCCAACCATCTAATTTGATTTTTCATAACTTACTTGTGAGAGCTTATGCTCTATTGTGAGTTGGGGTTTGTGTGCTTGGCAGCCTTAGGCGACCGTTATTTAGTCGCAAGTATATACATTTTATAATAATGATCGAATCAAGCTCAAAATATCACGAAGTTCTGGTGCTGGTGTAATCCTCAGTGAAATCTAATTTTTGTTGACATATTCGCCTTCAGTTAAAATTACCCCATGTAGCCTGATATCCGCGGCCAATTTCGTAGACTCATGCGACAAGCCTCCAGGAGCTCCACTTTTACGACCACTTTCATTATTTATTATAAATATTATGAAATTTTTGACCTATTGTAATTTACAAAATATGTACGTACTCGCAATTAAAAATTGTCTTACATAATTTGTACATAATTAAATATTATGTTATTAAATCGATTGATTTATAATTGCTTTTTTAAATGCAAAATCAGTTCAAGAAAATAGTCCAACATACAGCATATGTATGTACATAAATATATGCACATAGAATAGTCATTTCATACAACGAATGGATCGGAATTCTATATAAGTTCCCATAACGCCACCATTTCAAAAAGAAGCATATGAGCCAGTGCGGTACAGAAAATTAATAGTTCAACTCGCCATCCACGATTCACCTCTCTGTTACAGCTCTGGTGTTCGTCGAACACTTTAAAAATCTATAGGCTAATACCTTCGAATGCAACCGTGAGAGCAAGAGAAAATTTGTTCTCTATATAGATCCGTTTTGTTCTTCGAGATGTGCCTCTTTGCGAATGAACTGATCTTAACGGTCGATGAGAGAGAGAGCGTAAAGAGAGAGAGCAAAATTGCCGAAAATAGCCGAAGCTGTGGGGCCTGCATTCGGCTATCTGCGGCCTGAGGCCTCTGTGGCTGAAAAATGATGGTGTCTATTTTCAAAAAAATAGTGAAATGATCAGTCTAAAATATAATAAAATAATAAAAGAACTGAGAGTCCCAATAAAAATAATGAAAATTATAAAGATAATAATTATATTAATAAGCAAATATATCTCAGTTAATATACCATTGCCGAGGGTATTTTAATGACGTTATGATATTTGCAACGCAGTAAATTAGGTATTTCCGGCCCCATAAAGCAAAGCCCTCCAAATATACATACATACATATGTACATATGTATATTCCAAATGGATGTGATGCTATTTATGTGGCGTGTTTATTTTTATTAATTTCATAGTGGAAAATGCGGATTCACATAAGTAGGCTCTAAGGATCATCGAATAAAACAAAATAAATATGAGAGTATTATGTTCTGTTCAAACGATGTACATATGTATGTAGATGTGGTTTGAGTTACTAGTTCCTTAATCTCGACCACTATACGGAGTGTGTGCACATAAAAGTGCATAAAAGTTCGTGGCGCAACTTCAAAATAACTATTTACGGTTTGTCCGACAGTTTATGATTTCATGGTGTCGATTGGAAAATTAACAGGATTACAAATTATGACCTTCACAAAGCTTCCTTTCTTGTTAATTATAAAATTATTTTAATCATTTGGAAGAAAGTGTATACTTACATGACAAAATATAATCGCCTGGCCAATACTTATGCAACCATATATGTTTTGAATTGCATTATATTTCCCATCTTCATTCTTGCATTTAACATAATATTGTTTAATATTATCAAGAGACTCTTCCTCTCGCATTAATCTGAAACAAATGGTATTGTGGCATAAAGCATTGTGTCATAAATAATTTGTACTCAATTAAATAAACCCATAATTAAGAGTTTTTTATTATTGCCAAATGGACAGCTGTCGAGCTGACCAGATAGGCCCCTCCCACTTCTTTCACAGAACAACTGTATCATTGAGCTGCATATATCGTCCCAAAACGCCATATTTTCGCTATTTAGATTATTTAGGCAACTAAAAAACAAAGAAACCTTGCCCTATAAAAGGTCTGTGTGTAATCTTGGTATATAGTGGCTGATCAATTTATGTATTTGAACTAGAACCGCCTAGACTTCAAGCTCTATTAAAATCCTTCAAATTGTTGAAGATATTCATATGAAACTTCATAATAGTATAATATAATTATAACAGCATATTGTAAATTTAATGCAAATCTGACTATAGCTTTAGACATATAGCATTTGCACTTCGCCTCCGCCTTCCTTACTTGTTTTTTAATATGATATGATACATACAACTTTACAAATTGTAATACAAGATGCTGGAGAAACGAGTTGCCGAAGTACGGGAAAAGCTCCATAACCACTATGTTTTATTCAGTTTGTTGAATGATATTCTGTCCAAAATTATTCCCAGGAAGCGTAGTATTTTTGATATGCTATGGAACAATTCTCTCTTTTTTAATTTTTTTGTTCGGAAACTAGAACAGATGCGGCGGACTTGCAATAGTGTGGAAGGTTAGAATGGAACTGATTTTTAAAAACTGTTTTAATTAGCATTTTACAATATTTTTATTGTATTTAAAAATTTCATTTCTGTTCGTGCGGATCTGAATCTGTCAGCCAATTACATTTAATAATATAAGCTTGAAAAAAGATAACCAAATTCAGTTATATAGTTAAAATTAAATTAAAGATTAATGAAAAAAGTTTATTCTTACTCCAAATCAAATCCAACAGTTTTTGTGTCACTGTCCGCGATGGCTGTTTTTTAAGTTTCTGGCTTAGGTCACTTCTAGCCATATCAGCAACTGGCCTTTTCACAAAAAAAGTTCTACCTTTATCGATAAAAGCTCCATTCAACATGTGTGACCACGTTTTACGTCGATTGACCATTAATAAAAACTTACCTAGACAGAAAAATGAAATTAACTCGCGAACAATTTCGTGCAAAAATTGTTCATAACTTTCGAGTGGATTATTACAAGAGTGCATCGATGAACTTAAATTTGTGTATGGCGATGAAACACCATCCTATAACACAGGTTTCAATCGTGGCCGACGCTCGCTCTAAGACGAAGGTCGTGAAGGTCGTCAAAAAACAGTCGTTGTGCACGAGAACATTTGATGCCGTACGTAAATTGATACTGCAAGATAATCATGTGACATACCTTGAGATAGAGGTGTCCTTGGGCATTTCTTCCATAAGTATTTCTATACTGCCAGTGTATGAACATTTATAACGTTTAAACGTTTTAACGTTTATAAGAAGAACGTCACAGGTGACGGATCATGAAGATATAAATCTGATAATCTATCGCTTAGCCTATTTGTTCGGTATACCAGGGGCAGGGCAACCTTATTTAAGGTTATCCTTGTGGACCACCTTCCCCTTGAATATTCTCCTCTGAGCATAACAGGGGGATTAGTTTAAAATTTTTCATTGTATTCAACTGTAGCCCTGAGGATTAGCTCTACCATGTCGGCCATTTTTTTTTTTATCGATTTTAATACATCTACAAATTTCCGCTAATGTGGTATGAAAGTGTTCGATCTGTCCGTTCGAAATGCTGTGGAGGTGGTGCATTCACAATATCTATGCCATAACTATTCTTGAGTAATGATGTTATTGTCTCTTATTGCTATTATCACAAAACACTGTCTTTGTGCTTGGGAATAGGTTTAATAACTGCAATATGGATGACTTTATGTCAACTATTTTTTGTGACAGTATTGGTTGGACGACGGCGAATTTCGAAAACTTGTCGATGCAAGTTAGAAACTGTTTCTTCTCCGTTGAAAAATATCGATGTGGAGCATTTCTCCGCCGTATGTCGGAAACGGCGTTACACCAAGTTCTTGTCTTTTTGGATGTCTATTGTATTTTGCTTTGACACAAACTTTGCAATTTGACAGCTAACTTGCTCATTTTTGGAAAAAACAAATTGTCACGCAGGACTTGATTGACGTTTTCTTGTGCGGCGCGATGCGCGCGATATGAAATAGATCTGATCGTTTTTGTTTGTAACGTCGGCTAAGATATTTTTACAATGCCAGAATTTGGTTCCTGGGAAATAAGATACCAAATTGTTTTGAAAACTGGCTAGAGTCGGAAAATTGCAGTGTATTGCATTTACTTCTTTTGAATTAATAACTTCGTTGAGGGCTTAGAAAATATTGTTTTGTCAGTGAAGCTGATTAGGTGCAGAGTCTTGCTGCCAAAAAGTATGAGATTGCGTTTCAATGAGAAACGTGCTTCTTCCAGAATTATTTGATATCTAAACCAGTTGTTGTTTCGACCGTGTAGTTCAGTAACAAATCGCTGTGAATGGTACCCGCTTTAGACAGGGGCTCGCCTTTTACGTTCTGACTGGATAAAGCTAATGGCGAGTGCAAACGTGTATTTAGTTCTCTCGTGCTCCGAAGACAATCGTTGAAAAAAAAAACCGATACAAAAATAAACGGCGATAAGTCGCTTAGTGCGATGAAAAGCCACAAGTTACTACTATTTTGTGTTTCTTTTTTAATTAGTACTTTTAATACAAAAATACAAATAAAAGTAAAAAACAATCAAAAAAGGTGATGAACCCAAACGAAGTTCGGGCTCAGCGCCAACGTAACCAAGACGAGCGTCGGCTGTCGCTGCAAAAGAGCAATGCATACTTCTCTTTCGTATCGACAGACGTAGCCGAAGCAGCAACAACAACAGCTTCTGCTCTACCACGATCGTTTACCCCGACACCGTCCAACGATAAGTGCGCTCCCCCTCTTCCTTGCCTTGCCTCGCCCCAACTGCCCACATGCCTGGCCACGGTTACCAGCACAGTGACGACATTAGCAACTGTAAATGCAATGACAACAGCAACAACATCAGTTTCGTCTGTATGCCCGTCGATCGTTCTACCTGCTGCGGCGGATTTAGCAGCTGCAGCTAGCGCAGCACCGACTTACGCCCCAATTAAAAAGCTAGGTTCGACCATACAGACTTGCATGGATCGCTACGTAAACATTAAATGAAAACTAAGTCCACAAGACACAAAAATGGGCTTCCTCATGCCAAGTAACTGTGCAAAACTCTAACACAGCAAACAGATTTGAAATTTATGCTGAGACGTCTGACGAAACCGCTTCTTCAGTCATTGATAACGACAAAAAGAAAGCGAAGCCCCCTCCGCTTTATATTCGAGAGAAAAACTCCAACCACCTTGTTAATATAATAATCTAGTTGATTGGTAAAGATAGCTTCCACGTAATCCCCTTGACTAAAGGAGACATAAATGAAACAAAAGTCCAAGGCAAAAGCGAAGAAAGCTTTAGAAAATTGACGGAACTCCTCGACGCCAAGAAAAAGAACTACTATACCTACCAGCTAAAAAGTAGTAAAGGTCATCAAGTTGTCATAAAAGGAATCGAACCAGATGTAAGCACTGCTGAAGTCGAGCAGTCACTAAAAGATAAAGGTTTTAGTGTAAAAACCGTTACAAATATACGGAACCGTAACAAACAACCGCAACCTCTTTTTAAAGAGGAACTTGAACCCCTCCACTTTATATTCGAGAGAAAAACTCCAACAAACTTGTTAATATAATAATCGAGCTGATTGGCAAAGATAGCTTCCACGTAATCCCCTTGACTAAAGGAGACATAAATGAAACAAAGGTCCAAGTCAAAAGCGAAGAAAGCTATAGAAAATTGACGGAACTCCTTGACGCCAAGACCGAAAACAAACTACCGCAACCTCTCTTTAAAGTTGAACTTGTTCCAGACTCTAAGGCCCTCAAGAAAAACGAAGATCATCCTATCTACAAACTCCAGTTTCTATTGCATCGCAGAATCACGGTTGACGAGCCGCAGTCCAGTGCGCAAATTGCCAGGAATACGGACACACAAAATCTTACTGCACACTCCGCTCCGTATGCGGCGTATGCGGAGGGCTGCATACCTCTGCTATGTGTGAATTAAAAAACAAGCCAAATAGCAAAAAATGCAGTAACTGCGGAGGTGAACACACAGAAAACTACAGAGGCTGCCCAGTATACAAGGAGCTAAAAAGTCGGATCAACCAACTAGTGTCAACAGCACGATCTCACCATACACCACTGATACCCTCAAAATCCACACCAGGAGTCTTCTTTTCGTCAGCAGCCCGATCTTCACTCGGCAGTTTCACCAAAACTAAAAATGTAAGCTTTGCAAGTGTTTTGAAATCGGATCACGAGAGCCCTGCCTACAATGTCCAAACACCACCTACAGTCCCCTACCAACCTGCAGAGCACGCAGAAAATAAAATGGAAATGATGACTCTAAGGCTGCAACAAAGTATGGATGAATTCATGGCTTTTATGGGAGCCACCATGCAAAATATGTTGGCAAATCAAAATATTTAGATTCAGATGCTCAAAGCACCTTATCAAAATAATCAATGGCT
Organism: Drosophila kanapiae; assembly: GCA_008042475.1. NCBI lineage: Eukaryota > Metazoa > Arthropoda > Insecta > Diptera > Drosophilidae > Drosophila > Drosophila kanapiae. Next base: position 19,537 of record VNJM01002775.1, read on the forward strand.
CCCCTGCGCATTGCGCTGTGGAATGCCAACGGCGTTTCATGGCACAAACTTGAGGTAGCACAATTTATGAACGACAATAAAATCGACGTAATGTTACTTGCAGAAACCCACCTTACCAACAAATACAACTTCCAAGTCCGAGGGTATATGTTTTACAATACTAATCATCCTGGTGGAAAGGCCCATGGAGGCACTGGAATCCTTATTAAAAACAGCATCAAGCACCACTTCCACAAAACGTTTCCTACTGACTACCTGTGTTGTGGTTGTATACGCAATTTTAAGACCTAGCAATAAACTCGAGTGCGTTACCCCTGGTTCACCTACACACTGGCCAAGTGACCCCAGAAAACTGCCAGATTTAATTGACTTCGCAGTTACAAAAACATCCCACGAAATCTGATTAGCGCCAGTCCTCTCTCGGATCTATCATCAGACCACTCGCCTGTACTTTTTAGCCTAAACCAACA
>VNJM01000921.1:0-68856 GCA_008042475.1 Drosophila kanapiae
TTTCCAAATCCGAGGGTATATGTTTTACAATACTAATCATCCTGATGGAAAGGCCCATGGAGGCACTGGAGTTCTTATTAAAAACAGCATCAAGCACCACTTCCACGAAACCCAATTTATCGACTACTTCATCTAACTAGGCAACTACTTTATAGCAGCAGGAGACTATAGGTAGACAACTGTATTACGCAATTATAAGACCTAGCAATAAATTCACACTGGCCAAGTGACCCCAGAAAACTGCCAGATTTAATTGACTTCGCAGTTACAAAAACATCCCACGAAATCTGATTAGCGCCAGTCCTCTCTCGGATCTATCATCAGACCACTCGCCTGTACTCTTTAGCCTAAACCAACAGCCAGTTAGTAATGATAATCCCGTCATGTTAACCTCTAACAGCACAAACTGGCTCAAATTCAAAAACTTACACCACAGCTAACCGGCGAAGATGACATCACCAGAACCGAAAGCATGCTAGAGTCAGTTTTGGCTTCAGTGGCTCAAATCGCAACACCATAAGGGCAAAACATAACACATAACACAAAGCACACGAATGCAGAAATAGGGCAGATAATCCTGGCAAAGCGTCGTTCCCGGGGCGAATGGCAATTAAATCGATCGCCATCTGCAAAGCAACCGTTGAAAGAAGCTTTTCGTCGACTCACCTATGCACTCCGACAAGAAGACAGATCCCAACAGCGCAACATAGAGCAATTATACCCATCCAGTTTAAAATTCCCACTATGGAAAGCCCACTTAACACTGAGCCCTCCAACAATAACGGTTACGCCAATAAGGACCCCTGCAGGTTGCTGGGCCCGAAGCGACATAGACAGAGCAGAGACATTCGCTGCCCACCTTCAATATGTGTTCCAGCCAAATCCAGCAACAAACGTGCGTAATATAAGATCGCAAACAGAAGACGACTTTCACATTGCCGATCGAATTGTATTTCGTCCATGCGAAGTCATAAAAATTATAAAAATCTCCAGGCTGCGATCTAATAACTCCTAATATGCTTATTGAACTCCCCCTATGCGCTGTTGGTACCATATGCCAGCTGCTCAACGCGATGACAAGACTGGGCTGCTTCCCAAATATATGGAAAAAGTCAATCATCATAAAGATACCAAAACCTGGAAAAGACCACACGCTCACCCCCTCATACAGACCAATAAGTTTACTTTCGTGTCTATCAAAACTATTTGAACTCCTCCTAACTCGAATCATACCATACCTCAGAAGACACTGTAAATGTGTGCATATGCTTATATTTTTATAATGAGCATTCACTGTACTTAAGTACAAATAACTAATAGGCTGCGACACTTTGTTGCAGTATGCATACAAGCAGGAAAATGTAATGCGAAATAATGGGAATGGATGGCATTGAGTAGCGATCGGGAATGGTTCGATGAATGAATGAAGAAAATCGATGACTAAGCGCTCATCATCAGTACCTTTTTTTATCAACTTTTTTTGGGCTGTTGAATGGGGACCTTGATGGCCTTATTATGCTATCATTTAATAGCTGCCTGATTTCGTTGTTTACTTTAAACTTTAAACATACAGGTTCCTTATATTCTGTACGAACAGAGGCAACTACTGCGGTACTAAGGGGTAGCGCCTCCTTGGAGGTCGAATAAACTTTAATATTCTCTAGAACCATATTTTTTAATAACTTTTTGACGGAATCTGGAACCACTATATCATTAACGTTAGTGAAATTAACGCTTTCAAATTTAAGGTTCTTCATGTTAACATGTTCTTTTGTGTTAACAGGTATTATAGCATCAAATGTACTGAGTGATTCTAGTAAAAAAAATTGAGATGTTTGCCTAAAAAATCCCATTAGACAGTTATTTTTAATTTCACTGGAGCCGTGTACTGAGCTCACAGTGAAAAGGTCGTCAACACCTGTGTTTCTCAACTCCTTTAGGGGCTTTACATAATTTTTTGCTGCGCCATTATCTATTAACATTTTTAATGGTCTCCCAGCCAGCTGTCGCGCTGGCTGGTCCACTAAAAAATTCAGCGAGTCGCTGCCTCATACCGAATCGTTGTCGTCTTTAATTTCGACGACTTCGGCTGTAGCTTTGTCCTTGTTGGCTTTGTTAGCTTTGCACTTGTTGACCATTGGCTTTCAGTGGCACTTTGGACTACGTTGTTCAGACGCTGACGCCTTTGGCCTGTCATGTTCGTTTGGCTTTTCCTGAACTGAGTTCCCTGCCTAAACTTTAACGATGGATCTATTTCCATAGGCTCTACTGGTGGTTGATCCCGATCTTCCTTCCTACCCTGCTATTGGCCATTGCTATTTTGTCTACGCGGAAACAATTGCGAGACTTATTGAGAGACTTCTTGAGTCCTGAAATAAATTCATGTAACGCATTAGACCTTACATCTCTGTTAAGTTGCTCAGCGCATTCGCGGTCGTGAGTCATTGTGATTTTGTTTGTGACGAGAGTCAGCTTTTGCTCGACTTGGTCGTAGTACTGCATCAGCCTCATCTGACCATCTCTAAACCTTGACGAAGAAGGCGTAGCTATATCCTGTCGGCGTACGTACAGTACAACGTAGTTATTATGGCGTCGAAATTTAGTACAGTATTGTGCGAGAGTAATGTTGCTCTCGCGGGCCCTTTAATCTTGTTTCGCATTATTGAGACTGCCTGATGCGTCCCGTCAGTCTAGTTAAGCTCCAAAGTCCTTGCAAAACAGTCTCCCTCTCGTGAAGTGCATAACTAAGCCTTCCTAGCTCTGGGTGCACCCAGTCATTGGCTCTTTACTCAACCCAAAAGCGGCGCTGCCGCTTCGCCATGGGATTTGTTTCATATCCTTGACATGGTGTCGCGTCTTAGAATATGGTGGAGAAAATTGTAGTGAGCATGTCAGCCTCTATATAGACCTTGAGTGGAAACGAAGTGCCACACTATTTTGCCGTCAGAACCCGTAATAATATCCCAACACAATGGAATTGGATGAACTCACGGTATTCTTACAAACCCATGCATAAAAAAAAAACATTTGAAAAGAAAAACAATATTTTTCAGAATGTGTAAAGTGTCAGATATAAGGCAATGTAATGTAATTGTCATTAAACTACAAACCGTTAACCATAAATTTACGAGAAATATAAACAAAATTTGCAAAAAAAATCTCCACTTGCAAAACTGCAAGTTTTGACTGCAATTAAATTGGCAACTTTGCCTAACGGATATGAACATATTGCTATAGATGTAAAAAATCTAAACTTTACGAAATACAAAATGAAACAACGATTTTAAGTATCACAAGTAAACAATAGACACAATAGTATGCAAATCTTCTGATGTCATCATAGCCAAATTTGCAAATATGCATCAAAAATTAATAACAGCAACACAATTTGCCGTATACATTGATGAGGGTTTAAATACCGAGTATACCGATAACTTTAATACCAAAGACGCCATATCAACAATTATCAAAAATTATGAGCATGGCAAAATCAAAACAATCATGAAAGCAGGCACATTTAAGACAATAAATTATGCCATTACTAAATATATCCATTGCAATACCTTAAAATAATACCTTAAATAAAAATAATATTTATTTTTTAAATATTTAAAATATTTAAAAAATAAAAAAAATAAAAATACTTTAAACATAAATTCTGATCACTATGATGAAATAGATAATATCAAAACAATTACAATAACAATGTCTGGATTATTAGGAGGTAATCTTTAATCTCAAGGTTTAAGTTAACAGGAACATTTATTGTGACAACAAGTGACCACAATAAATAATGAAAAACTAATTGATGACATTTTTACTTTTAGTCTGCGAAAAATAACTCATTAGTTCAGAACAAATCCGTTAGAGATTAGTGACCACAATAAATAATGAAAAAGATAAGAAAGATACTGTTCACACTGCATGATGATCCTTAACAAGGCGGACATACAGGTATAACTACAACGCTAGCGAAAATAAAAATACATTATTATACAAAAAATAAGTGAAATACGACACGTGACGAAGTAAATAACGTAAATAAATGTTCTAAATATGCGATTTAACGAAATATCTTGTAGAAATTCCCATACCAGGCAAAAATGTAAGAACAGTAGGGAAAACAATATTTTAATATTTTATTCTAAAGTACGATCCAATGTAGAAAGAATTTTGGAAAGAATTTTGGGCATATGGTGGTTACCAGAGTCAGGCATGCAAACGTTTCGTAACAAACGAAGCGACGAGTATTCAGAATGGTAATGTCAATTTTTTATCCTCTCGGCTTGGATTCTTTAAAATCCGCGTCAAGAGTATCCTACAAAATATATGTCGAAAGTGTGCAGCTGCATGTATTTGTCGACGCTAGCCTGGATGGTTATGCTGCAGCACCATATTTGCGTGTCGAAAGTGTCCGCTGTATCCTAAGGTCATGTCGGTGCCTCGAATGAAATTGATGGCAGCTGTTGTTATCTTCCGCTTGGTTACATTTTTGAAGTCTGAATAGATATGATATGATATATCCGTCTGTCCGTCCGGGTAAAATAAAAGATAACACGAGACCATCAGAGCTAGAGCTTTAATGACAACATTCATATCTGTTACACGCAGAATAATTGTTTTAGAATTACACACACACACTTCCACCCTCACAAAAAAATGAAACAAGATATAACTAAGCTATAATACACAATTTCGTTTTAAATTACATAGATACCGATATTTTGACTTTTGTGGTGGTCTTCTGATAATTTTAATAAAATCTGATTAATAAGATAACAACGCTTAATAACGCAAAAAAGTTGTAATTTTCAGACAAGTCGTGGGTTCGACTGATTGAATAAGTAATTATAATACTTAAACAAAAACATAAAAACTTAAAATAAACATAAACAATAACATGTAAAATAATCAAGTAATAAAAAGATTTTTTGCCTTCGGACTTGAATTCACAACCTTGTCGGCCATAGCGCAAAAATTCTTTTTCGGGCCTGTCTGAAAATTAGAACTCTATTGCTTAAAAACTACCATGATTATTAAAGATTTTACTCAAATACGACTGCAAAAGTCCGATTAGAGCGCGGAAGTGGGCATGGCCAAATTTCAAAACTCTATCTGCCTGCAACAGATAAGAATGTTGTCACTTTAGTAGCTTTATCTGTCTGCAACAAATACGAATGTTGTCACTTTAGTAGCTTTAGCTTTAATAGTCTGTTATTTCCCAAGGACGGCTGGAAGAACAGACGGACAGACGGGTATGTCTGATCGAGAATATATATATGGTCAAGATGGTTCCTTTTGCCTGTTACATACATTCTCGTTTGGTATGAAACTATAATACTCGTATACCCTATGGGTACCAGGTATAAAAATGTATTTTTTTGGTATTTTTTTTTCTTTAAGACTGAAATCTGAGTTAACATTTTTATTTAAAATTGTATTTAATTTTTATGCCATCATTTGTATCTTTTTTATATACAATAAAATATAAATTTAATAAAAACACAAATTAACAGCTTCTATATGACTTCTAAATATATTTGCATTGCCACGATGATTAATAGATTATTTTCATTATATTGATATCCCCCTAAATTAAACAGGGCGAAATGCATAAATGTAGCTAGGAATATGTTGAGCAACACCCGAATAAAGACAAATTTTGCTAGGAACATATTGAGCAGAAAGCAATAGTGCTGCCAACAAATGTTGATGTTGCAGAAGTCAAGCACTCCCATGTTTATTATCCACGTCCGCACAAATATTTTTAATATATATATATTTATTATAAAATCACGATTATAGCTTAGTTATATGTTTTTCATGGGCAGGACTGTGCGTGGCGAAATATTGAAACAAACTTGATCTGCGTGCAATAGATATGATGTCACTAAATTTTGTAGTTTTAGCTCTTATAGTCTCTGAGAGCTGTTGTTTCGCACCGAATAATAAATACCCTTTTACCATATGGGCAAATACAAGAATCATTCCACAAGTGACCAATTTCAAAAATTCGGTCTTTTTCTATATTTTTGTATGTACAACATTAGTTTTGTTACTAGTGTTTTTACCAAAACGAAAGTATACTTTATGTCATTCGAAAGCACATCTAAATACCTCTAAACACAATACAAAAACTTTAGTAAATCTTTTTCGGAAAGATTTACGATTTTAATTTAAAAAATGTAGCGTACGGCTCGAACGATGTGCCCATATGTGTACCATACCCCTGTAGAAAGTGTAAGCTAATATTGACGAAATAAGTATTACCTTATTATTGTTGGTTCGCTTACTATGAGACGCGCAAAATCCATTACTTCTTTATCATATGTTGCAGAAAAAAACAGCATCTGGCACTCCGGGCTTAGCAATCTGTAATAGAAATTTAAATTAAATTAATTAAATTTAATTAACACGTATATTTCTAGTTATTATATATAAGGAGAATTATTTTCGGCATATTATCGTCATCGATATTTTCCGAACCAATACACTTTTGAGATGGTTTTGAGGGTGCACAATGGGTTAATCGAATTTGCAAGTTGAATTTTGACGTTATTATTGTTTTGTGATCGTTGCGTTTAAATTGGTTCTTTCCGCGTAGGTATGTATAAAGCTTTAAGCACAACAGATGTTGCATCAGATGCTGCTCCTGCCAATTTGTACCTTAAAATTCTAATTCGCATAAATTATACAGTAAAAGTATATATACATATACATCGCTGACCTTATACTTAGCTAAATCTTAAAGATTATTTATTTATTTTTCTGCCTTATTAATTTATTTTGTATCTTATCTGATTATTTTTCTTTTGTACTTGTGCGCCTCATATTGACAGCATATATGTATGTAATTTCAATGAAAATCTATATATTTATTAATATTCACTCAATAATTTGTTGATCTTGAGTTCCGCTCTATATATACAGAAACTGAGCGATTGACTCTAAAGAGCTTTATACTTTCTCGCTTGATGATGCCCAATATGATCGCATCGCTTCTAGCGCTCACTCTGACTTCACCCTAAGGTTGGTTGTAACCATCGGACCAGTAGTCCGCAAGGCACTATGCAGCGAGTCTGCGAATTTCTCTGCCAACACACTTACGCTATCAAGATTCGTTCGTTCACGGCAAATTAACACAGCATAAGTCCCATTGTAATGTTGTAGCTAACTCTAGCGGTTATAGGTAATATAAATAATAACATTTATGCGGACGTGCTGTTAAAATTTAAAATAAGCAACATCGATGTATAATGTAACTTCTAGACGAAGAGCGGGAAAGCGGTTAGAGGTATCCCCGCTCCAGCTAACGATATTGGAAGATATGAAGAAACTGCCTTTCGACACTGCCGCTAGAAAAGCAGCGCACACCAACTGTGTTTCACTACTAGCATTTATTTACATATACATATATTCCATACAATCTACTTATTTACCCATTCCGCTTAAAGTAACAATCCAATTTAACTACATGCTAATTACATCCTATATCCATATCAACCTACGTTCGATGTAACTATCGATTTTGGGACTGCTCTGGAGTGTATGGATCGGCCACCTAAAAAGGTCCACTGCTTTCGCAGGGCGAACATTGGAAGGCTGAACAATTTGTTATCAGATTTTAATTGGATCGATTTCTATATGTGCACTGACATGGCTTACGTCAGGGATATTTTTTACAATAAAATGAATTCGTTTTTTAACGACTGTGTTCCGTTATACTAACCGTCAATCTTAAACAAGCCCCCGGGGTTTCGATGTGACTCGCCTCAAAAACATAAAATCCAATCTCTATTCTAAATTTAAACATACCTGTGCTCATTCTTGCTTATCTCGCTATTTAGCGGCTCGGTCTAATTTTAACGAGCTTAACGCACAGTGTTATTAAAATTATCTTACTCGTTGCAGGGTACAGTTCTCACAGGACCCGAAATAGATTATAAATTTTGTCAACACTAAACTTTATCTTTAATTTCAAAATATGATCACAGGCAATGATCAGGCAATTGCCGATCCTTTTGATCATTTTTTTAAAACTTCGTCAGTCGATTCAAACCAGCCCTATTTTTACAAAATGTCTAAATCGAACCTAATCTTCAGTCCTAGTTTAAACGAAAGTTCTCTTCTTTTGGACCTTCAACGTGTTAAGCCAGTTTATGCGCTAGGACCCAATGGGGTACCAGGCTTTGTGCTTAGGTACTGTGCCGAGGCCTTGTGCAATCCCCTTCTAAAATTGGTTAAGTGCAAGATAATGACATTCTATCGTGTCACTCCCATGCTTGCGATTTATACGCTGGACTACTGCTCTTTGGAAAGAATCACTCTGGCCGTCGATTTGGACGTCCGCCTAGATGCTAAACTTGACTTTATCGATCATATTTCGTGCATAGTGAATAAAGCCAGGTGTGTGCTTGGATTTCTCTAACAATGGTAGATGGAATTCAATGACCCTTATGGTACAAAGACATCGTACATTTTATTAAATCGTCCTATCCTGAAGTATGGCTTCAGCGTTTGAAGTCCAAACTATGATGTCCACAGGAAACGTAAATAATAAGTTTAAATTTACTTTTTGCTTTTCGCTCTTCGCTGTTTTCACAGGATCCAGACCAAAGGTTACTCTTTTATACTAGTAGACATCTCCCCATTTGGCTACATTTTTATCTCGGTATTTATTAATGACCAGCCCAAAGTTTTGACTAACTCTAGAGGACTCATGTATGAAGATGACATTAAGCTTTGTGTGCAGTATAGAAATAGCTCTTGTCAGTCGGATTTACGAACAGATCTCAATAACTATCAAACATGGTGCCATGTTAATTTATTAAACTTAAATGGCTCTAAGTGCAAGCTTATGACATTCTCTCGTGTCACTCCCATGCTTGCGACTATATACGATTTGGGCGTCCGCCTGGATTCTAAATTGACTTTATAGATCATATTTCGTGCATGGTGAATAAAGACAAGGGTTTGCTTGGATTTCTTAAGCGGTGATCGAAGGAATTCGATGACCCTTATGTTACAAAAACTACTTATATACTTCATAAGTTCGTCCTATCTTAGAGTATGGATCCTGAGTTGGGAGTTTACAATATGATGTCCATAGAAAACGAATCGAATCAGCTCAAAACAACTTGTTACTTTTCGCTCTACGCGGTTTTAACTGGGATTCAGGCCGAAGGTTACCCTCTTATACAAATAGACTTCTGCTAATTAACCTACCATACTTAGACAACCATAGAACTATGCTAGGTATTACCTTCATCTATAATTTAATACGTGGTGACCTCATAGGTCAGCTAAATTTCCATGTACCGAGTAGAAATACTAGATCCTATTTACCTTTAGTGTTGCACCACTGTAGATCATCTTATAAAATGCATGAACCCTTTAGAGTTGTATGTGCTAATCATTATATCATTATAACCCTATAACCTCAAACGTTAACAGCCTCCCCAAAGAAAAATCTTTAATTTTTACTAACTTAGTACGCATGCAATCAAACATTCAGGCAGAACGCCAGTAGTTAATTTCCTCGCAAACTTTAGCTCCTATCGTGCCTACTAACACCTAACCCTAACAAGCACGTACTTGGTGTCGCAAGGGTCCCTTAAGTATAGTGCATCAACGTCCAAGACAGCATCCCACCTATATATAATAACCTAAATTAAATATAAATAAGCAACTTAAAATACATGATTTAGTTTTTAGTTCTGAGCATTTATATTTATTTAAAGGGGCTTGTAACTACATAATATTACATAAATGTGTTTTTTTTTTTTGGTGTCTGAAAAAATATATTTTTTTTGTGGGAAGTGATTTCCCCTATAGTGTCTGAGTCTGATTCTGTTTAAATTTATAAAGTCTGTACGTTAGGTGTTATTTTTTTTTTTTTTTTTTATTTGTAAATAATAGTGTAGTCGTCTGCGTAGTTAGTGAATTGACAAGGGTGAACCATGCGGGATTCCGTTGAGTAAGGGTTGGAAGTTTGAAAAAATATTGTTGGTAAGGAATGTTATTTTTCTATTGGTAAGGAAGTTAAATATGTATTTCGCTATCATTGATCCTATTTTCCAGACTTTATGTTCGTCTATGATGCTGTGAATTCCTACCCTGTCGAAGGCTGTAGCGAAGTCTAATAATGGAAGAAATAATGGAAACGGTGTTTTTCTTTGATTGGAGATAAGTGATTTTGGGCTTATCGGCTGTAAAGTTCTGAAGTTCGATTCCTAATTATTATTTCCGTTTATGTCTGGAGTTTGTTTTTTTTTTGTAGGAAAGTATGTTTGTGATGTCATTGTTTCTGTTAAGAGCGAGCCAACATAAGCTTTATTAATTTTTATGTTTCTGAAGGGCTTGGTCCCACCATGGCTTTCTGCTTCTTAAATTTCTGTGATTGAGGGTTGGCTTCTTGGGTAATTATTTTAGTTATACTGTGAGGTCTTTTGACAGTTGACTAATTGGTTTTTTTTAAAGTTGAATTTCGGTCTGGGTGTTTCAATAGGGTAGTTTGTGTCTATGTGTATGGGATAGTGATCATTTGGACAACATTTTTTGTTTTTATTTTGAACCATGCGGTATTCCGTTGAGTAAGGGTTAGAAGTTTGAAAAAATATTGTTTGGTAAGGAATGTTATTTTCCGATTGGTAAGGAAGTTAAATATGTATTTCGCTATCATTGATCCTATTTTCCAGACTTTATGTTCGTCTATGATGCTGTGAATGCCTACCCTGTCGAAGGATTCTTTGAACCCCAATTGACGGCTGTCTAATAACTTGCCGCTTGTAGCTAGCCACCAAAGGCGTTTTGTGTTTTAGTAAGGTTGGGTAGAAATTTCTATCGAGTGCTGAGTTTTCCCAATGGTTAGTAAGTATGTTGGCTATGTAATTTTTGTTAAAAATATTTTGTGTTGGGTTGTTAGGGTTCGTGAGGCAATGGATGTCGTGTCGTGTTTTTAAGTCGCAAAATCGATTTATGTTCGGCCATATTTTGGAGATAGGTGATTTTGGGCTTCTGAAGTTCGATTCCTAATTATTATTTCCGTTTAAGTCTGGAGTTTGTTTTTTTGTAGGAAAGTATGTTTGTGATGTCATTGCTTCTGTTAAGAGTGAGCCAACATAAGCTTTATTAATTTTTATGTTTCTGAAGGGCTTGGTCCCACCATAAAATGGCTTTCTGCTTCTTAAATTTCTGTGATTGAGGGTTGGCTTCTTGGGTAATTATTTTAGTTATGCTGTGAGGTCTTTTGACAGTTGACTAATTGGTTTTCTTAAAGTTGAATTTCGGTATGGGTGTTTCAATAGGGTAGTTTGTATCTATGTGTATGGGATAGTGATCATTTGGAGCTGAGAGAGAGATGAAGGAAGGTCGATGTGGGTGAAAGTATGGTGTGTGGTAAAGTGCGTTGGTGAGCCATTATTGAGTGTTAAAAGTAAAGACTGGTTAATATATTTCAATAATATGTTGCACCTAGTTTCGTTGGCTTGTGAGCGCCATCTTCTATGCCAGCTGTGAAAGTCTACAGTTATAAGGAAGGGTGGTTGTAGAGTTTCTAAGGTTTCCGATTTTTGGATTGTGTTTTAATGCGGATTTACAATTGATTATAATTATTTATATATCCATGTACACCAGTCGGCATAATTATTTTGACGAAAAATAAATTGAAGTTTTATGTAACTTTGGAATGGTTTAATAAATTATTTCAATGAAACTCAATGAATTTTTTCTGTTTTACTTAGTGCTAATATAAACTTAAAAATAATAAATACATTTACTCATTTGAACTTGAAAAAATATTTGGTAAAGAAATTTCCATGTGGTGGCATAAGTACCTTTTAATATGAACAACAAAGTAAAGTTAAAAAAACTTAAGGAATAAAAAGGAATTTAGTCAAAGTAAGTATTTTGTAAAAGCATAAGTATTTTGACAAGTACCTTTTAATATGAACAAAGTAAAGTTAAAAAATCCTGACAACCATCCGTACTTTATTATTGTGAAAGGTAAGTAAAATAATACGCAAGGGTATATATGTTCTATGAATATGTTCAATCTACAGTCATCAATGCCAAGAAAACGCAAAGGGGCCAATTTGAGTCGTCGAACAATCAATTCTAAAGCCGCGCGAGATAGAAGAGCAGGAATATCAGTCGAACAAATCGAAGATGATAATGTAAATACACGTGTGAGCATGACGCAGTTACGTCAATCACATGAAATTGAAACACCACCTGAACCATTGCGCGGTTTACTTCTCTGTACAAATCCAGAATCTACCCTGTTCCTGAAGTCAATCCAATCGATGTCATTTGAAAGCATGAATTGAATGTACGAATTATTGTATGACAATAAAGGAAGTGATATGGCTGTGTTTAAAATTGAAAATTCTAAGGAAAATGCTCCTCGGCTGAATCCAAATGATGAAATTACTAACTATGAAATTGGCCGATGTATTAGCGGTTTCCCAATTCATGAACGAGATCCAACAGTTATCCATTTGGCTGTTCATCTTAAAAACGGCCAGCGCGTATATTTCACGAACGAAACAGCGCTTGATCGTGCTGAAAATCCACCAAAAACCACGCTCACCGAATTTTTTGAACTGTGCAATCGTGCTGATGCTTTTCGTAACATCGCACAAACATTGCTGTATTCTTATATTCCACGATATTTTACATGGAGTCAATCTAAAAAATTTATGCCCCGCAAGAAAGGGACACCAGTTGATGCGTGCCACGTTTTTTTCAAATCAAATACTCTGGGTCGTGTATATACAATCAATCCACGGCAGACTCAGTGTTTTTATCTGCGACTGTTGTTGGTTAATGTCACCGGACCATTTTCATTTCAAAATATACGTAAAGTAGATGGACAACAGTATCCAACGTATAAAGACGCATGCCTTGCTCTAGGCTTGGTAGAATATGCTTGCTGAAGCAGGACTAAACTGTACAGGAACACAAATTCGTCTACAATTCGCTATAGTACTGACTACAGGTTTCCCAGCCCGAGCCCAAATGTTTTGGGATAACCACAAAGATTCAATGACTAATGATATATTGTACCGACATCGTACAAGGTGTAATGATCTAAAGGTATTATTCAGAGCATCTGATTTACTCAATACAGATATGAATCGTGAACTACAGTACGATGCGCAGAACATGCGCGTTCAAACAACTGTTAGATATTGGCGATGGGAAAGTGGCACAATCATCGACTCGCAAAATACTCCCATTGATCGCATATTTCCCAATGTACACACACAATATCAAAATCATAAGTAGTTGGCAGAAAAAGCGATTTTGTCAGAAAAAAATGTGGACGTCAATGAATTAAATTTACAAATACAACAGTTGTTGCCTGGGTACTTGGTGACATACAACTCTATTGATGCATTTTGTGATATCAACGAAACTGAATTATCCAATTGAGTTTTTAAATTCATTTGATTGAAGGATTAATCCATTTACAATTAAAGGTAGGAGCTCCGATCATTCCACTTCGTAACTTGTACCCACCATGGCTGTGTAATGGTAAAAGTTTAGTAATTAAGAAATTAATGAAAAATATCATTGAATGCATACTTTTAATGGAAGTTTCGTGTTGCCACGAATCCCTATGATTCTTACAGATGTGCCAATTGAATTCAAACGGACTCAATTTCCAGTTCGATTGGCATTCGCTATGACGATCAATAAGTTACAAGGCCAAACATAATCTCTATATGGCTTAGATTTGGAAACCCCATGCTTTCCCCACGGACAACCATATGTGGCATGTTCTCGCGTGGGAAAACAATCCAGTTTATTTGTGCCAGCTAAAGACGGACTAACCAAGAATATTGTACGCTCCATTGTGCATCTTTTTTTTCCGACTGGCATAATTAATAAAGAATTGTAATTTGAAATATATTCATAAAGTTAATAAAGATTAATAATAATAATAATAATCTAAATAACGTATACTTTAATAGTTTTCAACGCCTTCGATTATAAGTCCCGTACAGTTATATATATAGTAAATAATAATTATTCTTATTGTACTAAAAAAAAATGAATTCTATAAAAAAAAAATGGCTAAACAACGTTTGCCGGGTTAGCTAGTTTGTATTATAATATTAAATATTTGCAACCTGATTTTTGCTGGAAATTCAGTACGTTCGTAAAATAGCAGTGAAAGCATGAACACGCGTTTATTTTCAGAGCACACCCCTGCTGTGATGAAATATATCGGTGGTGGTTAATTTTAAATTATTTTCCCCAAATCACTCCTTACGTTTATTATACGATTGCAAAGGATATTTAATTTTATCATGATATTTACAACACAGTGAATGAAGCATCTCCGACCCCATAAAATATATAAATTGCTGGCCGCATCACCACGCAAGGTGATCAAGCAATGTTCGTTTGTCAATCTGTCATTCTGTATGTCTCTCCGTCAGTCTGACCGTCGGAGGGTTTTTACACAATCTAGTCAGTCTGAAAAGCGTTATTTTTTGATGCCCAAAAAAAAAAAAATTATATATAATTAAATACTTGGAACATTCGTAAGTTAAAAAAATATAATTTTATTTAACCGAATTGTTACAAGATATTTTGAAGAACACCGACCGATTGATTTCGTGTCTCAAACTAAACTTAACTTATTGAATTAGGTGGGTTGACGATCAAGCCTCGGTCTCGAGCTCTTCTGGATCCTGATGGATTACAAAGATTCTAAGAGAGAGCTTAATTTTGGAGCGTGGTTAAGTGATTCTTTAACATCTATTGGATCTAAGTGCATTCGCTCTTGGATACAAGTCCTCTTTTTGAAATTTAATAATTTTTTGTTTACGAGATAGCGAGTCCGAACTTTGAGCGTGTGAACCTGACAATTAGTGGAGGATGTTTGGAGGATGTTCGGATAATACAAAGTTGTTTCGTCTTCTGCTGGATTGTTGTTTAGTCCACTGCTGGACTGTTGTTTAGTCTACTGGGACTGGGACTTAATAAGTTGGCATGTGCTAAAGCCTGTGGGACCGTGGATATGTCACTATATATATATGTGCATACATTATTAGAACATAAGGTAAAATTAAGGCAAGCCTATAGCACACGGAACATTGGCGATCTGGGGACACTCAATAAGCACACGGAAAAAGTACAACAGAACAAGGACATCGACGCGAGTGAAGTGAGTGCCTAAGGAAAAATACCGATGGAAATCAAAACAACAAATACAAAAATAAGGAAACAAAATAAAGGTAAGTCAAAAGGAAGCTCAATGACCAAGATATATTCGCGATCCCCTCCGCGTCCCATGTGATGATATACAAATGTATATATATATATTTGTAAGGGCAATGGTGGAGTCCGTTAAATTCAGACCCTTAAAGACCTTTAAGTGCATGCATAATATTTGTACCCTGACGAATAATAGTCATGTGATGATATACAAATATATATATATATATATATATATATATATATAATTTAACGGACTCCACCATTGCCCTTAATTTGATAGATTTCCATTCCAGTCGTTGGATGACCTTTGAAGCGAATATATATGCTCTGCTAAATTTCAGATTTATTTAAAGTAGTGCTCGACCTTTGGTAGGAAGGAACCGAGTTTTTAAAGCTACTGGTGAATAAATGACCGTCCAGTCAGTCGTCAATTCCAGAAACCTTGTCTGAGGTATATAATTTAAAGTTCTCTTTAATATAAGGTTAAAGGAAACAAAACCTGTTGCAAGATCAAATCCGTCCCTATCTGCCAGAGCGACGTAATAGGGAGTTCTTTCAATTTCCATTAAAAAAAAAACGGACCATGAATCTTACAGAAAATTACGTCATTTACGTATATATGATTTCCAAAAAGCTTCAGCGCATTTTTATCTACTTTTATCGCGTTTCGTATAATATTTCGGAACGGCCTTGTACCTTAACTCTTTATTTGATATGAACACCAACCATACAGCATATAGACTAGTCATTTCATAAAACGAAAATGGACACAAAAATTTTTAAGCGACAGGCCCCAGAGAGCCGAAATCAGCGATGTGCATACTAGAAGTCTGCATGAATACAGTCAAAGCAGCATTTGGTACTCTCACTCAAAGTTCTGACTTTTCAATTCCTTCTCCCCCTCCAATACACACGCAAAGTGTAGTGAGGCATGCGAACACTATCTGTCTCACTCATGCCCACGCCCAAACTACGTTTACTGCTTCTGCTCTGCAAGCCATGAACGATGTGAATGCCAAAATTTCATCCGAATACTCGGAACATTTACTCTATATTCACTCATTCTATCCATTACGCTTTGGTTTAAATGTCACTCATTTCGCATACAACGAAAACAACGCTCACCAATGCACAATTTACTTTGCTGAAACCGTTTTGGCGCGCCGAATTACGACTCAGGCTTGTTGTACTCAAATAACCGAACATTTTGACTGCATTCGTGCAGACCTCTAATATACATATGTATATGCAAAACATTTCACTCTTATCCCAGACTCGTATTTCTGAACAAATATAAAAAGTATGCTAAAATATTAAAAAATATAATATAACACAAAATATTATTATTGTTAACCCAATAGTAAATACGCCCATATTGTTAGGGTACCAAGTATGAAAATTTGCAAAAGACAAAATATTCTTGCCGGCTTCGAAACGAAATAACCACGCATACATGCATGAATACATGAACACGTACACATTCAAAGGCCAATTCAAGCACAGGACAACCTTCTTTGAGATGCGCCTCTTTGCAAATGAAATTATCCAAACGGTCGATGAGAGCGAGAGCGTAAAAGGAGAGAGCCAAATTGCCGACCATAGCCGAAGCTGCGGGGCCTGTCGCAATCGGCTTTCTGGGGCCTGTCGCTTCAAAATTTTTGTGTCCATTTTCGTTGTATGAAATGACGAGTCTATATGCATTATGGTTGATGATATGAGTAAAATAATATAATATAATAATAATATAATATAATCCTCATGTGCATATGGAAGACTTGGCTATCTACAAGGCAGAGGAGGGTATCAAGAAAAGACAATCGTTCTTGTTTTTCTTCAACCAGCGATGACTAAACCAGCTCAAGAACACAAAACCGAAGTGTCCGGAATGCTCGAAGATGACATCAGCGACACAAACGAGCTGTTTCGATAAAGCATCAACGATAAAGCTACAACCCCACAATATTGCCGATCGTCGTGCAGATAAACCTGACGAGTAGCTCAAAGCTTGAGCCAATCTTGCTGTCCCTTTCCAAAGGGAAGGACATCAGCATCAGCCAAATTCTGATGCCATGTGCCAGGTGCATCTTTATGGCGATAAAAGGATATTTAATTTAATTAAATTGTCCACTTAATTTGTCCACTAAATTCAACCTGAGCCCACATTGGTTAGGAATGAAATACTGTGGCTCATTTGGTACTGCACTGGTAACTTAAGTCATGAGACCAAGGATATTTACTCCTTCAAAACTCGTTTTGAATGGCGTCTTCCCAACAATAAGAAGCAGAAAAGAAAGTAAGTAAAGAAAGTATTAAAGAAAGTATCTGTTTCTGGTACAAATAGCTTATTTTGTGCAATATTGGTTGACTTTCGATATAGGAATCTGTCATAGAAATGGCGTCTACCCAACGATAAGAAGCAGACAATATGGTATTCTCCAAGAATGATTTTAAACAAAGTATCTGTTTCTGGTATAAATAGCTTATGTTGTGCAATATTAGGCTGACTTTCGAAATCTGTCATAGAAATCATCTAGGTTCTCGGTCTGTTCTTGTGAAAGCATACACTGTTCATAAGTGTAGGTTTACATTATTAAAATCAGTATTTAGTGCATTTTTTTAAATTTATGCCGAATAGATTTGTGCCCCTACAATGTCGCTATAGCTGCAACCCATTAGCTAACTCTTCTGTTATTAAATTCACATAGGACTCAGAGTTTAATAATAAACCAAGGCAAGGCAATTGTAGTGTGACTTGTAGTTGATACTATTGGATGATGCACAGCAGATGCACTTGAAGGTTGAGTCGCTGTTGACTCTTGAGCCTACTCTGGAGTACTACCTGATGTAGACGTTGAAGACGGTGATAAATCTATGTAATAGTGTATAATGGGGCTGTGAACAAATCAAAGATTTACAGGAAGAAATAGAATAATCTTTCTTTATGCGTGAATGTAAAGATATCTGCCATACAAAATAAACACTTTGGCTATTGCTATGGATTGTAATTAGAAACGGACAACAACGCTATTTTCCAACGATGAGTACTTTTAACGTTATGTCTACCCGCAGGTTTCAGGACAGCAACTTTAGGTCATTAACAACGCGTACAACCCTTTCGCACAATCCAATTTTATTAATGTCATTCGGTGGCTTATATCTATATCCTTCAGAGCTATCGATCGAGTACATAACTATCGAGAACGCGAAATATTAATATTCAAACTTGAACGATATGTTGAAATTAAATGAAAAATATGGAATTGAGATCTACTAAAGACAAAATAATGCCATATATTTTGGTTATGATATATGACTTAACAATAACTTAACAATAACAATTATCTTATTTTTATTTGTTTGCTCAAAAATTAAACTCCAGTTCTATTCATGCCCCTAATCAGCGTTTGAAAAGCTACGCTACTCCCGTAGTATTTCGATTTGCTATTCATCCCGCTCTCACTTTTACCAGAGCGATAGCAGAGCCGTAGCAGTAAAACGAAAAATTTTCAGCTCTGCTATGCTCCGTAGTTTTGTCTCCTGGTAGCTGTAGCAAGAGCGATAGCAAAATATGAAATTCTGTGCTCTGCGTAGCCGTAGCAATAGCAAAACAGAGATAGCGAGATGAGAGCATAGCATGTGATATTTTTCGTGTGCTACGGCTCTCGCTTGTGTTGTTGTTTTTCTGTGAATTCAAATAAATAAAAAATTGTTGTTGTGCATAATTGAAAGAGACAAGTAAAAAGAACGGTGCATAAGAAACAAAAAATTTCAAAAACTGATACAGAAAAACAACAACACAAGCGAGAGCCGTAGCACACGAAAAATATCACATGCTATGCTCTCATCTCGCTATCTCTGTTTTGCTATTGCTACGGCTACGCAGAGCACAGAATTTCATATTTTGCTATCGCTCTTGCTACAGCTACCAGGAGACAAAACTACGGAGCATAGCAGAGCTGAAAATTTTTCGTTTTACTGCTACGGCTCTGCTATCGCTCTGGTAAAAGTGAGAGCGGGATGAATAGCATAGCAACATTTTTATAAATCTTGCTGCTACGGAGTAGTTTTTGCAAACACTGCCCCTAATCTTAAAATATAAAGACATAAATTATCTCTGACCGCTCACTCAAAAGTGTATGCAAAATTGGTGGAAGACTTTTTCACCGCGCTCCCTGGAGTCTTAATTTTAATAAAAATAAATCAATTTAGGAAATAAATATTATTTTATGATATTTTTATCATATATAATTATTATTGCCAGAGTTTTATTTTCAATTAAAAATAATTATTACTTCATTAATGTTATTTTAGTACTCATTAAGTAAGTAATATATTTTGAACCAAAATATACAAATATAAAAATATAAAAATCATGGTGTCACTTAATTAAATAGTAGTTTAAAAACTTTTTCGAAACGAAAAAATTGAATCTAAATTTATCTTTTAAATATATTTATTTTTAAATTTTTTTTAAAAATATATTTTTTAAATATGTAAAAGTGTAAGCATGAAATGTAAACAAAACAAAAGCAAAACATGTATTAATCAGCTGTTTTCGTTTCTGCCCGCTCCCCTAAAAATCAAACATCGGTAGGGTATGCAGGCTCCATCCGTGCGCAGAGCACCAACAGATGATTTGGTTTAAACTTTTCTGAATTAACTAAAAGTAATTGGTGTTTTAATGTCATCGACGAAAAAATGCCCTTTTCCCATCCTAGAAGATTAATTTTTATTAATTCGGATAAACATATATATGCAAATCATTTCACTCGTATCCCTGATTTGTATTTCTGAACAAATATAAAGAGTATGCTGAAATATAAAAAAATATAGTATAATTTTTATCGTTAACCCGTTCGTTTATCGAATACGTCCATACTGTTAGAGTAGCAAGTATGAAAGCAAAAGGCACAATATTCTTGCTGGTTTAGAAAAGAAATAGCCACGCATACATGCATTCGTGTATGTGAATATATGAACACGCACACATACAAAGGCCAATTCAAGCACAGAACAAGCAACCTTCTTCGAGATGCGCCTGAACTCATCTGTTGACTGAACAGAGCAAGAGCGTAAAGAGAGAGAGAGCCGAAGCAGCGGGGCCTGTCGCATTCGGTTCTCTGGGCTTTCGCTGAAAAATTAGTCCATATGCTGTATGGTTGGTGGTAGCACTCATCTAGGAGTCAACCGCAGAGACAGGACAGGATTGTAGATCTTCGTAGTTAGTAGTTTTCTCCGCAATTTTAGAGCTTGGGGCTCATGGCATTTCACAATTTGATAATTTAAGTAATTAAAGTTCAGCCCAAATATCTCTGTTGCAACCACACCTGAACCAAATATATTCCTAGGATGAATCCTGGCCATTACCTAAGCGGCAGACCTTTACATACTGTATACAAGTTTTGACTTCACGGAAATATCTGCTAAATTTGTATATAATTATCATTTGTTATATTTTCATTTTATTTTATTCAATATACATAATGAAAATAAAAAACCCTGGATATTTAAGTTTTATACATAATTAATTGCGCGTTCCGAAAGCAGGCGCAATTTTTTTTTCTGCGAATCTTCTGCTGATTTTTTGTCCCCGATCAACTTAATTTGCGCTTTGTCAATGTTCGATAAATGTATCCCTAAAGTGTGAAAGTAATTTTATTCCCAAGGTTGACATACAATTGGTGGAACGAAAATTACAGTTCAAAATACTTATAGCTCGTGAAATAGGACGCACTGTGACAATTTGAGAGCTTACACTAACTGGCACGCGGACAAAACAACAGCTGCCTCAATTAAGGACTATAATATATAGATCAACCCTTTGTAAAGATTGGAAATAATCGGTAAGCCCTTTTTCGAGATAAGGCAAAAAACAATGTTTAAACCAGATTTATTGAAAATTTTAACTAGGTTTTACCCCTTAACAGCACAATGAAAATCACTGCTACGTTCAGATAAATTAGAGAAGGTCGCCGAGAAATCGATTGGTTTTACGAGAAGTTTATCTGGTTATAATCTTTTCTGGTCAGATATATATACGAAAAAACGGAAAAACAAAAATAAAGGTCAAAACAAACACAAGACACAACGATCACAAATTTAATTTCCGCTAAAATGGAAACAATTACGGGCCGATATTCTAATTTAGAGAAACCACACCTATATCAAAGGGAGATGAAGGATGCTTAAGGATGAAGAAAAATAAAGAACTTATAAAACATTAAAAATTAACGTACTTGTGTATTCTGATACATTGATCATGATGGCCTTGTGTGGCTATCATAACATCCGCTTCATCTAATACAAAAACCGAAACTTGGTCCATTTTAAAGAGACGGAATTTCAATCCCCAATCTAACATCTTTCCTGGGGTTCCAATTAAAATATGCTCCGTGATTTTTTTATTACGGTCAACTAAAAAATAAAAGGGTTAATTTATTATATGTTACATTAACTCGAAACACTAACCTTCTTCTCCGCGGACAGCAAATCGAAGTTTTATTTCCGGACAAAACTGTCCCATCCGTGCCGCCACTTCGCCTGTTTGAATTGCTAATTCATACGTAGGAGATAAACACAAAACCTTACGAAATATAAAATGTGTATTTATTAATTATATATATTAACTTTACTTTTAAACAAATATTTAGACAAGTGGAAACTTAAATTGGAACATATCTACAATACATAAGATATACTTAAAAAAAATGTTTGCCAATGATAGAGCAAAAAATTTCAAAACAAAATAGCGTTTGTGTAGCATTTCCATTTTCCCATGGCCGGCCACATGTCCTAGAACATATAATAAAATATACTTAGATTCTGAGCATCAGCAGCTTCAAACGCACGTAGGATTTTTTTTTATATATTGATTTTTTGAAAAACTCAACAAAAAGCAATAATTTTTCCGAAAAATAAAGTCGAATAAAATGGTTTCAAAATGGCAAATTAAAAAATCGATACTGAAATTGATAGAAAAAAGTGGATTTAGAGGCAGTTGGTATATTCTTTTGAAGGCACAATATAAAATATTGTCACTTAAAAACTATTGTCAGATTCCATTTTTTGGTAAGCATTGTTTTGGCCTTTCCAATTCGATTTGTTTATAATTATCATTTGTTATGTTTTCAAAACGTCATCTAATATCGGCATGAAGCTAAAATCATACAGCTCTTAATATTTTACTTTAAATTTGTACTACGTCTTAAGCTAATCACTATCTAGTAAATACGTCGGAATTTTTTATGTTACTTTGGACATTATTATTATCGAAGGCAATATTTTGTTCAGAAAAATCGGCATCGTTTTGTTCAAACCAGCAACAGATCTTGTTTTTCGAAAATATCTAACACTTTTTATATTATTAGGTGGGAAATTTAAGGAAAAATTGTGCATTGGCATAATTTTATGGACGTTGATGCACTACGGTCAATACATTCAAGTGGCCCTTTCGACACCTTTCGACACGACAGGGTTAGGTGTTAGTAGACGCGATAGGAGAAAGTAAAGGTAAAGTTTGCGAGGAAATTAACTACTGACGTGCTGCCTGAATGTTTAGTTGCATGCGTAGTAAATTAGTTAGGATTAAAGTTTTTAGTTGGGGAAGGCTGTCTACGTTAGAGGTTATTGGGTACATATCATTGTAATTAGCGCACAAAACTCTAAAGGGTTCATGCACTTCATACGATGATCTACAATGGCGCAAAACTAAAGGTAAAAAGGATTTTTCATTTCTACTCGGTACGTGGAAATTTAGCTGACCTATCAGGTCAGAACTCTCCACGTCACCACGGATTAAATTGTAAATAAAGGTGATGGTAGGTTTATTAGTAAAAGTCTACTAGTATAAGAGGGTAACCTTCGGCCTGAATCCCAGTTAAAGTTGCGTAGAGCAAAAAGTAAAAAGTTCTTTTGGACTGATTCGATGCGTTTTCGGTGGACATCATATTGTGGATTCCACACGCACGCATTGCTTGTTGCCAACTTAAAGGAAAAATTACGCATAAGCAGCCTACAGTTTGTTGTTGGCTCTGCGATAACATCGCCCACGCGAAATTTGCTGATGTTGGTCATAATGCGGCTCTAATATCTGGCCGTACAAGATCTAACAGCAACTTGGATTTGACATGCCCCATCTGCTAACATATAAAAATTAGGATAATGTCTTTTATAAAACAGACAGATCTCGAGTATCAGACCTAATGTGCTGGTTTTAACGACCTCCTAAGTCGACTTCAGAAGGCGGAATCAAATTTTAAGCACCGAATGCTGTTAAGTGACTCACTAATAATATCATCCAAAACCACTCACTCTACTGCGTTTTAAAAAGTTCTAGGCTTTTCGGCTCCCATATCGACGCATAGCCCCTCCACTGTCTTTGGTGACGAAGACGATATTCAAACGGCATATGCTACTTCTGGACCTACCGACTCCAGGTCACCATTAAGAAACATCGCATGAGCCTTCTATTAATACGGGCCTAACATCTGTGGTTTCTGGCAGTCAACTGGTCACTCTTTCTAATGTACAATCCAATGTACAATCCCCAGGCCATGCAAACGACGTATTAGATCCGGTTCGAGCAGCGGGAACCGAATGTAATTTTTGGAATTTAAAAGCCCACTTGAGCAATTCACCTCCTAAAACCATCTTTATCTCAATATTAAATCCAAACGCGACACCAAACGATTTAAAAGCCCACTTGAGCATTAGTTTAAATGCTTCTGCCTATGATTTTGATGTCACTAAATTTAATTTCCAAGCAAGAAACTTTTTATCTATTAAGGTCTCACTTCTAGATACTCTTTTTGATAAAGCTCTTGATCCTTCCATCTGACCTGACCATGTAATTGTCGACGAATTTGTTATCAAACCGGAAAATGGTAATAAAATCACCGATAACTCTGCCGCCATTCGTTCAAAAAACTAACTTCACCCTTCAACATATATGTTTGCCACGATATATTTGCCACGTATTACGAAAACTTAGTAAGTTGTATACAAATAGCTTTTCCTTTGATGCAAACGTTCTTGATTTTACTGAAATCTGGTTAAATTCATCTGATTTTGAAATTGTGTCATTCAATTGTAAAATTTATCTTTGCTATCGCTCTAACCGGGGCCTGGTCCCCTAATTGCTGTTATGACAAACCATCCTTCTGATCTTATTACAATTAATGTGGACTATAATATAGAATTTGTTTCAGTTCGTATTTCTCTATATAACGATTATGTATATATTTATTTTTCGTATATACCACCTCGATCGGATACAAGTGTTAATTTGCAACACTTATACCCAGATTATTCAGTCTAGTCTTCGAGATAATGATCACCTTGTTGCCTTTGGCAATTTTAACATTCCCTCTTTGGTGTGGATGCCCTTAGTTAATTCAAACACTTTAATACACACAAGTGAAAACGATTTCGTCCTTAAATCAAGTCAATTCAGTTGTAAATTCAAATGGCAAGCTACTTAATCTTGTCTTCGCTTCTAGTTTCTCTAACTCATGTGTATCTAGGATCGAACTTTCAATATTCGAGCACCATTATCATCCTACTATCGAAATAGTTTTAGTAAGATTATCTCTGCCTGAAGTCGATTATTTACCCAGAACAACTCGTTTTTTTAGGACAACCTACTTTGCTGACTTATATTAACACCTTCAAGAATCTGATTGGCCTTTCCTTGATTCTGCTCTTGAACCAACCATTGTAATAAGTAGATTCTACAGTCTGCTTAACTAAGTGGTAGACTTGTTTGTTCCATCCGGAAATTCTACTGTGACTTCATATAAGCCTCCTTGGCTTACTTGACAAGTATTTGGATAACATAAAAAGTAGACCTTTCAAGAGATATAAGAGATCTGGATCGTTGACCATTTAAACTATTTACGTTCCAGGTCGACCTTTTTTGCAATTTAAAAGCCCACTTGAGCAATAGTTAAAATGCTTCTGCTTCCGATTTTGTCACTAAATTTAACTTCAAACAAATAAGAAAGAAATCATCTTGTAAGGTCTTCTTCTAGATACTCTTTTTGATCCTTCCATCTGCCCTGACCATGAGATTGATAACGAATTTGTTACCAAACAGAAAAATGGTAATAGAATCACCGACAACTTTTCCGCCATTCGTTCAAAAAACTAACTTCACTATAACTTTCATCATACACTATCAAAACGTTCGCAGCTTATTAGGGAAACTTAGTAAGTTCGATACAAATAGTTTTTCTTTTCAAGCAAACGTTCTTGGTTTTACTGAAACTTGGTTGAATTCATCAGTGTCTGATTTTGAAATTGTGTAATCCAATTATAAAATTTATCGTCGCGATCGCTCTAGCCGCACCGGGGGTGGTGTCCTAATTGCTGTTAAGTCATCCCTGCCTTCACTTTACAATTAATGTCGTCGATAATATTAAATTTGTTTCCGCTCGTATTTCTCTACATAATGATTATACATATATTTCTTGTTCGTATATACCACCGCGATGTTTATTTGCACCACTTATCCCACTTCAGTTTATTCAGACTAGTCTTCGAGATAATAATCATTTTGTTGTCTTGGGCGATTTTAACATTCCCTCTTTGGTGTGGATGCCCTTAGTTAATTCAAACACTTTAATTCCCACTAGTGATCATGATTTCGTCAAGGGCATAGTTGATCTTTCCATAAATCAAGTCAATTCAGTTGTAAATTAAATGGCAAGCTGCTTGATCTTGTCTTACCATTATTATCCTACTCTCGAAATAGTTTTCGAAATATTATCTCTGCCTGCAGTCGATTATGTACCCAGAACAACTTGTTTATTTAGGAAAACCAACTTTGCGGACTTAAATCAACACCTCCAAGAATCTGATTGGTCTTTCCTTGATTCTGCTTTTGTAAGAAGTAGATTCTATAGTCTGCTTAACTCATCGCTAGACTTGTTTGTTCCATCCGGAACTTCTACTGTGATATCATATAAGCCACCTTGAATTACTCGACAACTTACATATTTGAAGAATATAAAAAATAGACGTTTCAAGAAATATAAGAATTCTGGGTGAGATTTTGACCGTTCAAACTATTTACGTGCCAGATTGACTTTTTTGCAGCACAATTCTGAGTGTTATCAAAACTACCTTTCTCGCTGTAAGGTGGAATTTAAGGATAATCCTAAGCAATTCTATTCATTTGTTAAATCTAAACAACATCACTTCATTTTAACACCTCTGTGGCCAGCAATGATTCCGATATCGCTAATCTATTTTTACAGTTTTTTCAAACCACTTTTTACCCCTACTCTCTGCCTTTTAATATTTTTATTCCAATTATAAATGAAGATATTGTGTTGGATAATCTTAAGCTGGTGAAATATTCATTCTCTGCAGGCCCAGATCAAATTCCTTATTGCATTCTTAATCGTTGTGCCACGGCATTGTCAAAACCTCTTTCCACAATATTCAATTTGTCTTTACATCACAGCTATTTGCCTAAAGCCTGGAAAAAATCTTACATTTTACCGCTTCACAAAAAAGGTAGTCGGTCTGACATAAAAAACTATAGGGGGATTGCAATGCTCTGCGCTATTCCCAAATTGCTCAATCATTTTGGTTAGGCTTTTGACATTTATATGGCATATTTCGAAACACGTGTATTGAAAGCTTAAGAGCATTGCACTTTGGTCCAGCGAGCCGATTTTTCGACGAAAATTTAAGTTTCATGGCTAGGTTCTTCACATTTGGTACATATGTTAGTGTCGATGCACATAAAAATATATCTAAGTTTCAGACCGATCTGACCACGCCTTCCCTAGCCGTCCATATGAGATAGGTTTCCTCTTTTCGATACTTGTACGGTAATAAATAATGCTAATGCTAAATAATGCTTTTTAAATTCAACAAATGTTTTTAATTCATTGGGAACATTGTTATTATTGTTCATGTTACAAGAATATAGCAAGTTTGGTGATTCCAAAAGTTCGATAACGTCTGCTGGTAGGGTTGGTTTATTATGGTAATTATTATCTTATGGTTTTTGTTGCGAGCCTCTGAGGCGTTCTCGCCAAAAACACCTAATGGAAGGATTAATGCTTGTATTATTTGGTAGCCGTGCATTAAATTAAAATTATAATTCATGAGATTCGTTTGGCATTGGCGTTTCGAGTTGGATTTATGATGAATTGATTTCAGGAACAGGGTAGAATCTGGATCTGAACCGAGAAGTAAACGGAGCAATAGTTCAGGTGGTGTTTCAATTTCGGTTAGTTGTACTTTTCCTAACAACTAATCCCAACTGGCTCATTTTTAAATTTAAGTGCATGACAATACTGGCATTCCTTATCCGAAGTACCAATAATCACTTTGGAATGAGCAGAATATTCAACATCAGGTTCGTACTGGAATGCTAGTCGAAGAAATGACACTGATGTAAATAATCGATAGACTTGTTGGCGTTGTTGGTCAATTCTTCTAAGTCGATTAACGATAAATCTGCGTTTTCTTGGCATTGTTGTAGAAAGAACATATTCATAGAACATATATTCATTTGCGTATTATTTGACTTACCTCTCACAATATAAACCACGGATGGTTATGAAATACGCCCACGTTTTCTATTGTGTTTAAAACTATTATCAAATAAATGTTATGTTAAATATATATACCGGTACGGTAATGGCCGTTGTTGGAGGGAGATAATAAAACGTGTGGAACAAAAGTGAAAGTAATACGTATAACCGTCACTGCTACGATTGATACACAATACAAAATGGCTGAAAAATGTTTAGTGAGGAGGAAACCGGAGTGACAACTGGAGACTGATCGATTGACACAAAATAAAAACAAAAAATTGTCGAAAAAATAAAATAAAATAATTAGGGGTGAACTGGCCTTAATATGAAGATGCAAAATAGATGTTATCCGATCCTCAGCCCTAACGGATATGTACACAAAATTTCACGAAAATCGGTCCAGCCATTTCGGAGTATAATCACACACTGTGACATGAGGGTTTTTAATATTAGATTATGTACATATATATAAAATATTTTCGGATCGTTTTGTTTTGATTGTGGAGCTGTTCTTGGCAGGTTGGGTCAGCAAGCTTACTGAAGACATCGCACATATCCTGGAAGGACTTCCACTTGATGGCCATCTTTAGGGTCTTTTTCCTGTCCCTTTAGCTAGCCTGGAGCAGCTCATGTGATGGGCGACCTTTGCTTCTCTGGCATCTGCGTCTCGCAAATAGACACTCGGTCGCTAATGCCAGGGCAATCTCTTTATTGCACCAAGAAATTGATCGCCAACCTTTTCTTCCTCTAGTGAAGGTCTCCATTGCTGCATCACAAGCTACCTCTACCCACGTGTTAAAGTCGCATACGTTTGGAACCGAGGAGCGAACGCAATCGTCGCAATCGTCGACCTGAACGCCCGGGGCTA
The DNA here is from genome assembly GCA_008042475.1 of Drosophila kanapiae. NCBI lineage: Eukaryota > Metazoa > Arthropoda > Insecta > Diptera > Drosophilidae > Drosophila > Drosophila kanapiae. Next base: position 28,651 of record VNJM01000921.1, read on the forward strand.
TGTAGCAATGGTAGATGTTTGTGTCCTGGCGCGACCTTGCCACTGTTCTTTTTAACTTGCCCGAAGGGGACACACTTATGTGTGGTTAAATTTGGGGATAGCAAGTACTAGCTCTTCCCTCGGTCTTGACGAAACAGTGAACAGTGACGAAACAGTGAGATCCGAATTTTTAATTCATAAACGCCGACTTTGCTCGGCCCAGCAAGCACTGTGAGCCAGAGCGGTTGTGGGTCTTGGAAAGGTCAATCGTGGTTTCGCACTAAAGCCACGGCAAGGCCCCTGAGCTGCGAACCAAAAGCCAGCGGGCACGGGTCGCATAACACACCTGTCTTGAGGGTGGTATATTTAAGACTTGCCCACGTACGCCCGACTACCATTTGTCAGTATACTCGGTCGATTTGACCAAGGACCTGCTTCCAGCTGCTTCGCTTTTATAGTATATGTATATAGTATAGTATATGTAGTCGCACTGCCAATGGTGCCCATAGATACGGCAGATGACTCGGTATGACGGGGCTGACGGGTATGTTTGTATAGAAATGGAAGCATATATATTTATATGACTTAAAAGAAAATATATACTATTTATATATATAATTAAATAATTGGAATATTCGTAAGTTAAAAAAAATTTAATTTTATTTAACCGAATTGTTAAAAGATATTTTGAAGAACAACGACCGATTGATTTCGTGTCTCAAACTGAACTTAACATATTGAATTAGGAGGGTTGACGATCAAGCCTCGAGCTTGTAACGAGGTTCTAGGGAAGTGCAATAGAAGACTGTAAAGAGCTGATTTCCCGCGTTAATTTGCTCGCGACGTATATGCGCGGCTAGCTCAGGGTGTATCCTGTGCTCGTCCCACCAAATTTGTTTGTTTGATTGCCCGCCCAAATGATATCGCACGTGAGGGTTAGTTTCAATGAAATCGCTTTGTTTATTGAGGTAGCTTACGGCTAAGCTTATGGCTACGCTTACGGTTGTAACTCCTGATTGGCGGCGGCTGTCGCTGGTGTATCTCCTTTGCTGCTGTCGTCGTTGGCCGCTCGCTCCTTTTCGCGCCGCGTGGCTTCCGCCGTATTTTGAGCTTGTGGCTGCGACCGGTTCACCGAGACACTCGGTATGATGCACGTCTCTCGACGGAGCTAACATGGCTTGCGTCCGGCGGGTCAGATCAACGGATCCCCACACCCTGATCTTCGGCGGGTAGGATTTCACGTCCGCACACCCAGCCAGAAGCGGGTAAGACCGACGTCTGCACACCCTGCCTAGCTGCCGTATCGCCCGCAACCGCCTTGGAGACCGTACAAGGACTTCTTGCTTCCCTATTCCCACGGAATTCGCCGGTTCGTCGTCCGCGATCGGCTTGGCACAGTACCGCTATACAGAATCGCCTCTCGTCAGACTTCGTGGCACGGCTCCTTTGCTTGCAACCTCGCACTCGACGGCAATCTCACCTTTAAGTCTCAGTTGGGATAGCTTGCCATTTCAAGCCCAAAACTTCTCGACTTAGCGATCTCGATTCCTTCGCGCACTCGATTCCGCTCACTATGACTCCGGTTCACGCACTCTCTTTTATTCTCGCACTCGTACTGATATCTGCGCTGCGCTCGTCTCCTCCTCTTATAGCCTTCCGATTTCCCATTATCCCTGCCCGATCACGCCATCCAGCCCAAAGTCCGGCTTCCATCGCGTGATCGGGTCCAAAGTCTCATTTCGCTGTTACTCCTCGGCGATTCCCTTTTCCCTGGCTCTGGTTGACCGCTTTGCCCTTGGCCGCTGGGTCCAAAGTCCAGCCGTTCTCGGCTTCTCCCTTTTGGCCATTCCAGTACGACCGCTTTGCCCTTGGCCGCTGGAGTCGAAAGTCTGCGTCCTGCATTTACCCTTGGCCGTCCTTTGTTTATCCTTGGCAGCCGCGATCCCCTACCCTTTAAGTTGTGGGGAGTTTTAGTTTTCCCAAATTTATCTCACAAGCTTTTCTGAAGCCTGGTGGATTTCAACGATTCTTAGAGAGAGCTTAATTTTGGAGCGTGGTGAATTGATTCTTTAATATCTCTTGGATCTAAGTTCATTCGCTATTGGATACAAGTCATCTTTTTGAAATTTAATAATTTTTTGTTTACGAAATAGCGAGTCCGAACTTTGAGCGTGTGATGTTTGGATGTTTGGAGGATGTTTGGACAAAAAATGTTTAGTCTACCACTGAGAAAGTTGTTTAGTCTACTGCTGGACTGTTGTTTAGTCTACTGGGACTGGGACTTAATAAGTTGGCATGTGCTAAAGCCTGTTGGTTTTGATGTTACAAAGGAGGGTACTAGGACAAGGACAAGGTAAAAGCCATCAAGGAGCTTAAACAGCCAAGTAATTTGTTCGAGCTGAGATCGTTCTTGGGCTTAGCAAGTTACTATCGATGCTTCATCAAAAATTTCGCATTAGTAGCGAGACCTTTGACAGAGTTCCTGAACGGCGAAGGTGCCTGCCACCTCAGCAAATACCGTTCAAAAGGCATTTCGGTGAGCTTTGATGAGCCCCAGTTAAGCGCATTTAACAAGCTTAGAAATATCCTTGGTGCAGAGGACGTTATCCTTGGGCCTTGGATAGTCTTCGTCACTACTTATATGGGAAAAGTGACATAAATATATTTACGGACCATCAGCCGCTTATATTTGCGGTCTCTGATAAGAATCCTAATTCAAAACTCAAGCGTTGGAAGGCCCGCATTGAAGAAAGTGGTGCAAAAGTTCCGTATAAGCCAGGGAAAGAAAATTGTGTGGCGGATGCCCGACAAGGTATTTACGCTTTGCAAAGCTCAGTGGAGGCAGATCGAGCCATTATTCACAGTGAAGAGTCATCAACACATGTCATTGAGGCCACTGAAAAGACACTTAGCTGTTTTCAAAACCAGATCATATTGGAGGAGGCGCTTACGTTCACGTTCACTCGCCATCAAATTGATTTTTCTGATTGGTGAAAGACCCAACGTCGTGAATGCCATAAGCTTCCAGTCTTGGCCCGTATTCAAGATAGTCTGGTTCGGCTTCTCCCGGCCACTAAGTTTTGGTATTGCAAGTCTTGGGTGGCGGACGTTATCAAACCGGACGAGCAAAAAGAAATACTAGTTGTGGAGCATAACAGGGCTCACAGAGCGGCTCAGGAGAATATTAAACAAGTGCTTCTGGACTATTATTCTCCAAAAATGGGTAAAATAGCGGTCGAAATCGTTATAAACAGCAGGATTTGTCAGAAGGCAAAATATAATAGGCACCCATTAAAGCAGAAATTAGGAATTACACAGATTTTAGATGTTACACATGAACATTATCTCAACGGGGGGAAAGTGCTTTCTCACTGCTGTCGATAAATTCAGCAAGTTTGCGGTGATCCAGCCAATAGCATCGCATGCTATAATAGATGTTAAAATCCCAATCCTTCAACTGGTGAATCTTTTCTCGAATGTTAGATCGATTTATTGCGATAATGAGGCATCGTTTAACTCCGAAACTATACGATCCATGCTGAAAAATCTGTACGATATTGATATAGCAAATGTCCCACCTTTACACAGTACTTCAAATAGACAGGTGGAAAGATGCCACAGTACTCTTATAGAAATTGCCAGGTGTCTAAAATTGGAAAGGAAAATAGACGATGTCACGCAATTATTCCTTGAGGCGGCCGTAGAGTACAATAGGTCATTTCACTCTTTCATTAATAGGAAACCTGTTGAGAGACTCCATGCTAGTGCTGATTTTGCTCCGAATATAATTTTGAACCTTTTAAAAGGCACAGCAGGAGCAGTTAAATCGGAACAATCTAGCTCGACAGAATAGGGTCTTCCACAAGGACAATATTCGATAAGGGCCACCTAAAAAAATTGTTTCCTAGGCTTACTGTACTAAATTGCGGTAGGTACCCTAAGTAGGTGATCTTACTATCGATTTCGAAGTGCAGGCTCAGAATAACACTTACACAACCAAACTCAATAAAATTATAAAAGAACTTAAAGGATTGAACCTTGTCATTTATGCAGTCTCTTTTCAGAGAAAGCGTTAAATATTAAAATTAAATTAAAAAAAAAAAAAACTTATCTGCCCTCACTTTTTCAAGAGTAAATGTTTCAGATCACGCTAATGTTCCAAAGACTATTCTGAAAGAGGGTTTCACAAGGGTTAAATTAGACAGATGCTTGATGTGGCTAAGATGAAAATACTAGCTAGTAAGAAATTAGAATCCCTATCAGAAGAACTTAAACTAAGAATTCATTCTAATAAAAAAACACTCTTGCCCAAACCCTCAATTTTAAAGAAAAATTCGAACAAAACCCTAACAATACTTACCTTTAACAATGGTAAAAGTTCTCCAATGGAACTTACACTTGTCGGCATAATTATTTTGCTCGAAGCTCTTTTTGACTATTGAACTTTGCGTTGCTTGAAATCGTCAACTAACGGTGCGAAAGCGAGGCGCAAAACAAAGAATCTATTTTTAGATATCTGCATGCCAAATTTAATTTCGATTACCTTTTGCATTCTCTTTCTGCTGATAAGAATGCATGCAGACAACGGCTTTTTACGTGGCGCAAGTATTTTTACAGCATCTTTATGGAAATACTTTCACACTTTTAAGCACGCGAGAATCAAAGAAATTTTGTGTTTAACTTTGAGCAATATTAAACGTAGTTATTAAAATAGAAAGTTATTAAAAGAGATTAAATAACATGGGTAAAACGGCTGGTTACCAGATATTCAATGGTAGCAGAGTTTAGAATAGCAGTCACAGACATTAAAAAGTTTAAAAATCATAATGACATGCGTAATTTAAGAATTAATTTAAGGTGCTAAGAGCAAAACATATCTTATTGGAAATTATATATTTTACTAAATTCCTTTTTATTCCTTAAGTTTTTTTTTTAACTTTACTTTGTTGTTCATATTAAAAGGAACTTGTCAAAATACTTATGCCACCACATGAAAATTTCTTTTGCTAATATCTTTTCAAGTTCAAATGACAAAATGTTCTATTTATTATTTTTAAGTTTATATTAGCACTAAGTAAAACGGAAAAAATTCATTGAGTTTCATTAAATTCATAATTCATTAAACCATTCCAAAGTTACATAACTTGAACCATTTATTTTTCGTCAAAATAATTATGCCGACTGGTGTAAATGGATATATGAATAATTATAGTCAATTGTAAATCCTCATTAAAACACAATCCAAAAATCTGAAACCTCAGAAACTTTTACGACACTCTACAACCACCCTTCCTTATAACTGTAGACTTTCACAGCTGGCATAGAAGATGGCGCCCACAAGCCAACGAAACTAGGTGCAACATATTATTCAAATATATTAACCAGTCTCCCATACACATAGACAGAAACTACCCTATTGAAACACCCAGACCGAAATTCAACTTTAAAAAAACCAATTGGTCAACTGTCAAAAGACCTCACAGTATAACTAAAATAATTACCCAAGAAGCCAACCCTCAATCACAGAAATTTAAGAAGCAGAAAGCCATGGTGGGACCAAACCATTCAAAAATATATAAATGAAAAAAGCTTATGTTGGCTCACTCTTAACAGAAACAATGACATCACAAACATACTTTCCTACAAAAAAAACAAACTCCAGACATAAACGGAAATAATAATTAGGAATCGAACTTCAGAACTTTACAGCCGATAAGCCCAAAATCACTTATCTCCAATCAAAGAAAAACACCGTTTCCATTATTTCACTAGACTTCGCTACAGCCTTCGACAGGGTAGGAATTCACAGCATCATAGACGAACATAAAGTCTGGAAAATAAGACCAATGATATCAAAATACATATTTAACTTCCTTACCAATCGGAAAATAACATTCCTTACCAAACAATATTTTTTTAAACTTCTAACCCTTACTCAACGGAATACCGCATGGTTCAAAATAAAAACAAAAAATGTTGTCGAAAAAATAAAATAAAAAAATTAGGGGTGAACCGCCCTTAATATGAAGATGAAAAATAGATGTTGTCGGATTTTCAGCCCTAACGGATATGTAAACAAAATTTCACGAAAATCGGTCGAACCATTTCGGAGGAGTATAATGACACACACCGTGATATGAGAATTTTATATACTAGATAGTTATTATTAGCAATTTACTTGTATATAAAACATTACTCCAAAAGTAAAATAACAAAACAATTGAGAAAAGGGAAGAAAATAATAGTTATAGAATAAAACTTAAATAAAAACTCCATCAACGAAAAAAATATAAAAACAACTTTAAATGTACACAAAGCTATGCATCTGACAAGAGGGTACCACAGAGCTTCTTCGGTGTAGCTAGATTCAGTCTCGATCAAACCGTAAAACAGTAGACAACTGAAGTATAACATAACATCAAAAATAATAAGTAAAGACTGGTTAATCTCAAAAGTGGGAGATAAATGAATTTTTTTTTCACTCCTAAAAATCACAAATTAAATGATATATAAAAAATAAAATTAAAAATGAAATTGAACTAAATTTATCAGAGGTAACAGTTCTTTAGTTGAAAAGTGGTTGCGGCGCATAAATTTAACGACACATAAATATTCGAGAATTCGGACCCTGCACTCCCAGCTCAAATTCTTTCGTAGTTTCTTAGATGCATAATACATATTTTTAGTCATTTAGATTTATATTATAAATAGTTTTATGTAAGAAATAACTTTCAGCAGTTTTGTAGCAGTGAAAAGGGAAGGGAGACGAGGCGAGATCACACGGGGGCACACGGCTTGCGAAAACATACCGACGACTGCGCCAGTTAGAGCAAGCTTTGCGCTCCTAAGCGAGGGCGATCGGCTGCAACGGCTTACGCCCAAGTGTAATACGGCTAGGTCACCGGCAGCGGCGGCGAACTTGTTCATAAGCTTTCGAGTTTCGTTCTCCGCTGGTAGGTAGCCGTGGTCGTGAGAGAGGAGCGAAGGTCGAGTTTCATGCACACGGATAACCACACACAGTGTGTGCGGTACCTTTTGTAGTCGGTACACACGGGAGCGGGAGAGAGGCTCTCCTAAGGCGATTCTGATGGACCAATGGCTACGAGGCGGAGAGCTGGAATGCTAGGACAAAAGGAGGCTTACTAAGATAAAGCGATAAAACATAAGCCACGTCTATGGTTCCTGGGTTCGATCATCAGCCGGGGACGCCCGACGGCGCAGAGCCTGATCCGGCGCTGTGCTTACAACTGCGGCTTAACCCTTGTTTGGGGGTTAACCCTTGTTCGAATTTAGGACCCTTTTTTTCGTATTTTCCCCAATGCCCTGTGTCTTTGCTGGGTAAGTCAGAATCTTGAAGAGATAATAATACGTTGATGAAATAAATTGAAGTATTAAAACATAAGCCGCGCCTATGTCCTGGGATCTATTTTCAGCCGGTGACACTTTTCTCGTATTTTCCCGGCGCGTAGCCGGCTCCGACCCTGTGCTTACAAGTGCGGTTAACCCTTGTTTGCATTTGGACTTTATGTCTTTGTGTCTTTCCCGGTGCGTAACCCGTCCCTGTTCTTACAACTGCGGTTTAACTTTTGTTCGCATTTGGAATTACAGTATATATACTTACTGTCTTAGAGTCCAGTGTGCAATTACAGTATCTATGTATACTGTCCGAGAGTCCAGTGTGTGTTTTAGGTGTAGAAGTGTATAATCTTCCGTTTGAATAAAAGAATAACCTCATTCGTTGACAGTAAGATTTATAATGCAATGTTTATTCTTTTGCAAACTTAAAACCGAATGATGTGGCCGTAAATTTGTATGGTTTTGCATTTAAGGGCCTCTATGTGTAATATCTCCAGCGATAATGCCTTGATGGTTTTATTTTTTGTTATCTTATCAACTGGTGGAAGTACGAAGGTGAAGTGATCGGGTTCCACCAATTCTTTATGTATTCCACGCCGTTTATCCAAACGTAAAATTATTGTACCGTACTATGAAGGAGCCATCCAACTGTGTTTCGTGATAGCAGTTTAATTTAAGGGTGACGTTTTGTCCGTTGAAAATGAAAATAATTAATTTCGTATCCTGTATCTATCACGTCGCATTTTGTTTCCTTTGCATTCTTGACGATGACTGATAGGCATCTGCTGTTTTTCGATATTTTGGCAGAAGAACTCCTGCTCCACTTAAGACAGCTTTCGCGAAATTTATGTAGTGTTGTTGGCCTGTGCCAAGAATTCTGGGGAAAAGATGAAACGTGAGTTGTTTGATAGTAAGGGTACGATGTGGGTGAACTTATACATTAGGTTTTCGTTCTTTTTTTCCTTATTATTTTAGTTATTTTTTGTTTGTGTAATTTTTGCTGTCTAGTTGTTATTAGTGTAACCCCCTTATCAGTTCTGACTTTAGGCAAGGAAAAGCTAGGTGTTAATTTGTTTCCCCTATTGTCATACTTATGTGTTAGGAAAATGTCACAGTCCTTGATAATTTGTTTGAGCATCCTTATCATGCGCGGAAAATAAACTTATCTTTTGGGATGGTTAAGGGTCTTATCGATTCCACTGTGATTGCTATTAAGATGCTATGATTGGATCTGGCTCTTGCTCTTCTAGATTAGGAAGGTTGATTAAAAGTAATGTGCAACCACAAATGTTATTTCCTGTAAAATAGTTGTTGAACGCTTCTTCAATTATACAAAAGACGTTGTCTTGTGCCAATATGGCGTACGTTTTGTTTGGTCTCATGTTCCGAGAAGGTACGTCTTAACTTATGGGGGAATGCTGTTATTAAATGTTATTAAAAATTGTTTGGATATAAATTGGTTCAGTATTTTTTGAACAACAGTTATTCTCTATGTATCTTTATTTACATTTATATTTGGTTCTATTCTGCTAAGTGCATCAGCAACATTCTAAGAGCTCTTTTTATAAAGTACTACGAAGTCGTAATTGGCCAGGGTCCTTTTGGTTTTCGAATCAGACTAATGGTTTATGATCAGTATCTATCTGCTCCCAAAAAGGTACGGACCAAACTATCGCTAGCATTTCTTTTTCTATAGTTGAATATCTAAACTCCGTGTCATAGGGTGTTCGGCTGGCGAATAAAATAGCTCTGTCATTAGTGTCCGGTCCCTGAGATAGTACCGCACCTATGGCATCGTATGACTCGTGTCTGTGGTCAATGTGAATTGTTTAGTAAAATCAGGATAAGCTAGTATCGGATTGTTACGCAAGAGATTCCTTGAATAAGCTACTGCTCATCGTCTATCACTCTTGATATTTTGCCATTCAGATGTATACTTATTGGTTTGTTTATTCCAGAGAAATCCCTTAAGAACTTCCTGTAATAACCTAATAATGGTTGTCGGGCAAGGGAAATTTTTTATTGCTTGGATCTTGCCTACACTTAAAGTCTGCAATATGGTTCTGTAGTAAGGGGGGAATATTATGATAGCATCAAAGTATATAAAAGGCAAACTTTTCCTATTACCTCACCTAGGACGTTGTCCATAATGCACCGGAAAGTCGCAGGTGCGTTCTTAAGACCAAAAGGCATCCTCGATTTGGCGTTTTGATGTCAATTTTGTCGTCCATTTTGGCGTTTTGTTGTTGCATCACGTGAATTTATCTCTATTTGGAGAAAACCAATTGCCAAATCAATTGTTAAATATTTGGTTTTTCCTATACTGTCTAATATGTCTGCTATATTGGGGATTACGAATCTGTCTGAGATAGTTTTTTCGTTTAGTTTACGGAAATCTATTATCAATCGCTACTTCCTCTGACCTGATGCACCAGTTTTTTTTAGGTACGACCCAAGAGATGCGCACCAAGTGGAGTGTCTGTTTCTAATAATATTCTGCTGAAGCATCTTTAAAATTTGTTTCCGAACTTCCTCTTTATGGATAAAGCTTTGGTGTTTATAGGGACAACATGTATGTTTGACAAAATTTGAAAACGCTGGTTTATTATCTTCGTTATAGAAAAGTTTTTTGAACTTTTTACAATGTGGGTTTTGTTTTTTCTTTTTGTTCAAGTGTCCGGCTTAGATATCTAATTTTGACTATGCGGACTATGCGTCTTCCCGCGGCGAACATGCAGTTTAAGTATTCGTAATCTTGTATAGAGGCCGTCTCTGCTTGTAATAGTTCCTCTAGGTCTTAGTCGTAGTCTCACATGTTGCACATGTGATCCTCATCCATTAAATTCACAGGGAGTGACAATCTGACGATCTCTTGTTAAGATTGGTAGGGAAAACTTCGACGTTTCTAAGATCGAGTCTGCTTTGTTTGTTTTTGCGTCTAAGCTACCTAAGAAATCCATGCCAAAATGGACATTAAAATGCGGGGGAAGTCAAACAAAAAGAATGTTGGTTTTTCCTGTTGTTTTCCAATTTGAATATGGTATTTTGTAATCAATGCCGGTTTTATAGCAGAGTACGTGGACCCGGTGTCTATGAGAAATTTATGTTGGTTTGTTGTAATGGATTTTGCAGAACATAAGGTAAGGATTTCAGATGGCTTTTTTTTTGTTTAAGATGACGAATGGTCATCTGAGGCCTTTTTTTTTTTTAATTTGCACCATCATTGTTATTGCAAGAGGCAGTAGGGGTAATGTCGTTTTGGTGGGAGAATGAGTTTGATTCTGCATTGTTTTGGAAAGGGGTTCTGGGCTTTAGACGAATGACCCTCTTTTATATTTTGGGACTGTTGTCGCGTGTCGTTCCTCTTAGTGTTGTTGTTACCAGATAACGTTGATACCCGAATTTGAGCGGTGACAATAATTTTGTTGAATTTTGTTGGTAGAAAATATTATGTTCTATTTGTGCAATATAGGGGATGTTTTGCCATGAGGTTTTGGACATGGCGGTCTGAAAAATTCACAACTTTGCTATTGCGAAGAAGAGTTTATTTATGGAAAATCCGCTTGGTAAGCTTTGAATTTCGCTAATCAATATAGCCTCTGTCTTTTTACTAGTGTACCCGCTTGAGATTCGCTTCGATTTTATCCCAGATGAGTGGTGTACCGTAAAGGTTCAATGCTTCATGCGCCTTGCCTTTTACTTTATTTTTATTTTACGAATAGCCCTGAGGATTATCTGCCCGTATGGCGTCTGATTTTTGGACCGCATTAGCATAAGTAATTCCTCGACGCTGGTTTTCAGATTGTCAAAGGGGCCCTCGTAAGTTTGCAAATGTTGTACGAAAGCCAATATATCTTTCGGACTTAAACATGTATTGGTAATAGTTAACGAGTTGCTTACTGTGGAGATGATGGAGCCCGATGCGTTTCCAGAGTCTAAATTAATGAAGTTGGTGTTAGGAGGTTAATATTCTTGTTCTATTTCACTGTGCTGTTCTTCTAGTAGCTGTGCCAACTTTCTTTAACATTTAGTTACCCTAGTTACTTATGATACATATATACGGTACAATACAATTGTATGTGTTGTTTTTTTTTTTGTGACTTGCGTACACTTTTTTTATTTAATTACAGTGTGTTACTTTAGTGGTATCCTTTTCCCGTGTCGTGTTTAATGTTGACTGTTATGTATGTATATATATGAAATTAGTGAGTTGTTTTAATTAACATGTTTACTAATTATAAGCAAATGAACATATGGCGACTGCAAAATAAAATATGACGTAATTACTTGATTTCAGTTTTTTTTTTGCATACTGTACTGTTGGATTTTTCTTCTTTGTTTATTGAGCTTAAACTCTTCGCCCGTAGCTTTTGTATCTTTTTATAATTATTTCTTAGTTTTTCAACTCGTTCAGGTCTGGGGTCCCGGTGCCTTATAAGCGTTTGATGAGCTCGTATTCGGCCACAATCCGAGTGAAAATCTTGAATTTAATAAACTTTATTTTTGATAACGTGGTTCCGGTGCTTTATCAGCGTTTGATGTGCACATATTTGGTCAGCAATCTTTATAATTATGCATTCTTTTATTTAAAAGCTTGAGTGAATATTTCGACTACGTGGTCCCAGTGCCTTATCAGCCTTTGATGTCTACATATTCGGCACGAATCTTTGTACTTGTGTATTCTTATATTAAAAAAAAATGATGTAAATTTTTTTTACGTGGTCCCAGTGCCCTATCAGCGTTTGTTGTGCACATTTTCGGCCACGCATCCTAATAATCTTTTTTTTTGCACTTGGATATTTATTATTTTTATAAATTTGCCACATTTTCTCAAGAATGCGATGCCGGTGCCTTGTCAGCGTTTGATGTTCACATATTCGGTTGCAGCCTGATTTAACACTTGCACTTTATTATTGCTCTAATATATTTCTTTTATATTCTTTTGTATTAAATTAATTTATTTGGTTTACGTTTTTTCAACTATTTTCTCTCTCTTAGCTTCACCGCCATTAGTTCTCTACAGATTTAATACGATTAGGAGTTGGAACATTTTTAACCTCCCGGTTCGAGTCCAGCTGCGCGAATTACAGTACATTTGTATATGTATACTGTCTAAGAGCCCAGTGTGTAATTACAGTATCTAAGTATACTGTCCGAGAGTGCAGTGTGCTTTCGATGTAGAAGTGTAAAATCTTCCGTGTTTTTTTTTATATATTCTTTATTAATATCACTAACACTATACAACAATAAATAATACATTCTGGGACCTGCAACGGGGCAAGAGCCCGAATTGTGCGGTACGGCCGTAAGGCATTGCTTCACACAACGGGAAGCTCAGCCCGTCCGCTCCTCTCTCCAGGGACCTCAGCGACTTCATGACCTTGGCCGAATACTCAGCCACCGCTTCCCATGCTTTCTGATCCGCTAACATAAGCGGCACCAGCGTATCCACGCCTACGGCCGCCCCTGCTTTCGCCTGCTAGCGCCGAAACTCGAAGAAGACGTGGTTCGCGTCCTCCGGGATCCCTGATCCGCACACCGGGCAGCCTTCCTCCTCATCATGGCCGAACCTCTTCAGGTAGCTGCAAAAGCCCGCTGAGCACCTGTCATGTGGGACTAGCACTGCGTCATCTGAGATGGTCCGGAATGCGCTCGCCACTCGGATCGCTCATAACCTGTTCGCGGACCCGACTCCCCGCATATAGGACTTCTTCTTAGCCGCCTACGCCCACAACGGCGCAGCGTAGCGCAGTTGGGGGGTGACAACGCTGGCCAGCAGCTTCCTGGTGGTCTGCTTGGGTCCTCTCATGGTGGGCACCATGCGGGAAAGCTCTCCTGCGGTCCTGCTAGCCTTCTGCTGGGCATACTCCTTATATGACAGCCGGGTATCAAGGAGAACGCCGAGGTATTTAATAGCCCTCTGCGAGGCTATCACGGCTCCGCCGACGCGGATTTTCGCCGTTTCCGTCTGGAAGTCGCCACCGACTAGGTAGCAGCTGTAGACCGTATAGCCCCCGACTCCTGCCCGGACATATCCGTCGGCTGACAGGATGCCGGACATCAGCCGCTGCCTGGCACCGCATAGCCAGAGAGCCGCCTTTCCAGTCCGATCCTTGGCCCACACTCCTCCTTCTCTGTCCCTGTAGGGTTCGCTCTGAATGGCGACGTCCGCCGGGACCTCTCGTACCGTCTGCAGCAGTAGGTCCTGCGCGGCTGTACAGTGATTCAGGTTGAGTTGCATGATGTCCGTGAAGGACCACCGCCATTCCTGTCCGGGCAGGTTTTGGTGCCGGATCGCTGGATAGCCTCTCTTCCGGCTCCTTTGCCGGGGAGGCGCTTTTGCTCATTCCTCATTCCTTTCGATGATGTCCTTCATGGCCACTGCGCTCCCTGTGCAGCCTCTGGCCACCTCAAGCAGAAGGTACGTTAGTGGTACGGCGCACCTTGGACCTTGGACCTTGCGCACCTTCGTGCGGCAGACTTTGCGACTTCTTGCGGTTTTGGTTGGGACTCCGACGACCTCCTGCTACGGTGCGCGCTTGGGAGATGGACCCTTCCCAGCTATCGGTACTGCAGTCTCAGCCTGGTGGCTAAGTCTTCTGCACGGCTCTGTTTGAGCTCCGGCCTCCTTTTTTCGCACTGTCAGCGTTTGCATCCCACTGTCACCAGTCTGGGTGCTTGCGCATCCCTTCCGCCCTTCGGGCAGGCTCGGAGACAGCAAGCGCCCTGTGGCTGTCTGGTCCACCGCACCGGTGCGAGGGGCGGCCGAGGCCTGCTGCTGTAACGCCACCTGGATTTTCGTCAGCCTCGCGAAGGCGTTCTTCATCGTTCGGTTAATGCTTCGGACCTTCTGCTCATTAACCTTAGACAATAGGGCGTCCAGGATCTCACCCATCTCCTCGTTCTAGAGATGTGGCGCCTTGACCTTTTTGGGTGGGCGGGCTGGACCATTGGGACTTGATGAGACCCTGCCTCTTTTGGGGGTGGCTGTGGCGACGTCTGTCTCCACCGCGATGTCCTCCTGCGTTGCCTCCGATGCGTGGGAGTGCGCGGCAGCGCTAACACCTGGTGGGGTCCTTTTAAGCTTCGAACCTTTTTGAAAGGCGCTTAGCTCGATGTGATCATCACTTGTCGCTTTTCCTGGGGCGCCGGCCAAGTGGTCCGCCGATGCCCTTCTGGTTGGGGGAATGGCCTCCAGAATCCATGCCCTTGCCGCCCTTACCACCTGAGTGGTTGCCACCTGGAGTAGTTATGTAGTCAAAGTTATCGACATCCTTTCCTTTTTGTGGCAGCATGTTAACACTGCTGCCGGGTGTGCGTTTTATACCTTGCGCCAGGTAGTGGATTCTACCGGTCGGACACAGACGCAGACCACCCCGCCGGACAGTGTGGCGCAGACGCGGAGTGGATTTTGTAGTCAAAGTTATCCCACTGCGATAAGCCGCCGCCCCAAAGAGGGACTGGCGCTGCGCAGAGGGGATAACTTGAGGAGAGCATTTTCCGGGGCGTCCATCGGTGGCCGGGAATTTCTTCCCCGACTGCTCGATGAGGGTTATACCGACCCACCTCGGTCGCCAGAGCCCCGTTCCAAGGTGTGCCGCATAGCGGTGGGGTTGGCGGTTGGTCTGTTCCGTGACCTTCACCACCTCGATCGCCTCCGGAGTACTACGCTCGGCTTTCGGGGCATCTTTTCCAAAGGATTCAGGCCGCCGCCCGAAAAGGTGTGCTACGCTTCCGGTGTCGAACGACAAGTGCAACTCGTAGCACATAACATTTGTCCGTGACCGCCGGTATGTACGCAGCGCCCCTACCGGGCGCCTGATCTGTGACCCGGGCAGAGAATGCGCCCTCTGGATGCTCTAGCGTGTAAGCTTTAAAGCGCGTTTCGCGCTTTCTAGTACTATCATCAGCTGTCCAGTAGATCAGCTGACATGACCTGCAACATCGTGTGGGCCGCCAACTTGGCAATAGTGCAGCCCGCTGAGAACTGGGGAAAGGGCCCCAATTGAGACACCCCACTCACCCCTCTCCGACGATGTGAAGACCGTCACCCGGACGCCGGGAAGTAGCGCCGCTGTCCCGGTAGACCGCGTGAGTACCGCCGGCGCACTGTCTCTCGCTGATACGCCGCATTAAAAACTTTTTCCCCAGCCGTGGGCACATCCCCGCGTTCCAAGGCGGAGCGCCGAGGAAAACGCGGCCACTCCGTTCGACGCCCTCTAAGTCTCTTCCGTGTCCACGACAATGTGTGTGGTAGGTAACTCGTGGTTAAAACTGCGATATAACCCGAACTGGCCCTGTGCTTACAATTGCGGATTAACCTATGTTCGCATTCGGGACCCTTTCCTTGTATTTTCCCCGCTAGTAGACCCGATCCGGCTCTGTGCCTGTGCTGGATGAGTACGAATCTTAATACGTAAAACGCCACCTGTGTCCTGCGATCTATTTTCAGCCGGGGACCGGTCCTGTGCGTACAACTGCGGCTTAACCCTTTTTTTTATAGGTAAAGTTTTCGAGGAAATTAACTTCTGGCGTGCTGCCTGAACGTTTGGTTGCATACGTACTAAGTTAGTTAAGATTAAAGTTTTTAGTTTGGGAAGCCGTCTACGTGTTAGGGTTTACATATCATTATAATTAGCATATACGGCATTTCATACGATGATTTACAGTGGCGCAACACTAAAGGTAAATAGGTTCTAGTATTTCTACTTGGTACGTGGACTATAAATGAAGGTAATACCTAGCATAGTTCTACGGTTGGCTAAGGATGGTAGGTTAATTAGCAGAAGTCTACTTGAATAAAAGGGTAAGCTTCGGTCTGAATGCCAGTTAAAACTGCGTAGAGCGAAATGTAAAAAGTTCTTTTGAACTGATTTGATGCATTTTCTGGGGACATCATGTTGTGGATTTCAAACGCAGGATACATACTCTAAGATAGGACGAACTAATGAAGTATATAAAGTTTTTATTTTTTCTTTCTTCACCATGCACGAAATATGATCCTTAAAGTAAAGTTTAGGATCCAAGCGGACGCCCAAATCGTCGACCAGAATAATTCTTTCCAAAGAGCAGCAGTTTAGCATGTAAGTCTCAAGCATGGGAGTGACACGAGAGAATGTCATTAGCTTGCACTTAGAGCCATTAAAGTTTAATAAATTAATAATTAATAAATTTGAAAGTTATTCAGATCTGTTTGTAAATCTGACTAGCAAGAGCTGTCTTTATACTGCACACAAAGCTTAACGTCATCAGCGTACATGAGCACTATAGAGTTAGCCAAAACTTTGGGCAGGTCATTAATAAATAATGTAAATAATAAGAGGTGAGGAGGAAGTGAACGGGGTCCTTAATAAGTTTACAATAGATGATTTAAATAAAGCGGTTAAAAACATAGTTAATTACAAAATCATGACCTGCAAAAAAAACCCGACCGTTCACTTGCAAAGAGAATAGACGACTAAATATATATATATATATCTGTATCATCTTAAGACCAATAATAAATACGCTAACTAAATTCATTAAACAAATAAACTGATACTAAATATTTTGATTAAATAAATTAAGTCATATTTGAATTTAAAGTTACCATAAATGTCTTAAGGATGTATATAGCTATAGCTTTGTATATAGCTATAGCTATATATTCGTTACCGTCAAGAAGACCACATCGCTACTCTCCGATCGGGCAGTTTAGTCCAATCTAATCTCATAGGGTGAACGCAAGCAAGGCCATTTACCGTGAGCTACGACGAAATTAAATATAAAAATTGGTATTAAACAATTGGTATACAGGTAAATAAAACAAATTGGCTGGAGATTAAATGGGTAAAGCTCGCTATGTCAGCACTGTCTCAAGTAGTGTGAGGAGTTAGTTTTTTGTGAAAACTAAAACTCTCTCCAAAACAGAGTGTAGGGAATTGCGTCGGCCAAGGGTAAATAAAGGCCGGACGACGAACGGGCGAATCTCGTGGGGATACGGGATCAAGGAGTTCTTGTACGGACACATCGGTCCTACCCGCATCCGGCTTAGAGTGTGGGGACTTGGAATTCTACCTGCCGAGGATCAGGGTGTGGGATCTGACCCGCCGAGCGCAAGCCGTGCTAGCTCCGTCGCGAGACGCTTCTAACATCCGAGCGTCTCGGTAAACCGGTCGCAGCCGCAAGCTCGTAATAAGGCAGAAGTCACGCGTCGGGAACCAGGAACGCGCGGCTAACTGCACCAGGAGCCGATGAGACCAACCAGCGGTAGCCTCCACGGATCAGGAGGAGTCATAGGATTAAGCGAGCAGAACAACACAGAAAATCAGCTAGTTACAAGCATTATCACAACATTTTAAAACGCAGCTTGGAAAATTGTCAGGTATAGCAAAAAACGAGCAATCAACATTAACCATTCCCCCTAAAAAATGAATTGCTTTGAAAAATAAAGGACAACGTCTTCCTTCCTAGTATAAGGAAGACTATAAGAATATGAAGTCATAGCTTTTAGATGAGTAGGTACATTGCGTCCAGATTGTCCAGAACTAGCACTTTTTATATAAGCACAGTTTCCGCATATACAGCAAATAATAGAGTTATCTCCGTTAACAGAGATTCCAAATTTGCTTCTCTTGGCATTACATATATTAAACATTATTGATGTTATTCGGTCTGCAGCCAGATGTAGTAGAAGAGTTTGAAGAGAATCAGATTGCGATGAGTCCAAATATGATAATAAGAGCCGAAATAATCGAAGATCAGACACGACCATATGTTTTCTCGCGCGCAAAATTTGGTTTGCTGTATTTTGTGTTTTGCTGTTCAAGGAATAGTAAAAATATAAAACCTATATAGCTGTCCGACTTGACAGATGAGCTCAAGATATTTGACTCAGTTCCGTCGGATGATGAAGTGCTAAGCTCAAGTGAGGGCGAGGACGACGCCAGTAGTATAATGGAAGCTCTTAATACTGCATTAGAGGATGCTAAGAATGTATAATTTATTGTCAGTAGTGTTGAAAATGTCCATAACAATGCAGAGGAAGCTGAGACTGCCCAGAAAACTGCTAAAAGTCCGTGATCACCATTAGTGAATTAGTGAAGATTCGGCGTGCTGGTAAGCCAAATTTATTTGCTATGTGTTATTTTAGTGAAGAATTAGTTTTATTTACACAGGCATTGAATCAATAACAAAATATTCGGTTAAGATTTTGTGGCGAGAGAAATGTATGCAGTTGCATGTTAACAATGTAGCATTTCGAGGCGATTTTTCACTGCCAGCACAAATAAAGAAGCTCGAAACTCCTCTAGAGCTCTTTTGCTGTTAAAATTAACACTGATGCACCATTACATACGTATTTTGATGTTCATGTTCATATATTGCTGCCCAAATCTGAAGAGCTACTGGGGACAAAATGCGCTCGGACCTATACAAACCTGTATGACCCGAAGCAGATTCGAAGCAATCAAGAAGTACCTGTCGCTACCTGATGAGCGCGAACGAATCAAAAAGGGAGAACCAGGCTACGATCCTTTCTTCCGTACGCGAAAATTTGTAGACTGTTTCAACACACGGTTTGACTCTTTGCCACAGTATTCCCGCTTTTGTGTTGACGAGCAATTGTTCTGCACAAAAATGAAGCCCCACTTACTCGCATTCCCAGACTTTCGTAAAACACCAGCCGCGGGGCTGGGGACAACTTAATTAATTAATCGTCCAATTAATACCAACAATGAATCTTCACCGCGATGGGCAAACCAGTCTTCATCCTCTCAGTCAGGACGAACAATAAATTCTCCCTTCTTGCAGACAGAACATCAAAACATCCAATATCGGAATTGACCAGCTAAACCATTTCCCATATTGGTTGGATCGAAACAGTGCAAAAATATGTTGCAAGCACTGTAAAACTTCACAAACGCAATGCATATGCACGAAATGCAATCGGCATTTACGCTGCACAGCGAATAAAAAATACTGTACGAAAAAATAAAATCAATCTTCATTACTTAAAAATGTTTTTTTTTTTCACTCAAAGCCCCAAGGGTGCCGCCTTCAGGCCCGCTTACCTTTCGTAAGCATATATTTGAGCTTAGAAGCATTCATTCACTTAAATTATTTTAAGCATAATAAATACTCTTGTTGGATAGTAGTCTTAGAGGGTTTAAGGATACAATATATAAAAAAAGATTTAGGAGCATGGCAATATATTATTTAATTAAAAGAACGATTTTACATTAAATGCGATTCAAGAAATTGCAACATCCCCATGTAAAAGGTTGCACACAGGATAAACCATTTTAAAAGTTATTTCGTAAAGTTAATAATATAGAAATAGCGACATAATTCGCATTGAGTTGGATTATTGGACAAATTCGTCTTAAGTGCACAATATATTATTACTATTTTTTTGTTTGGGGTATTAAGTCAACGTGTTTTGGCTCCTTTGGTCATCCTTTCCACAATGCGGGTCGGGCTGAAAACGACACAAAACGATTTGCTAAAAAAAATACAAAATCAAAAAAGCATATTTAATTAAAATATTACTACTTTAGTTTATCTGAAATATTAGTAAGTTCCATCTTTCTACTTTAAAAAGCTTCATCATACTAAATTTATTAAAAAATGGTTAATCTAATCTTTATAAAAACTTTTGCTTGCAGATGAAAGACAAGGTTTGTTTTTTTATTAAGTATATATTAAAAAATGTCTTACAAAAAAAGATACAAACTATGTTGTTTTATAATAATAATTTACAGACGAATTACTAGTTCATTTAATTCACCCCTATTTTCAATGGTATTTGTTTCATTGCAAGAATTTATGCCTGCTTATTGTTCATAAAGGGGATGAAACTGGACTGCTCTTTCTGCCCACTTAAATTTGCAAAGCCCTTAATAAAGTAATTTATTAAAACTTACGTAGCCATTCAACTGAAAACTAAGACCCTGCTGAGATCACGAATTTAATTTTATACATCCGGCTGGATGTGAACATTTTCGAACGTCTAATGTGATTATATATCTTCTTTCTTGGAAGGGCTATCCAAAGATATTGTATAATTGTATGCATATAGTTTTAGTGAATTTGAATTTGCCATAAAAATTTAACTTATGACAATTTTTTTCAATTTTTTTGGAGACTGTTTTGGGCTTTAATTTTTTTAAACTCATAATAATTATTTACGGTCCCTGATAAAGAGTATTTATTCTTGATTAGCATCAACAATCAAGTCGATCTAGCCATTTCCGTATATTCGTCTGTCTGTTCGATTTTAAAACTCAAATAGTCTCCAATGTATTGTGTGTAGTGTTGTGTGCCTGGCATAGGAACGATCGAATAATGACAGCTTATGAGAGTTAGGCACTTTAAGCGTTATAATGCTCGAACTAAATCCTAAAGGAGAGTCAACTGCATTAAACAGTAAACGTAAAGGGGCGTTGTAACACTCTCCAAATATATATTAGAAGTCTAAAGGTAAATATTCTAAAATAAACGAAGAAAAAAAAAATTTAAATAAAAGAAGTTTATTTTTTATCTCCACAGTTTGTTACCATAGTTCGGGTCAGCGAGTATGTAAGAGTAAGAAAAACTTGGGGATGGGGTGAAAATAACTTTATTAAGTAATAACTTCCATGTTTATTATCCGACTAAAATTTGTTTCCTTCGAATCAATTTATAGTTTAGCTATTTTGTGAAAAAAACAAACTATTAAAACAAAACAACAACAAATATGAAAGTTACAGTCGAGTGGTCTGGCACTTTAAAAAATTTGTTGGAAAACATATTAGTAGGACACATCGTCGCATGATGGAGGAAGTTAATATTAACACCTACATATGTTGTTCGTAAAGTAGGTGATATTACACCAACAAACAAGAAAAACATCTCACATTTGCATTGGCCTACATAGAGAAGTCCACCGAGTTCTGGTTTGATGTTTAATGGTCAGAAGTGGCAGACATTTTATACATATAATATATAATATATAAATATATATATAAATAAATATATATATATATATAAATATATAAATATAATATAATATATAACATATCTTATATATAAAAATGAAACCAAAAATTTGGTAAGCGCATAACTCAACAACGCCTGGACCAATTCGCCCAAATCTTTTTTTAAAATGTTCGTTGAAGTTCAAGGATGGTTTTTCGGCGAGAAAACTTAGAATTATTGCTGGACAAATCCTCAAAATAGCCCTTTTCTTTTTCCCATACAAATGATTTGTAGTCAATTTGAGCTTGCTATGTTCCTAACGTCAAAGATCATATCTATCAAAACAATGTGCGTTTGTGCGTTGGAGCACAGAATACATAGTTGGAGGAGTTTAAAGTCGCGTTCCAAAACTCGCGTAGTTCGTGATTAGTGAACAAAATAATTTATATTTGTTATGCCTCCTATAAGACGAAGCAAACATTGCCAGTGATTCCACGATCAACGCCAGCTGATGAACTCAATGCATGTTTAAAAAACTCCAATTTGTGGAAACATGTCAAAGTACTTCATTTAAGAAAGAATATGCGTGTCGAGTTGCAAAATGAGCAATCTGGAAACATATTCTCTAAACAACTCATTGACATTGGTAATGGCAAATTTCCTATAGACATGTTGACTGGCTGCATTAACTTTCCTCAAAGTTTTTGTCAGTTAACTCGATCAAAAGATGAACTTATTCAGAAGGTGTTCCCAGATGTTTCTCAAAATTACAGAAACCATGATTGGTTGAGCGATCGAGCTATACTGGCTGCAAAAAACATAGATGTAAATGAATTAAATTTCAAAATTCAAGAACAAATTACAGGCGAATTGAGGATATATAAATCAGTTGATTCGGCAACTAATCAAGATGATGTAGTCAACTATCCACCGGAATTTTTAAACTCGCTGGATATGCCAGGTTTGCCACCTCACAATCTTCAATTAAAGGTTGGATCGGTGGTTATAATGTTGCTAAAGAAAATCTGAAAATTGATAAAGGGAGAACGGGAGCTTTTGCCCTGAATTATAAAAGCTAGCCTTAGTTTTGTATTGATTATTTTGTTTCAATTTGGCATCTTATATATTATTTCACTCCGCTGCCCTTCGTAAACTTCTAACTTGTCCACTTCGTCATTCGGAATTATTTAGATATTTTAATTAGGTTAATAAATATCTAGGCATTCATATTTAACGCACAACGCTTAAAGTAATTATAGATATTTCACTAAACTAAATACATCTACAAGTCGCAAAATTATAAGGCTCACTTTCCATTTTATTCTATTAATTAATTAATTTATTGACGGCACTTTCACGGTTTTTTCACGGTTATGTAATAGCGCAAAGGGGTAGTTCTTCATTTTTTATTCGTCTTGAATTTTAAAGTATTTGAGAAAAATTATGCTGCTCAGTTTGTGCTCGATCCTAACTTTTCGGCATAACGTGTCGGTCTACGTGGTGTGGAAAAGATGTTCCGATGGTTTCTACCACAAATATAAGTAGAAAACCTATGTTTTAATTATGTTCCACCTAGGTGCCAATTCTGTGAAGAATATTTTTGCAAAATTAATTCTCTAGAACTGTATCGGCGATAACCGCTTTTAGTTACCTATGATTGGCACCAGCAAAAATGTGAAATTTTATAAGCTCGTACAGATCAGTCGTCGGTCTTATATACCCTCCGGGAGAAATTTGTTATCTGCCAATCTCTTTTGTATTCAGATTTTCTTGTATTCAGATTTTCGCATCTTTAAATCAGATTTTTTTTAGCTTATCTTGTCAACCATGCAATTAATCGTGCTTTGAAGCTTTTCGTGAAGACGCCCACTTGTCTACTCTAGGCGAACCTGAAAATTTATGTGTATGCTGCTGCAGTAAATATGAGGCTAACGACAAGCGGTATTCATTACACTTGAAAGACCTCTGTCATACCGCCTGACTTAGGTCATTCAAGTGTAATGAATGTGCTTTTGTTATAAAACAGAGGACGGCTGGTTGACAGAGATCGGCGGCGAGATAATAATATAGCCAAAATTATTTAAATTTGATCAAAATTTGTTAAGCTTAGATTGGCGATCACGTGAGGACTGTCCCCGCAAATTCTGCCCATTCTGTACTGCTTCACCTTTGGCTATCGCTTCTGGTTTTACTGGACTTTTCTATTTCTCCCTTCATGGCCCTTCCGTTAGCATGTGTCGGTATCCGTTGTCGACGTCATCTATTGGCTGCATTCGGCCGGTCCTCTCCTCGCGAGCAGCACGTTCTTTTAATCGGCTCGGACTGTCCATACATTCGTCGTTATCGATACCTGCGGTCGCTCTCCGCTATTGGATGCTGGAGTCTTCGCCCTGTCGCTGCGTTATTCCCAGCTGCGGCCAGCCGAATCGGCTCCGCTGCTTGCTCTTCGTCCCGTTTGAGCGGCTACCATCGTTCCTTTCTCTGTCGTCGCCGTCAGCTCCTCTCTCGGAGAGCATGTCGTCTTTGCTGGCTCCCCTCTTGGTGTGAACGGCTGCTGTCGCCGCCGTCGGCACCTCTCTCGGACAGGCTGTTGTCATCGCTGGCTCCCTTCTCGATTCGAACGGCGTACACTGGCAGAACGCGGAAGCAAGCTCTCACCATTTTGCTTCGCTCTTATCACCCTCCATGCGTCTTTTGACTCTCTTTGTGGGCTTAATGCTGGTCCTTATTGTACGAATAGTGTGGTCTTAATGCTAGGGCCGCCCTCCGTGGACCTTATCCTGCTCTTGGCGAGCCTCTGCGCCTCCGTCGCCAACTTAGGAGACTTCGCCGCAAGGGATTGCATGACTGCAACAGTCTGTCCTTGCAATAAAACAACATCAATGGCATCGACTTTGAAAGAAATCGCTTGCATTGTAATGACAAGCCCATATCTTAATTTAAACCTGGTAATCAAATGAATAAATATGTAAATAAGTTTATTGCGGTTACTGGGTTTGACTGTATGTGGCGATTGCCACACATCAAACCCGATTAAAAACATCGATTTGAAAGAACACAGCCCCAAATCTTTTTAAAATGTATCAATTCAATAAGGAGAAAAAATAAAAAGTAAGTATAAGTATGAAATGAAATTTAATATAACGCACATACGGTTGTTTACCGTGTATTCTCGAAGCACAGAGGGAGCCAACAAGACTGCGAACCAAACCAGATCCAGAAGCCTTGGATTGCATCGTGAAGGCTCTGCTCCCGAGCGAAGCACCGGTGACCCTCCAGCACAGCGCAGGACATCACCTCAACGACAACCTTGCGAGATATCGGAAGAAGAGGTATGGGGAGAAGAGTGCACCCCAATAAGGCGCGCGGGCCAGACGCGGAATAAGTACCGATTCCACGAGTACGCCCAGAAAAAGGCCAGCCGGACCGCAGGACAGCTTTCCAACATGCTGCCGTACACGAAAGGACCCAAGCAGACCACCAGCTGCTGGATAGCGTCGTCAAATCCCAACTGCTCTACGCGGCGCCAGTGTGGGAGGAGGCGGCCGAAGTCTTACGTGCACGGAGTCGGGTCTACGTACAGGTTATGAGCGATACGAGTGGCGAGCGCATTCCGGACTATCTCGGACGACGCAGTGCTGGTCATAGCCGCGAAAAGGCTGAGCTTCATGGTAACTGAACGCAGGAAGGCGTCAGCAAGACCGAGCGCAAAAATGCTGCCAGAAGGAGTTAAGCAAGCTGGCAGACCAAATGGGATGCCTCGCCCAAAGGACGATGGACCCACAGGCTGATCCCCAATATCACGGACTGGATGGATAGGAAGCACGGCCAGGCGGATTTCCACCTAACGCAGGTGCTCAGCAGGCATAGCTGCTATAGGAGATACCTCAAGAGATTCGGCCATAACGAGGAGGAAGGCTGCTCCGAGTGCGGATCTGGGATCCCGAAGGATGTGCACTACGTCGTCTTTGAGTGTCGGCGCTTCGAGGAGGACAGGGCGACGCTGAAGGCAGTAGCATGGTCGCTCATAAGCTGAGCATATGAGTTATTTCGGAAGTGCAGAACACCACGGACGTGTGCCCGCCAGTCATCGCGTCGGAGGAAACAGCCACTTATTTTCCACCGCACCACGCAGCGCCGCGAGTGGCCAGGGACAACCAACAGCCAGCGCATCGTCACGATATCACCATAGTTAGCTTGGAATAGGAAGAAATAAATATTTTAAGTACAACGCAGATAGTTTCCTCTCGGGCGGGATTTCTCGGGGTCTGATCTTTTTCCCCTTTCCCCGGCCTACAGGGCCATTTGTTGGGTCTGCCGCGACTGCGCCTTCGCCCTCCCTTCTCTTTTCCCCCCCTGCCCCTCATCTACACTCGCCGCTGCTGGGATTGCTGGGCGCGAGAGGTAGACCGCTGCTGGGAATGCCAGAGCGGAGGGAGCGTGGAAAACGAAGGAGAAGAGGAGCTTCTTGCCACGTCCCCGTCGTCGCCACGTCTCAGCACGCTTCCTTACAGACTTGGTTTTTTTAAGTGGTAATAAAGATAAAGAATATATACAGAATATATACAGAATATATCACTCACTGTAGCTTTCTTACTTGTTTAAATCACAGCTTTTGTTAGTTGTAGAAAACCACCGTTTTGATCTATTTTTATTAAGGGTTTTTGATAGTCACTAGTTAAGGGAGATAGCCCTTGATACGATTCAATCATCGCTTTGTATGCATTTTGTGTATGGGTATTATTGTTCCCGTGTTGTAGGATTGAGGCATGCTTGAATTTAATATGTTCTTGAAAAAGTCACTCTCATTAACTATTATTTTAAGTGGTTTGCGACGTCTTGTTACGTTGGAATCTTATTCCTTAAGGCTATTTAGGGTGCATGAAAATTGTTGAACGTTAATGGCTTGTTCCATTATTACAGCAGTTGGTAAGGTAGGATGTACCACAGAGCTTCTGTGGAGTTATTAAAGAAGTCCGATTAAATAGGTTATCTTATTTCCTTGATTTTAGTTGCATTCTGAATTGTGCCTTCAATTGCAGTATGCAGTATGCAGTATGATATTATCTTGAACTTTATACAGATTATATTTACAGTGCTATGGACTCATTTATGCTCTGGATGAGTTTGTGCTAAATGGATTCGTGAATTAAAATTGGCAAGCCGTCATCCGTGCTGTGTAAAGCTGCGTAGTGCATTTCGAAATTTACTTGGATAGGGATTGGTTGGGTGTTATTGATTCGGGTCTTATGGGGTAAACATAAAGGTTAGAAGGTTTTATCAGGAGTTGCAGTTTGTTGTAGTTGGTCCATCCATTCAGGTTCCATTGTAGTAGGTTTAGGATAATTTTTCCTATAATTGTGGAGTTTTTGTCTCAGTAGAGGAAAGGGACTTATGTTTGGCTCCAGTTAAAATATTGTTTTGGTGCGTAGTTAATGCGTTTTTTTAAAGAATTTTAGCTGAGATGTACGTGATGTCTTTTGTTGGCTTATTAAGACCAGTGTGCCTTGTTATCCATTTTTTTTTTAAGGTCTAGATTGCTTGAATCTCCTTGTTCCTCAAGAAGTTCTTTGATAGTTCAATTAATGCAGTTTGAATTACGTTGACATATTTCTGTATCACTTGAGCTGTTGCTGTGCGATATGACCAATTCTGAGGCAGTTGTTGCAGCGCATTGGAGGAAGAAGAAATGGGCGTACCTGAACTCGTTCATATCCAATATACATGTATTCTGGCAGGTTGGGTAGCTTCAACGCAATATTAATGACATTTTTGAAGAATCTGCCCGGGAATAAATTTTCATTTTTAAACAGTCTTCTAGGAAGGGTTGCTTTTCAATTCTACGTAAATCATAACAAAATATTACACCTTTAGTGCAGTTGAGATTTCGGTGGTCAAATATTTTGGCTGGGATATCTAAGAAGTATTTAATAGCTAGTAACTAGTTTCATTAACTTTTCAGTTCTACAAGTAGTTGCTTCCAAGAATATCCCTTGAGGGTGCTTCCTCAGATGCCCAGAGGGTCAAGCCTTATAGGGTCAACAAAGTTTAGGTAATTTTTAAAGTTGCCGAAATTATCTGTTTTTTCTTTTCCTTTGTGTTTGAATGTAACATTTCGCTTAAGAACGCGAAAAAAGTATATTTTTTTTTTTTAACGGTGTATATTTATTTTATTTATTTAAACTAGTGTACTGCTACCTAATTGGCAACTTAATCTGGTTGTACATTGGGGGGAAATAAAAACCTTTTTTTTTAACCTTTAAGTCCCTTTCTATATTCCTGTTTCTTTTCCTTTGTGTTTGAATGTAACATTTCGCTTAAGAACGCGAAAAAAGTATATTTTTTTTTTAACGGTGTATATTTATTTTATTTATTTAAACTAGTGTACTGCTACCTAATTGGCAACTTAATCTGGTTGTACATTGGGGGGAAATAAAAACCTTTTTTTTTTAACCTTTAAGTCCCTTTCTATATTCCTGTTTCGCATGTACCAGGGGCATCACAAAGCTTTCTAAGTATTTTAGCTTGGGCTACCCTAATTTTATTAATGTGGCTCTTTGCCAGATGGGGCTTAGTATTGCCTTGTAAATTGCCACTTTACTATGCAAGGACAATTTGTTTCTCAGTTCGAGCAGCCATGCCAACTTTTTACTTTTCGCCAGAACAGAGTGTTTCACCATCGTCGTATGATCTTTGAAGTTCAGGAGTCTGTCTAGTGTTACGCCAAGGTATTTGTGAGACGACTCGTGTTCCAGATAGGAGCCCTGCATAATGATGCCTTCAAAGGATAAAGTCCTTGTAGAAAATGTGACATTCGCGCATTTGTTGGTTTTGATGCCTATGTTCCACTTCTGTGCCCATTCCTCAAAGCCACACACATACAGTTCTAGGGCGTCAGCGTATGTTGCTATCAGTACGTCAGTTTCATCCAGTACTGACACAACTTTACTTCTAGGCATGTCAGCAGTATACAATGTATATAGGGTTAGACCGCAGAGATAGGTCTTTTCGAAGATTTAGTTCCATCTAAGACAACTCTGAAGCTTCTGTCTTTAAGAAAACTGCTTACCAGCTGGAAGAGCTGAGGGGTTAAAATGTTCCTCAGCTTAAACAGAAGTCCATCGTGCCACACTCTGTCGAAAGCCTGCTGAATGTCCGTGAATACCGCGACCGTGACCACACGGTGTAGTTGCTCCGACGTTCCGTGACCTTGTCTAAAGCTAAACTGCCATTTAGGAATTATTTGGGTCACGGCATCAAGCTGAAGGATTCTCGTGAAAATCATCCTTTCTGCCATCTTTCCAAGGGCTGAGAGAAGATTGATGGGCCTATATTCATCCACTTCAGTGTGCTGTTTACCTGGCTTAGGAACCATTGTGATTTGGGCTACTTTCCACGCGTTCGGAAAGTGTCCCATGCTGAGAATACTATTAAGCAGCAACACTATAAACAGTTGCGCTTTTTTTGGAAGAAGCTTTAGTGTCCGATTGTCTAGAACGTCATCGGCTGGTGATTTTTTAGACTTCAATTTCCGAATTTGATCTACAACCTCTTGTAACATAACAGGATTAGCTGGCAAGGCCATTTGGAACGGCACCCTTAATTGTGACTCAACAGCTTTTCGAATGGCTTCAGATGTGAAATTAAAAGGTTTAAACCTTTCTTCAAGGCTATCCGAAAAATCTTCTACCTTCTGCTCCCTAGAGTAGTACCAGTCAACTGTCGGATTTTTTATCGGGGCCTTTGGAATGGGGATACTTTTAAATCGGCTGGTACGCTTCCAGAGCGAGTAATTAAAAGCTGAATCTGGCCCAGCATTTTCGAGAATGTCGTCTATCCTGCATTGTTTAACTTTAGCGAGGACTTTATGTAGTCGGTTTGACAATCTTTTGTAAATCTGGTAAATGCGGATATCGCCTGTTCTAGCATATTCTCTTCTGACTGTCCTCTTTAGTCGTAAAAGCGCATCAGCGTTTCTCGGTAGGCCTGCATGGCGGTGCTGTTTTGCTGAACTCAGCGATACTGGAGTAGCATGAGACGCAGCCAGTAGCATATTGTTCATGAAAATGGAAATAGCGTCTTCGATGTCTTCGGGGCTGTTTATTTCCATGTTAAGATTAATGCTTCTCTCCAGTTCTGACTGAAATATATTAATATGGGAGCACTGTGAAAGAATGCACTGTCTTTTTGGCTTATTTTGGTGCATGACTCAGTGTGGCTATAACAGGTAGGTGATCTGAGGAGAGCTCGTAATTCATTTCCACGGAAAGCTTATTTAAATTAATCCCATTGACAATGAAAAAGTCCAACGCAGGCCTCAGGCGAGTATTATAAGAATAAAACGTTGGCTCACCTGTAGCAAGGATTTGGAAATTACTGCTAATAATAGCCTCTTGCTATTGCCTTCCTCGGGTGCATGATCTCATGTTACCCCACCAAGGATGCTTTGCATTAAAATCGCCGCCTACGATACACTTATTGCCCAAAGATATCAATATTTGATCGAAATCAGCTTTGCTCCAAGGTTCGTTGGGAGGGATATATATGGAGGAAATTTTGATGCATCCCCCATTAGTTGGCACGCTTACAGTGGCAGTTTAAATTTAACAGGTGGGTTCATCCAGTGAGTGGGCAATAAGTGAACGTATTAAAACTGTAGATCCACCCTTTGCTGTGCCACTAGGATGGTTAGCGTAGTATGGCTCATATCCGGCTATATACACTTTTAGGCGCATGTGAGTCTCCGTTAATAACATAATGTCAACTTCGTTAGCACTGAGGAAAAGTCTAAGTTCTTCATTGTTTTTGACCAATCCACGTGCATTCCATAATCCGATTTTTAAAAAAGAATTAATCATTTCGAAAGTTGTTTATGTACCAGTTCACGAAAGAATTTGTTTGATACCATTGTTTCCTGAATAAGATTGTCCATTCTAACAATCAGGTCATGTATAGCTTTTTCAAGCATATCAATTTTATTCCCGAATTGATTATTATCGGTATTCTTAACAGATCGAGTCACGTCTTGCATTTTGGGCACGTTGATATGAGCCACTTCTTTTGTCTGATTGCACATCCTCGGGTACGATATCCTCTTTATTCGCGAGGACAAGCGGTCGGCTACGAAACAATTAAGCTGGGATGTGTGCATTGTAAGCCAATGTAAGACAGGCTGCGCTATCTTCGATTTTGCAAGGATTAAATAAGATGTAGCTTGTCTTCCTTGCGATTATGGTATACAAATACAACCGTAAGCAAGCTCTGAGGCGTGTACGAATCCATGTATCTCGCACTTTATACTATGCAAGAAATAAACATATCTTGGAATTTCGATTTCCTTTCTCCAGTGTAAATCCCCCCCCGTTTCGTTCCAGCTTTCTTGCAGTGTGCCCGGCAGCGGGTAATCCCTTTTAAGACTATTTTTCCAAAGTTCTTGCACAAACATTTTAGATCTTATTATGATTGGAATTAGAAATAATAAAAAACAAGTAATATCTGATGGCGCTTTGCGAGACATTTGCAAGACATTTATCTCTTCTTTGTCATCTTGAATTTGACGTCGCCATTTCCAGTGGTGTCATTTCCGTCTGATTTGGCTCTTTTTCCGAGTGTGATTGCGGTCTCGGGCATATGTCCCCCCATTGATAACTAGATCAAAGACAACCTCATTTCGATATTTCGTTACTTGTATTCACTGTGCCCTCCGTCCTTAGAGTCAAACGAAGCAAAATACCACAGTCTTAAGCTAGAGACGTCAGCGATGCAAGATATTCCAGTCTATATGCTCCACCGATTCATTCTCTTTTGCGTCCCTTCTGGCCTATCAGGTTTGAGTGGAGCAGCAGTCCGCACGGTTAAGTTTGACCAGTTGGCTTTTCCTTTTACTGTCTTTAGTAGGCCATGTCAATTGTTAAATTAAACAATCCTTACTGATATTCTCAATATAATGGTTTCTCAGCCTTAACTTACATGTGGTACAGATGTTGTACCCTGTCTGGCCAGCTTGTCAGACACGCAGCTTGTCAGACAGCTAATGCTGTTCAGTCAAGGTAAGGCCTCTCTTATCGCATATACTTCCGCTTCTATCGGATAATAAGAATCCGTTTTTAAAGGTATAAGAACCTACAATGGCAATTGAATTATTTGGCAGCCAACACAAGATTGTCTAGTCTTCCGTTACGATCTATAATATCACGAACCATATACGAAGCGGATAAAACAGTGGATAAACTCTGTTCATAAATCAAGGAGTTTATTTCGTGGGTTTGAAAAGTAATACGCAGAAACACGTATAAGTGAAAGGTCAAAAATTTTAAAAACATTTATAAAAGAACGTTTGAGGGAAGATTTGATAATAATTGAACCAATTTTTCTTTATTTAACGCAATTTCTGAAAAAGAGTTAAAAGTTGGAGGGGTTGAGGTTGGAATCTGGTCCGTATTTATTTGTCCAAGTGGACAGTTGCTTGAGCCCAGCGGTCATCAGCTCGCATACTTAGTGTTTGTGGGAATTAGCCTGTGAAGATGATGGCAACATCATCAGCATATGCAATCAGCATAATTCCCCCACCCCACCCCTTCTAACTTACCCAGAAAATTTTGTACTTTGACATTCAATAGGAGAGCAAAGAGTGCTCCTCCGTGTGAAGTGCCTGTATACTTTTCTTTAGTTCATCGAGCTACCGAGTGTCGCTGTGTGAGTAGTTAATGAATTAGCTTAACTATTTAGTGCTCGACTCCCAGGTATGCAAGAGACTTTGTGAAATCTCCTCTAGAGCCTTTTTTGCGTGACTTTGGAGTGTGGGGCTAAGATGAGGGAGTATTATTTTCTACATGCTTTTAAGAAATATGCATGTGCTGAGTGTTGCTTTTCCTGACATGGAATATTTTTATTATCCGCAGTATTCCGTACCGTTAGTGTGATTTTGTAAATTTGGAAACAACCTGATGATTTAAAGGGTTTGAAGCTATTTATAACTTAGCAGCAGAAAACGTCAAGGGTGTCACTTTTTGTCACCCCAATCACACTTATAAATTTGAAGTGCTTGTCGCACTCGCAAACAGCAAGAAAAGAATAACATAGCAAAACGCACAAATCCGCTTTCCGTGTTTTGTGTTTTTGAATTTCGTCACTCATTCAAACAATAAGCGTCAATTCTATTTCACCAGACACCCAAAAATGTTGCTTAGATAAGTACGAACAGCAACACATCACAAAAAGGAATGCGCAAAAATGAGCTCTGAGCGAAGCACTCATGTTTTAAAGTTATGGTTTCGAGTGTTTTCAACTTTTATTCATGAGCAGGGTATTGAGCACTGATCGCTGGTTTGTTTTGTGTAGCCTGAGAAGGAATAAGCAAAATGACTGAAACGCCGGACTCTATAAAAAGTAAGTTGATTGTGGAACGTATGGGAACAAGTGTTATATGGACCATTTTACTTTCCATTGTTAAGGAAGATGAAAGTGCCGTGGAAGGGTGGCTGTTTTGCAGAACCTGCAGAAAAGTGCTGAAATTTGTGGCTGGCAACACATCAAATTTGTCTTAAGGCAACCAAGAAAGCCTATTTATTTATTTATTTATTTGGTTATATTAGTTAACAAATAAGTGGCTGTTAACATTAAAACTTAATATTAATCTTAGTAAAAAATCTTTCCCCCGACCCAGTAGGAGAATTTTTTAACGATGCTCCGTCTCACATCGGGTGGGTCAAGGAAAAGATTTACAGCTGGGAGGATGATTTTTCACTACATAGGACATGATATAATTCATTATAAAGAGAACACATGATGCGAAAGGGGTCATGGGAATCAAAGTTAGATCTACATATTTCCAGGAAAAGAGGTCGAAACTGTCTGGAACTTCTCAGAGGAACTGCGAACTTGATATTTCCAAGCAGTGAAGCAAAGTCGACTAGGCCATTTATTAATTTATACATAAATATGACACTATTACATTTTCGTCGGTTTTGCAGTGTTGGCATGTCCAAGAGCCGTAACCTGCTGGTATAAGATGGCAGACGAAGATGGGGTTCCCAATTTAAACCCCTTAAGGCAAAAAGAAGAAATTGCTTCTGCACCGATTCGATAAGCTCTTGATACTTTACATACTAGGGTGACCATAAGCAAGAACAATATTCAAGCAAGGGACGAACTAGTGAGATATAAAGAAGTTTGGTGGTATAGGGATCGTCGAATCGTACTTTAAAAAAACGCTCTATGATGTTTGGCCCAAGAAAATAATTTGAGACATATATCTTAGAACGGCAAAAGGACATGACAATGATTGAATAATTTAAATAAAGCCCGTTGATAACGCACCAAGATATCATACGGTTTAATTCGTTTTGCAATAAAACGTGAGATTGATTGTTTTTAATGTGCATACAGATTTTAACATCGTCCGCGTACATCAATAATATTATAGAGGGTAGGTCATTGATAAATAAACCAAAGAGAAATGGTCCCAAATGACTACCTTGTGGAACTCCCGAAGTAACGAAGACATTATGAGAAAGAAAGTTATTAAATAAAACTTTTTGGGTACGGTTAGATAAGTACATTTTGATCCTGCTTACTATAATATTAGGAAAATCAAGCAAAGTTAGCTTATTTAGCAGGAGATCATGGTTAACTGAATCGAACGCCTTACTAAAATCTGTGAAAACTACGTCAACTTGAAATTTTAGCTTAAAGCCATTCCTAATGAAGGATGTAAGTTCTAGGAGATTGGTAGTAATAGATCGGCGTTTCATGAAACCTTGCTGAGATGGCGATATTAAAAAGTAACATTGATGTTGAAGCTGCGAGGTAATGATTAACTCGAGCAATTTGGGAATAGCGCAGAGCTTGGCAATCCCCCTATAGTTTTTTATGTCAGACCGACTACCTTTTTTGTGAAGCGGTAAAATGAAGGATTCTTTCCAGACTTCAGGCAAATAGTTGTGATGTAAATACAAATTGATTATTTTGAAAAGAGGTTTCGACAATGCCGTGGCACAACGTTTAAGAATGCAACAAGGAATTTGATCTGGGCCCGCAGAGAATGAAGAATTCGCAAGCTTAAGATTTTTCAACACAATATCTTCATCTATAATTGGAATAAACATATTATCGGAAGAAGGCAGAGAGTAGTGGTAAGAAGTGGAATTAGTAAACGGACTTGACGAGTAAGTGGTTTGAAAACAATAAAGAATTTGATCTGGGCCCGCAGAGAATGAAGAATTCGCAAGCTTAAGATTTTCCAACACAATATCTTCATCTATAATTGGAATAAACATATTATCGGAAGAAGGCAGAGAGTAGTGGGAAGAAGTGGAATTAGAAAGCGGATTTGCCGAGTAAGTAGTTAGAAAAAAACTCTGAAAATAAATTAGCGATATCGGAATTACTACAGGCCACAGATGTGTTAAAATGAAGCGATGGTGGAAAAGAAGAGGATTTTCTTTTAGATTTAACAAATGAATAATATTGCTTAGGATTGTCCTTAAATTCCACCTTACAGCGAGAAAGATAGTTTTGATAACATTCAGAATTATGTTGCAGTCTTATCCCAAGACTAACTATCGTGTTTTCGCCATCGCTAAAATTGTGTAGCAAAAAAAGGCTCAAATGCCTTTTAGTGAAAATAGATAAATTGATTTACGCTTATATTGCATTGTTCATAGCCCGGCGACCTTATGTCCAACCAGCAGCTAAAATGAGTAGGAGGGCACCTGCCATACTGTAGTGGAGGCTTATTTGAAAAAGTCGCAACATGTTGACCAGCATAAAGCCGAAAAACAGCTAGCCTCTAACTGTTTCTAATAGTGCAAGCGGTTCCTTATT
Source organism: Drosophila kanapiae (assembly GCA_008042475.1). Taxonomy (NCBI): domain Eukaryota; kingdom Metazoa; phylum Arthropoda; class Insecta; order Diptera; family Drosophilidae; genus Drosophila; species Drosophila kanapiae. The sequence goes on from VNJM01000921.1 coordinate 63,745, forward strand.
TATGGTAAAAACTTTCTCACGACCTTCTTTTTAAAATTGTCATTATAAATGCAAACATTAAAAAAAAAAGTTATGAAGGAAGGATCATTCATAATTAGATAGAATGTCCTGTGAAACTGTATGTTTTATTAAACAATGTAAGAAACAAATTGATATTGAAGATCTTACGATCAACAACAACATTGTGCACGTTGTACGGCCCGGACGGTCGATGATATGATATGTTTTCATTGGCTTGCGATACTGCTGCGCTACTTGTTGCGATGTTGAAAGGGAAATGAGGTCTATCATCCGGCAAACCAGAAGCGGTTTTATATAGTTATTTAGTAGTTTTTGTAAAAGGAACGATGTGCTCGTAGCGCTGGATGCTCAATTTAATGGCCTTAAGCTATTGCATGAATCTCCTAAACGCAAAAAAACGCGCTTGGCGCACCGCAGACAGGCGGATCCCTACAGCTCCCCGGAAGTCAACCGCAGACTCCCTCGGTAACGCCCTCAGTCTCAGTATCGACCTCAATGACGCTTTCATGAGGCATTTTCCTTCGAAAAACAAATGATCTGCTCGTATCGCTGAATACTCAGCAAAATAACCGCAATTTGCCGCGGGAAGGGGTGTCCCTGTTTTTTCCGTGCTGTCCGCTGAGGGGTCAACGACCCATGCAGAACCCAGTTTCAAAAATTTCGCAGGGTGGCATAACCCAGTTCCAAAAATTTCCCAGGGTGGTAAGTTCGGACTACCGGCCCCAATTGATAACATGGACAATAAGTCGCTCATATTAGTTTCACCTACGGAGCTTATTTTTGTTTCAAAGCCAGCAAGAATATTTTGGCTGAAATTAATATATTCTCCAATTGCGTGTATGTATGTATGTATGTATGTTCGCGTTGTGTTGGAGCTTTCGTTCCAAGGCATGGAATGATCGGCCTAAAACTTGTGATGGGTCTAACAGCTTTTTAAGCGGCACACGCTCTATATATTTTCCCTTGGTCTACCGAACATGTGTTTTTACAAAATGTTCTTGACACCATTTCTATTTTGGGCAGCGCTGGCGTTTCGCAAGAGCGGTGATCAAATTCGAAGAGCTCTTGTATCATATGATCTAGTGTAGTCGCATTACAGCGGACTGTGATTGTGTGTGCCATCACGGTCCTTATTGGCCCGAAGACAAGCCCACCTAGGAGAGTGTTCTGGGCCGATGGATCATAATTTCATCCATTTCCTGGAAGCAGCAGTTGTGGAATTAGATCAACCGTCATGTTGAGCGATATTGGGATCATCGAGCTGCAATCCTTGAAAGTGTTGGTACGAGCGAATGTCGAAGTCCCTGTTTGGAACATGTAAGTGTGCGAAGAATGAATGCCGTGAGCACAGAGGTTGGAAAATGAAACGCTAAACAGGAACTGACCATATATTCGGTGCCGAAATTTGTTGTGGAAGGAGCCCCTGATATAGGATGTCGGGACCGAGAGTCTGGAAAACATTCTCGGTAATTGGTAATAAGCGTTCCTTCGTAACCGTGGTCAATCAACGCCCCTTCAAATATTGATTACACCGTGTTGTTGCCAATTTGGACTAGGGCTGTGGCCAGAATCGTTGCAGATGAACTATGATGCGTGGGACCTGCGCTAAGGAGTTGCTGAGGAGCTGGACCCGGAGCTCTGCTGATGAGGTGAAGCGTAGGAGCTGTAAACTTCGCTCTGCTGGGCGGCATGCGCACTATGTACACCGTTGATAGTGTGCGATGGCGCTGGCCGCATTGTAAGCAGTTGCGAGAGCTACTATAATGGCTAAACGCGTAGACCATACTGAGACAATACAATATTTGGCAAGAAACTCCGGCCATCGTCGCAGGAGATGGTTCCTTGTGCAGCGGGCACCGTAGGATTCTTGCTTCTGTGGTTACTTGGAAGTTGTGGTTCCTGGCATACGCGCTGCCGGATGCTCTGCCTACATACTCTGGTGTGATGGTACTGCGGTCGAGGGGGGTTATCGGCTGGTTTAAACTCTCGATCAAGTCGAGAACATCGAACATCGGAAACGGTGGAATCTCGACGGTACTTCCCAACGAGTGCTTTCAAGCTTGCGTTGTTGTGTTTACAGATTCTTTAGCAAATGCTTCACTAGCCAATGATCCTAGGAGCCCATGTTTATCTTTAAAAGCAGAAAGTCGCTGATGTAGACTCTGGCTATGTTCACCACTCACCTTAGACCTTCGGCCCCAGGAAAGGCTTGAAAAAGAAACTGTCGTAAAAGAAGACAAATAAGTGAAACTGTGAGACCGGAAGCTACAGTAATGAAATATTGGACCTCATCGTTGGTGCAATCGCGATATTTGAAATCGACTTTCGTATTACCTCCAGGAATTTGGTCGCGCAGTCCTCGGCGACCATGCAATAGATACATTCGGGTATGTCACAGGGCAGCACACTCGACTGTATCCTTCTTACTTGTTTCTTATGATTGATTACTTTTGATTCTGTAGGGGGAGGGAGTCAAAAATCATGAAAATTTGATAACGTAATATGTATAGCCCCTTACCTCAGATTCAATAGGTTCCAAGGCGGCGGCGTAGATCTGTAATCCCGTAAAAGCACGAGCCAATCCACGTTGTAAAGATGTAAGACCACTGGGAATGTGTATTCCGCAGCCGCACGTGTCACTGATTACCTTCCAACGCCAGTGGCATGCTCGCGTATTAGCACTAACTCAGTGCTTCTACAACTAGCTGTTTGGTCTTAACCTGACTGTTGCTGCTGACCTACGGATGTGTACCCTCGGATTAGGCGAGCGGACTGCAATCACGGCAAATTATTGAGTCAAGGCGCTTGTATTGAACTTTTGTTGCGATGTAATTAGCTTAAAAGAGATAAATCCACGTTTGTCATCTGCCATCAGGAACCAAAAGTTATCTTGTAATAATCCTGATCATGCGAATTGGAATTCTAGTCCAGTCGTATCGTTTATACCCGATAATCGAAATTTTACAGATTTAAACAGCACCCGACACCTTGTCGACAACGTTGAAATGCTGCTGATTCGTGAGCCGCCTAGATATGAACGAAAGTGTTTAGTTGACGTGTATTATATATATATATATGTAATTATAAATAATTAATCAAAAGATCCTAGTTTTTCGTATTCAGATCAAACTTTAAATAATTAAACTATGAGTAATAACTACAAAACATGAATTTTTCTAGCACGTAGTATCTATGGCAGTATAAATATAATACAATCTATTGAGTTTGTTTGTAATATTAAGCAATTACGGTACAATATGAATTCATAAATCTATGGCTAATAAGAATAATGCATTTTAAACTTTGTATCGCACCAAATATGACCCAATTTCTAATCGAAAGAACATAAGTACACACCGTCAAACGTAATAAGAAAAAAACATTCATATGTTGCACGCAGTGTTTCACGTGTTTAGAAATCATGAAGAAAAAATACCCCAGACGATAAAAAGTAATTTTTATTAATCAGCTGTTTTCGTTTCCGCTCGCTCCCCTAAAAATAAAACATCGGTAGGAAATGCAGGCACCATCCGTTCGCAGAACACCAAAAACAGATGATTTGACTTTTCTGAACCACCTAGCAGTGTTTTAGTGTTAGCGACGGAAAAATGCCATCATTCAAAGATGAATGTATGCGTGCACAATTATTTGTGATTTTTGTTCATTTGAACATTCAAATTTCAACAGGTACGTTACCCATTTCAATTATCAATTCTTTATTATAACATTTATTATTGTTTCGCACAATGGATGGCAATGACAAGGCATCCCTTCTGGACTGACAGCTTTTATTACTCCGCTTTCTGGCCGTGCTGATGCTTTCTGACGCTTGGTGACCGCTAAGCGTGCTACGCATGTCCACTTTCTCGCGTACTATCACCATCAGTAGGAACAGTCCGGATATGACCAGAACTGGGTCGTGGACCGAATTCCCTACATATAAAAGGTGCCAAGGAGAACACCCAGATACTTTGTGACCATTCGCACGGTTTTCCGGCTGTAAATTAGGTCCGCCTTCATATTGTGCGCTTCCAACATCACAACTTTCTCGCGTACTATCACCATCAGTAGGAACAGTCTGGATATGACCAGAACTGGGTCGTGAACCCAACTCCCTACATATAAAAGGTGCCAAAGAGAACACCAAGATACCTTGCGCTTCCAACATCACAACTTGTTCATTCTAATCGCCTCATTCTCGTTATCATCCGCTCTTTCGCAACCGCAACCACAGCCACGTTCTCGGTAAAATTCAACTTGGTGTCGATGAACATCAGGAGTCGCAGAACACCATCGTACATGAAGCCCTGAGGGATTTCAGGTCTCAGCACCGTCTCGGTTGGGAATGAAATTCACTTGCGAATGGAATTCGGCGAGTGCAGACGTGTATTTAGTTCTCTCGTGCTCCGGAAGACAATCGTTAAAAAAAAACCCGATACAAACCAAAAATAAACGGCGAAAAGTCGCTTAGTGCGATGAAAAGTCACAAGCTACTACAATTTTGTGTTTTTTTTTAAATTAGTACTTTTAATACAAAAATACAAATAAAAGTAAAAAAAAATCAAAAAAGGTGATGAACCCAAACGAAGTTCGGGCTCAGCGCCAACGTAACCAAGACGAGCGTCGGCTGTCGCTGCAAAAGAGCAATGCATACTTCTCTTTCGTATCGACAGACGTAGCCGAAGCAGCAACAACAAAAGCTTCTGCTCTACCACGATCGTTAACCCCGACACCGTCCAACGAACTTAAACCTATGGAAAACGAATGGGCGCGCTCTCTCTCTCCGTCAATGTCAGCGACGGTGCAAAGCGGGGTAAGCGATAAATGCGTTTCCCCTCTTCCCTGCACCGCCTCGCCCCAACAGCCCACATGCCTGGCCACGGTTACCAGCACAGTGACGACATTAGTAACTGTAAATGCAATGACAACAACAACATCAGTTTCGTCTGTATGCCCGTCGATCGTTCTACCTGCTGTTTCGGTGGATTTACCAGCTGCAGCTAGCGCAGCACCGACTAACGCCCCACTTAAAAAGCTAGGTTCGACCATACAGACTGGCATGGATCGCTACGTAAACATTAAAAGAAAACT
>VNJM01000853.1:0-25286 GCA_008042475.1 Drosophila kanapiae
CAATGCGAGTAATGATCGATATCTGTTTGAGTCTTGGCTAAGCTAAGTTCAAAACTTTCAATTTATCTATGTTCGGTACGGTCAGCTTAAACGGAGAATATGTGACGTGTTGATAGAGCACGTGGTAGGAAAGAAATAGTAGCATACTTTCAGGCTGTACTCAAAAATGAAAAGACAAAACGAATCGACCTTCTGCTGCCTTCTGTGCGCCTGGTGCAATACATCGATTTGTATAGATTTGCCGTGATCTTTCTACAACAACAAGATTTCTAGCTACAACAACATATTTATTTATTACAACAACAATTTTCCATTAAAATTCCACGAAATCGCCGCACAAATTGTACTTTTCTACATTTCGTGTAACAAGCAAACAGAAAACAAAAGAGCGACGATGCGCTGCCACTGATCTGTGTGATGACGTCATCGCTAAAATCAAAGTCACTGCATCGTCGCTCTACTGTTTTCTGTTCGCCTGTTACCCTAAATGGGAAACTGTAAATTTGTAGGGCAAATCTTAATATTGTTGTGTAAAATGTTGTTGTTGTTTTTGTAGGCAACAACAAGTGCAATAACAAGAAACCACGCACTTAATAAGATTGTACTGCCAATGTCAAGGCTGGGATCAGTTAATGTTACTTTTTCTTTGCATACCTTTTAATTAATGTCTGATTCCTTATATAGCTCTCCACTATTGTGTGCTATTTTTATATTTTCCCTATATTTATTTTTAACCATTCATGGAATTACAACTGTCATTACATTCCCATTGTGAATATAAGAAATAATACGGGGGCACCAGATTGCCAAGAGGAAGTTTATCAGGCTGTATATTTAGACTCCTGCCCCCGCTACCGAAGAACTCGAGTGGGAAATCGATTCTTTGCTTCTTTTCCTCCGAAAACAAACTCCTTCAATATTTTCCCCAAGTTTTCCACACACACACGCACACACATTCATAATTTCCAGCACTTGTTTCACGCATATTTTACTCAATGGCCATTCATAAAAGTGTCCGCCCACTTGGGGAAAACCAAGGCGAATAACAAATAAACAAAGGCAAACAAATGGGCATCGAGTACCGCCCATATGGCGACACTGAAGTAGATTGAGAGAGCAAAGAAAGAACGGCCTGCCGAGGGTTGAGAAAGTGATTCTTATGCCATATCTTTTTGGGCCGGGGCACACTCGAATAAATCCCAACTCATAACAGCGGCAAATGTGAAGGGCAAACAGCAAATACTAATGCAAACAAGCCGAATCAATATTCCGGGGCAGACTGACTCGCTCGATTCCCGCCACCAATCATTAATCACGGGGCATCATCATCAGCAGCAGCCACGTCCAAGAACCCAGGGCTTGGCCTGCCAGTTTCAGACAACCCGAACTCGAACTCGAACTCGAACCCTAACGGACTGTATCGAGTGCCCCCCGTCAATGTGTCGACACATCTTTCCCCTGTCCGGGGTCCGGTTCCGGGGAAGTGTGAATATGACGGGTGAGTGCGATCCATAAATCCTTCAACAATAACTCGCTAGTTTCACTCTCGATACAGGGCTCTTTTTTTTGCGGAAGGTAAAAAATGAAACTCTCAACGAAAGGGTATTTCTTAAGGACTCTTTTTTTTTTTTGGTTTATGTTTGTTGCCTTGCAATTTTCATTAGCACTCCTGCTCCGCACCACGGGATTAATTTCCACTTTTTTTTTTGCAGCTTCTACTCCGCGCTGTCCCTCTCCATCTGCATAGTTAGTCATGAATATGAAGGAGGCCGACGAGATGCAACATCATCATCAGCGGCAAGAAGGAGCATCATCGGGTGAAGAGGAGGGAGCTGCCAACAATCAGCTTAACTTACAGGCTGCATAAACAGGCAGCGGAAGCTGCGAGCAGCAGTAAACTTGGCTGGCTGTGATTGCATTTGTGCTCGTGCTTGCTTGGTTATAAATTTTAATTTTTTTTCCCCCCTCTCTCCCGCTGCGCTGCGCTGAGATTTTTCAAGACTTTCAGCGAACACGCGATTAATTTGCAATGAGTTGAAATTGAAGATGATTGCAGTGGATGTGCTGATGCTGATGCACCAGCGATGATTGGAGGATGCCGGAGAAGTTAATCTGGGCTGGGGGTTTATGGAAATTATCCCAAGATACTTACATAATATACGTATATCCATAAAAGATAATCTCTCTCTCGACAAATTTACGTTTATTTCATTTGGGGGGGCGAGGTGGAGGAAAAGTTTGTGGCCATAAAAAATACTTTACTCAAGGACATTTGTCGGCAATGAGTTTTTAATATTTCTTTAAGTTGCCCGTAAGCAGGGGGCCCTGCCGAAATGAGTTTTGCGTTTCATTTGAGGCAACAACAAATAAAATTTTATTGAAAATCTTTGCCGACCAACGGACCCTCCACACACACATACCGAAAACATAATCGCCGGCTATAAAAACAAAGGCAGCAAACAAAAAAAAAAAAAAGAAAAAACTAATAATCGTGCGCGCCGATAAACACAGAAATTTAGCTTGGCCAAAGCCAAAGGACAAGGAGCAGGACATGGGACCTGAGACATGGGACATGAGGGTTTCGGGGGAATGGGCGGAATAAACAATAAAGTTAAACCGCGATAACCAGCATGACAAAGGATAATGGATAACAGGGACCGGGACCGGGAACGGGAACGGGACCCTGCCAATCGGCCCAGTTGGGGCGTAAGAAATGGCTCGCAATGAAAATGCTTACGATAGCGTGTAGAATTAAATTTTATTGTAATTCGCCTTTAGCTCAAGCTCGAGTGTCCTTTTTCCCCAGAGGGACTCGTCCTCGTCTGTGTTTTCTCTGTTTATTCTTCTCCTCCTGGACGGAGTGAAGTGGTTGGCCATGTGGCAGAGTCCTTGTGGTGGTTCCAGGGCTGTGGATTGCATTTTTCACGACAGTTGGTTGGCCCAAATTAGTTCAGACCGAGGCGAATGCAATTTGCACATGGATTCCAGAAGGAGGGTTAACCGCAAAAGCATCTCTGGGGAAGCGGAGAGAGTTTTATTACCTACCTGGGACTCGAAATTAGCAGAGAAAAATCTCTGTGTTAAATTTTCATTTAACGAAATGCTTGAAACTTCAAGAAACTTAAAGATAACCTTTAAATTTATAAATAATATTGTGTTTCTTGGAAAATGGAATCCTATCTATCGGGGATGCTGCAGAAATCCCGAGTTACTTTAAAACCGATTAATATGTTTCCTAAATTATGCAGCACATATTACATCAAATACATACAAATTTACATTTAATTTTTACATATTTTAGAGATTTTTTAAATGGCTCTAAGAACCCTGATTATTTCTGTAGCACCCCAGTAACATTTTATAATATATGCTCGTATTTAAACTAGGTTAGTTTTCCCAGTAAGCCAAAGTCATGCGCCACTTTCATGGCACAAATCAAACGATATATGAACTTTATGAAGGACCTGCTTGGAAGGGAACTCCCTTGACTTGGGCAAACTTTCACTAATTGCACATTGTTGGGCCCGAACGCCGTGCAGGCCACTCAACATTAATTAGCCTCAATGAGAACTTTAACTCATTAATGAGGCTGGCAAACAGAACTTTGGTCAATGGCCGGGCTTATACTTGGAGTGTACCTGAGCGGGCCCTCCAGCTGGGGGCCTGGGAACCTGGATTCCCGAGCCCATTCCGGCCATCACGTCACGCTCGCCGCTCCTGTTGACGTACGTGTCAAATTAGCGACGTTTTAACAAGCTCGCCGTGTCCTGTGTCCTGCGTCCCTGCTTCCCTGCGTCCTGCTTCCTGCTCCCTGAGTCCTGCCTTCCGACGGGCGAATCAATCACGCAAAAGTGGCCGGCGCAGAAAACTTTGAGCAACTGCGTCAAATTGCCTACTTTTGTGGGCCGCCCATGCTGCCACCTCCGCCGCTGCTGTTCTTGTAGCTTTTGGCTGGGCATCCGCTGATTGCTTTTTCATTGCAGTTTGTCAGCAGCGGTGTCCTCGTTTGTTGTCGACAGCAAAGTTTTTCCATGCCTTTCCTTGCCTCCTTGCTACCTGGTGGTGGCATTCGCTGCCATTTTCCAGCTCAATGGCGTAGCGGATCGAAGGAGGAAACATATCGTCAGCAATTAAGCCGGCATTCAAACGTCTGTCTGGGATTTTTTTGGGTGGGGTTCCCGCTCTTCCTCCTCCTCCCCCTCTCTTAAATGCGATTTATCAGTTTTTCTTTTTCCTATCTCTCTTGGGGAGTCTTAAATTTTCGCCGGTTTGCCTCAAAAGTATTTGCCAGGCCGCCATTTATCATGGGTCGGGCAGCTGTTTTATAGTTTATGACAGGCGAGTCGTGTCCTTCCTTCTACTATATCTTATAGGTATTTGCCCCGAATCCACACACACACAGATATGTGGAAGGACTTTCGGCAACGCCTGTTGTCATAAATGGGGTTTGGATGCCGACTGTTGCCAGTTGGATTTGCCATTTCGGCAGTTTGCTGCTCCCTTCGACTCGGCCGCTGCCTGAGTTCGATAAAACGTTTTACAAATTGATTTATGTGCTTAACATGTTGCCAGCTCAGCGTCTCTCACAATTAGATTTCGCTGGAAAATCGGCAAAATCGGAAAATCCGGCGAAGGAAAAGTTTCCTCCTAGCGGCCCCCATCAATCATCGATAATGTCGATGGGGCCGAGATGCCTCCGTCACTTCTTGGCCTTCGCCTTTCTGTTTTTTTTGTTTCTGTTCTCTTCTCTTCTGTTTTTATTAATAAAGCATTTGTTTTCCCCATAATGAGCATCGACAGGCGGCTGTCAGGGAGTGCCGAAATGGAAAAATCCCTCCCCCGGGGGAAAGCGTCGTCCTGATCCCTGGCGTCGGCATAAAAAGTGGCAACACTTTGTCAAGTTGTTATTACCAATATTTTATTTTATTTTTTTTCGTTTGTCTAGTTGGGTTTTCGCCATGATTGATGATCGATTTTGTGTGGAGTGGGGCAATGGGTATGGGAACGAAGATGGATTTCGGGGCGTGGCAGTGCATTTCTGGAGTCCTTGATCCTGCTTTTGGCTTCTCCTCCGCTTGCATTTGCCGCCTAATGAGGCTGCAAATGAGTTTTTTGCGTAGCTATATAATTTGATTTTCACAACTGGTGTGCTGTTAATGCCGCTCTCAGGCATATTTCCACACACCGAGGGGGCGGAGGGGAAAATTCAATAAAAATATTTACAAGCAGTAACACGCAGTGGGCGCATAAAATGCCGAATATCCCCCACAGCCCGCAAACGAGAAAATATTGACAGCAAAATGGCGCGTAAGCATAAATACTAGAGGCAAGGATGGGGCACAGACAGAGGGGTTGACCGGCTCTCAGCCACTGCCCCAGCCCCTGCCAATGCCAATGAAATTTGCCACATTTTGCATATGGCAGCGGCAGCCATGGTTGAGGGTGGCGCCACAAGGCGCCTCTGACAGCGCCAAGAACATCCCCGAAAAAATCACACCGAATATTGTCCTCAGCGCCACGTGCGAGTCTCGTAAAATGTTCGCCGATTTCTGTATGTTTTTTTTTTTTTCTTTGTGCTGGCGAACAGGGGTTATAACAAGTAATTTTACAGGCGCAAACTAATGGCCAAAATATTATCACGCGCCATTTTTGAGGCAATTTCACGCATACGCGTCCTAATTTACGGGTCCCCGATAGTAGCATGGGCTAGGAAGGACTACAGGATACTCAGTACTCCCCGGACTCATACTCACACCGCACGCTGAGGTAATAGCCAATCGACGAGTACTGGAAGTTGAGATGCCGGGACGTGCACTTGTACCAGCCGGAATGCTCGCGTCGTATCGAGGTGAAGTTCAGGAAGCCGTCGCCCGTTTGTGGCACCTGCAATGATCGAGAAAATGGCGAAATTGGCCAAATCAGTATAAATAAAATATTATAGCAACAGCCAAAAAATCAAACACACACGCACAGAAGAATGGAAAATGAGTTTTGGCTCGTTATGCGTAAACAATTTTTGGTAATTAAGGCAAGGCAAATAGTTTCGGCCAAGTTGCTCCTTGAGGTAGCGACAACTGCACGAAAATCCATTTAAAACTTTCGCCACCAACCGGAAAATCACACAAAAGGCCGAGCTCCGCCGATGGCGGTGGCCTACGTATGTATGCACGAGTTTCCTCGCTTTTCCGCATTTTTCACGACACAGAAAGAAATGGTTAAGGAAAAACCAAGTTATGCTAAGGTGTTTCAGAAATCATTGGCGGTTTGAAACATCTTAAAAATGTATCTGAAAGTACGCAATGCTGATTTTTGTGAGAATTTTCAAGTTTGTAGCTTAATTTTGGACACATTTTCAAGGGATTTAAAAAGCTTTTTTGATTTCTTTAGCACACCCTTATAAATATTAATAATTTCATAAATAAATTGACTAATTTTATAGTAAAAATATATATAAAAACTTAAAAGATAGATAGATACTACTATTTCCTTGTGTGAATTGTAAGGACTAACTCCAGACTTACCGGCGTGTCACCATCGTCCTTCTGCCAGCGCGGCGTGCTCGGGGGATTCGAGTCGACATCGCACTTGAGGCTAACTTCGATGCCCTCGCGGAGCGGATAACCAAAGCCAGGTGTGCGCGAGATGGCGAAGGAGGGCGTGTCTGCAATGGGGGGACAGATGGTTATTTTGTCTTGACTTTGCCTGCAGATTTTCGGCACTATCTCAACGCGATAGAGACGGTTGGGCAACATCAACAAAATAGTTTTTTAATTAAAAAAATTACTCAAAAAAAGGAGAAGGGGGTGTACAAACTCGGGCCAAGAAAGAGAAACTTTTATAATTAAACTAAATGCAAATCTTAGGCTGTGTGAGAGTGGTGGGCCGCCTGTCTGTCTGGGACAGGCGAAAGGTAAATAAGAGTGCGTAAATTGTCACTACGAGGTGATTGGATTAAAAATTCCTTGATGACTTTCGGTTTAAGATGGGGGGAAATGGGAAAAATAAACCGATGGATAGAGAGTAAAATATTTTAAGGAAGAAGCAGGAACCTAAAAGGAGTAAACTAGTTTTCTAACATACTCTTAGACAGCCAAACATAATTAAATAGATTTTAAATAGGATAAACCCACTAGCTTCCCGTTTATCTACAACCTTAGCTTAGCCTAATTGACACTGAACTGGTAACTGATTAATTAAATGTGCAGTTCAAGCTGACAGTATTCAATTACCACTGCCACATGTCAATTAGTTCCATTCCGAAATCAACGTTTTCAACAAAACTTCAGTTAGTTAGCGGCATTGATGTACAAAATACTCTGTCATTCCCACTCTCTCGTTATTCTTTATGGCACATCTCATTTCGTTTTGTTCGAAAGTAATTCGATATATGTTTCCCAAAAATTGCAAGTCCGATTTCAATCCCAAACTGCCAATCAGAAAGCCATTCAGTGCATGTCAAAAAGCCATCGACAAAATGTATATCTAAATGTAAATGTAAATAATGGCCAGGTCCTGGCCGGTCCCCCCTTTGATGTGGCCGGGGACCAGACATGTGCTCTGTCCTATTCAATGCATATTCATAGGCATAAATCAAATGTTTTTTAATTAGTGCTGGCCATTTGGCCGGCACTGGACCCTGGAAAAATATGCTACCCCAGAAAATGGACCGGCATTCATTTCAATCCTTTCAATTTTTCGGCGCATCACTCGCTTTTGTGGCCTTTTGTAACTAATACAATTTGATTAGGCGCCCGGTATGGATGGGCCATGCCAATGCCAAGGGACAAATGAAATTTGTTTGTCGGTTGTTTGCCAAAAACTATTCCATGAAGCCTCGATATTCCTGTCGATTTTCCTGTGCGACATGCGGACAGCCGCCAGACATCCTTTACGGTGTCTCTGTGTGTGTGTCTGTTGAAAAATATTGAAAAAGGGCTCACTGACGAGCACAAGCACAAAGGCTGGAAAATTGTTTAACTTGTGCTGAGATTGTTTTCGCTTTGGCTTCAATCAATTATTGGGGAAAATATGTATTTGAAACATTTGTTTGGTTGCCCTTAAATATTCATATTGGCATCTCTGTGAAATTGCTAAAATTAAAAGCAAATCTCGGCCATAAAGCAAAGTCCTAATTTAAATGGAAACCTAAATAATTTTCCTCTGAATTTTTGTGTGCAGCTTAAATTGCTGGGCTGCTCCTGCGTGGATGCCCTGTCCTTGATTTGTCTGTCAACTGTCTGCATAAAAATGCGCAAATTAAACGCAGTCACCATTATAGATGCACAGATACAGATAAGGATACGAATGTGCAGGATATACAATGTCTGTGGCCCGGGCAAGTGCTTTCATGTGTGTGCTTTTTAATTTATACAAGCAAGCTGCGAGCACAGAGGCAGGGTGAGCGGGCCATAATAAAAGGAGAAAAACAGGACGAATCAGGACGAATCAGAACGAACTTGTTCCTCCTTTTGTTGAACCCGGAAAAACGATGCGGTTTGTTCTTGTTGCTGCCGTTATTGTTGTGCGAGGCCCTGTGCTGTTGTTATTGCGGTTTTTGCAATTTTCATGCCTGGCCAAAGCTCTCACACAGGACCCTCTGCCATGCAAATCCCCGCACGGCTTTTCTATATTTTCCAATCATTTTCATGGGCTCTCCACTACCTGGGCATTTGTCATGGCATTATGCGGCTTCACGGGCATTAATAAAGCAAATAACTGCGGTCCATCCCCCTGATCCTAGTCCCGTCGCTGGCGCTGATTGAGACCCTCCACTGCCAGGACGTAGCCGGAACGTGTGTGCGGCATTTTGCTGCCAATTAGTGCTAGTCTTCCAATTGTCGCCTCGCCTCATCGACCGAACCAGCGCCATTGATTCCCAGTCCCAGTTCCGCCGCCACTTTTGCGGGGCTCCCACAGGTCTGACTCCCATCTTTATTTCCCCGGCTTTGTTGTGGCTTCCGGCTATGCATTCACATATGGCCAGATGGACGCGTTACCAGTCAGTCTCCTTTGAAGTGTTTTTCCCCCACTGGCAGTTGATGGATGGACGCAGATGAGAGTCACTCTAAGCAATCATTGGCATTGAAAGTTAGTCAATTCGGACTAATCAGACGGACACAGGGTAAGTGTGGCGACCTTTAACCTTGCTTTTTGTGATAGGGAAGCTTTTGATTTCTTACTAATCTAAATTCCCTAATTATTTATTGTATATTGAATCTATTTTAAATATATTTTCGCTCCTAAATAGTTAAATTCTTTAACAATTCCTAGATTAAGAAACCTATCGCTACAGAAAGCATTAATGTTTTCAAAACCCTGAAAAAGGTATTCAAAATGATGCTAAAAAATAGATTTACACTGAATTTAATATCGGAAAAATATAGTTTCCTTATAGTTTTAACAACCCCAGCGATTTCTACAGGCTCCTATAACTTATATGCATTTCTTTCTATTAAAGTCCCAATTCCCTGTTCCCCCTACATTAATGGAAATTATCTTAGCTTGAACTCTGACACCTGCTTAACTTTAAGCTAATTGAGGGAGCCCAGCAATCCTCTGGGCTTTCGACTTTTCCCTTCATTCCCTGGCTTTTCGCTGACGCCTTTATCCTTGCATTTCAATTGTACGTAGGCAGGCGTCCTTTTTCTCAACTGTCGCGCTTATTATGTTCATCTGGGGCAGGTCGGTCCTCGCCTCCCGTCGTTGCACCGCCTTGATTATATTTTTCTTTCCCGCCCTTTTTTCTGTTTCTTTCTTTTTTTATTTCGCGCACACTTTCAATTAATATAATTTCACCTTTGCTTTCATTTATTTCGCTGACTTTGTTCACTGCAGCTGCATAATAATTTTTCTGCCGCCGTGTTATTGTGCTCTCGTCCCGACTCTGACCCGTTTCCCTCGATTCAGGGCTTGGAATCCTGAAAGGATTCTGGCCAGCGGGGGCTGGCGGTGGCGTGTGTTAACTTTGGCAATTTAACTTTTCAATCAACATTTACTTTTTGGTTTTCACTTTTATTTACACCATTCCACTCTCGTTTTTCGGCCTCCTAAAGGTAATTAAACAAGGTGAGAGATATTCACACTGTGTTTGGCTTTTATTAAAAGTTTTTTTGTGGCCCGGTGCCTGCTGATGGCTCACCGACATTTATTTGACATTTGTTTGTTTGAAGTCATAAGGTCGGACTTGGTAAATAATAGAAAATGTGAGGTGGAAAATAAATTGAAAAAACAAAAATGGTTTTAAGGGAAAGCGTATGGTAAGTCGGGATTTGGTATTACGAAAGGTTTACGCTTGCAATTTAAACTTAAAATGTTTTGTCTAGGTGTTTATTTTTTCTAGAATTTACTTACATTGCACATCCAGCAGCAGGGAGGCATTCTGTCTAATCTTCAGCGTGGGATGCTCCATGACGCACAGGATCCGGGCATTGTGATGGGCTCTGTAGACCGCCGGCAATCTTGCCTCGCTCTTGGCTCCACTGTTGATTTTATAGCCGTTCTTGTCCACCTAAAAATGGCAGAAAGAGGCGGCTCGGTAAAAAATTCCATTACAATTTGATGCTAAACACTGGCAAATTGGGCCAAATGACAGGGGTCGGTATGGTGGGCGGTATGGGCAGCCAATTAGTCAGGCCTGTTATCAGCGCGACATCATTAATTTAAATTAAAGTCCAAGGGCAAGGGCACTGCCGCCCAAGCCGCCCACTGAGAGACCTGCCACCCGCTGTGGCTTTTGCATGGAAATTTTGTTGGCACAGTTTTCAATCAATCATCGAGGGGGTGGCCCTGCCTGGGCCTGTGACCAGCCGAACACGCAAATTTGTGGCATTTAGGGTCCAAGCGACAAACATCCCCTGCCAGGGAGACACAGCCAGGGGTGAGGGGGGGGGGGGGGGGGGGGGGTGTGTGTGTGTGTGTGTGTGCTTGACAGGTGGCAGTGAGTGGCAAGTGGGGCGGGGCAGGAGACTTGGCTCCTGCCAGTGCATTTCTCCAACCGAAATGTCTGCTTTTCATTATGCTCGAGTGCAAGACAAACAAATTTTGGCACAACCGCAAACACGGTCCGGTTGCCGCCGTTGCCGTCACCCACTTAGCCGCCAAGTCAGCAGTCCGGAAGATCCGTTGTTTGGGCCGGAGAAGCCGGAGCCGCCGCACCTAATGTGTTTGCCGGCCGACTGCGGTTGAACCCCCCCTTCCATCTCCATTCCCAACTCGCACGCCCAATTCCATTTGCCGAGCTCGCCACTTGTCACTCAGCGGACTCAATGGATTACAGCCCAGCTAGACGCTCACCTTTTCGCCCTTGATCTCCTCCAGCTCCAGCACTTCGGCGGACACCTTCTGGGCGTGCCGATCCACGCCGGGACTGAGAAGCACCTCCCAGGTGAGGGTGGGACGCGGATTGCCGCCCTCGCTGACGCAGGCCAGGTTCAGCTCGGAGTTCTCCTTTACGGGCACGAAGAGATTGCTGGCGTCCAGGCGGCGCGAGTCAATCAGCAAGTACGGCGGCTTGGGACGATCTGGGGGAGGGAGAAAATATAGATTAACTTGGGGATTAACTAAGGGAAATTAATGGGTAAATATTACAGAAAATGTACTTAAGAACGAGTATTTGTTTCATATTTCTCAAATATTTTAATGCTGATTAAATTTACTATAAGTTATTGGCAATAAGGCTTTTCATTTAAAAGTTTAATTTCTTTCATTGCGCGGGCTTTTTCTTAAGTGTTTTATTAGAAACGAATCTTTGGCTAAATATTAGATATATTTTATACAAAATATGCCTCTATTTCATATTTTTAAAATATTTTAAAGTTTATTTAATATACTGTAAGATATTTGCTTGAACCTACTCTTTCAAGAGATGAAATCTCTTGGATTTCCTTATCGAGAGCTTGTTTTTATCTTTATTTTAGGAACATATTATCTTTGACTAAATATTGGAGAAGTCTTATATAAGAAAATGTCTGTATTTTATATTTTTAAAATATTTTAAAGCTGTCAAAATCTCTACTATACCACATAACCCTAATTTACTCTTATATCTTTTCTTTTAAGCTGAAATCGTTTTGTTCTTCATATCGCTAGCTCATTCTATTCCTTATTTTAAGTTCGTATTATCTTTGGGTTAATATTAGATATATTTTATGCAAGATATGCCTCAACATAATTTTTTAACGTATTTTATAGCTGTCATAGTTTATATACGACATTACCTTTAATTATAAGCTAATATCTTTTCATTTTAATTGAATGCGTTATGTTTTTCATTTCTCGTGCTTGTGATTTCTTTATCTTAGTGAAGTATTATCTTTGGGTTAATAGTATATAAATTTTTCACAAAACAAAGCCTTAATTTCTTTGTTTTAAAATTAAAGCCGATAAAGTCCTGACTCTTTGACTTTACCTTTAAGCTACTCTAACGACTTTTAATTTAAAACTTTAAATGGCTTTGTTTATCATTTCATGACCTCCTTCTTATCTTGAACTTATTTTATTCTATTTTTTTTCTCAGTGATGATGGCAAAGTCATAAAAGCGAGCATTTCGCCAGGAGCCACATTCCGCAATTGGCCCGGTCCCCGGCTAATTTGGCAGATGAAACGACCTTTTTAATATTTGTCTAAGCTGTTGGCCAAGTCGTGACAGGCGCGGCGCGGCTGATCCTGGCCAACAAAGGAGGAGGAGGAGGAGGACAGGAGCTCCTACTCCTCGTGACTCGTTTGCTATGAAAATGGATACACTCACCGAGGACGACCAGCTTGACGGGTCGGGCGTTCTCCGTGTAGCGTCGCGTATTCTCCGCCTCGCACTGCCACTTGCCATCGTCCTCGAGCATCACGTTGGTGATGGTGAGGGCACCGTTGGCCTCCTTGATGAAGCGATAGTCGGTGACGCGCGAGGTGCGGTCCATGGCGTGCACCACCTGGAAGCAGGAGGAGAACGAGAGAGAACGTTAAGGATGGTAAGGATAGTAAGGATGCGGCGTTAAAACTAATGCCACTGGCGGAATTATGCAAAGCGCCTTTTGAAACTTTTAATGCAGCGGCATTAAATGCCCATAAATTCCCGCGTTAAATGCGTTATACCCGACGCCGTCGCCTCCGAAGCGAAACAATTGCATTTAATGTTTTCATATCCATTTATTTACACTTGGGCTTCGCTACGCTTTCGCATTTTATTACATTTCGCATCAAACAAACGCAATAATGACAATTAAATGAGGACCATGGAGCTGGACACTCGCACACACATGTTATCCACTGGTAATGTGGCAACAATGGACTGGCGACGGCTTAAAACTGTTACCAATAGTTGTTGGCCAGTCCGAGCGGGTGGCTTAATGCAAACGGGAATTTATGTGCGCATTCAAATGCCTCGGCCGCAGAGCGAAAAATAAAAATTATGAAGAATGCAACATAAGCAGGGAGCATACACATATTTATGTGGAAATGTTTCGCACGCTTAATGCGTTTAAGTGCCAATTAAATGTCTGGCTAAAAAGGGAGAGACAGAGAGAGGGAGAGGAGGGAATGGCGGCCATAAATGAAACACAATTTTAATTGCATTTGCAGGCAAAGAGAGATTAACTTTTGGGCTCGGATTAAGGCGGAATGGATAAAAGAGAGCTGCAGGCCGGGAAATACCCTTAACATTTGGTGGGGCATCTTCCTTTAAGTGTTCAGTATTAATGAATTATGTAACTATCCCTTTAAATTATTTCTAAATCATTCCTAAGAATTTACTTTATTTATTTCCAACTCCAGCTTAGTTTATTTACATTTAAAACCTAAAATACATCCATTCGTATGTGTATTATCCATTTTCCAAAACTTCTTTTCATGAAACTAAAGCTAAAGTGATAGAGAAATAACAAATACAAAAAGCCGGGAAAATGGAGACTCCTCTATGGAGCACACAACAAAAAATAGTAAACAGAATATTTGTATGCTGCACTTCCGGTTCCGTTTGTGCGTTCGCCATTTGCAGTTGCCTGTTTCTAGCAACGTCGCTAACGATTCTTTTCGATTCGTTTCGTTTATATTTTTTAAATGCAGTGCAAATATTTATGCGTATATGAATTTCATCCATACAGAACCCTTCCCTCTCTCTCTCTCTCTCTCTCTGGCTGTGTGCGTGCGTGAGGCAACTTCCGGTACGGAGTTTGCCGCAGTCGCCGCAGCGGCCATTTGCTGAAAATTTATTAACCAGCGACGCATTTGACTGGCAACTGGGCAAAACTGGGCAAACTCTGGGCAAAACTGGCAAAGTGGAAACTGGATTTTGCGCGGCTGTGCAGCGGGGCATTCAGCTGGAAATTTATGAGGTCGATGGCGATCCGAGGCTTTTTGGCATCCACATCCACTGCAGTTCGAGCTCATGTCCAGGCCTTTGGCACCTGGTCCGGGGCCGAGTGTGAGAGTCGTGGATTTTTCCTGGTTTGGCAACATGGCCGCCGGACAAAAGCGTTAAATGAGCGTGGCAAATCCTTGTTTACAGCGACGAGCGTTCGCCGGATTACACGCTCGATTGTTTCGCGACGCGTCGCCATTGTTGGCGGCGATCCCCTTCGATTTTTCGGTTATGGGGATGTGGGGTAATTATGAATTCGGACGCCTTTGTTTTTGCCACGTTGTGTTGTCAGCTGCCGCAATTCGCAGCATAAATTTGCTGAATATTTGAAGGCGTACAGTGTACGCATAACTTTGCATAATTTGCGGCCACGTTATCGGTCGCCTGCAAAAGGTGGTTTGTTCGTAATTTTCTAATTGCATTGTTTGGGCCAAAAAACTTTTCTGGCTATTCGCGATTTACATTTAATTTCTGGCCAACAGCATTGTGTTTGTTGTCCATTTCCAGCGATTTGAATTCGTGCATAATAATGCAAATTAATAATATACATTTTTTATGCTCTGCTTCGCTTGTTGCAGGGCCATCGGGTTACATTTTGTCAAAAATCTGTGACAAGTGCACACACTTTCTTTATTATATTTTCAACAAAGAGCTTATACAGAATATAAAGCATTATTAAAGTCACTAGGAATGGGGGAATGTGAAGAGCAAAGCTAATATAATAAATGCCCTTGCTGGGTTGCATTCTCCATTGACGTTCGCTGACAATTAGCTTCATGCCTCTTCCCCGAAAAAGGGCATTCCTTCGGCTCCGACCATTCCAAACAGACGCTTATTTCCTTCAAGTGGAAGGCAACCGAGGAGCACTCTCCCTTCTGCCTGGAGAAATGGCTACTTATATCTATCACTTGCTTGGAATTGCAAAAATCTTGTCAGCCAACATTGCTCACTGACTGTCGCGTCCCGAATTCCCCGCGACGACTGCTGGGGCTGCTAACTTGAAATTGCTTTCGGCAAATATATTAGCCTCTTGATAATTTTCAACAATAAATTCCTTGGCACTCACACTGGCAGACACACGAGGCACCGGCCCCGGGCCGGGCCGAGCAGGGATGAACTCCTTTAGCCGTTGTTCCCGCTCGGGGACTCTAATGCATTGTGCAACGCTCTAGAAAGTACAACAAAAGTCGCTCATGTTGCAAGCTGTCAGTGCAACACTTGTCGCATGTCATTGCCGCAGTTGCAATGCCATCGAGTGGAGCGAGTGGCAAGAGCTGGAGCTGTAACAGGAGCAGGAGTTCCAGTGGGAGAGCGAGGGTGGGTGGCGAGGCTGTGTGGGAGCTGGGAAGTCAATGGGCGCAGCTCGAATGCAATTGCCGAGGAGGGTATAACGCAACTGGGGATAATCACAAGATATACTATATATATATTTTCCTGAAGACCAGGCAACTTAAAGTCCTGCTTCTCTTACAGGTTGCCTGTGTCCACATGTGTGGCCATTGAGTGTTGCAGGTTGCTGCAGGGCTTCTCTTATATGTTGCTTCTGTTTTTTAGCAGTTAGGTTGCTTCTACTATTTGGTTTCTTGTGTGAGTTATTCTACAGTATGTTGAAGCTTAGATTTACCTTAATTTAGACCTGTTTTCGTCGAGATATAACCGGTATCTCTTATCAGTATTATTTTCCAACTAGAAAGAGCATCTACATGTCGCCCTGCTCTCTTTCCACACACTCGCGCACACACATTGTTGCCGCATCATTGTTGTAATTGCCGCAGCCTGCTCGTTACTGTTGCTCTATCTACCCATCCTCCAGGATCCTACTGCCCATCTCATCCCACTTTGACTCTTACACATGGCTGGCTTTTGTTTTAACACAACTAATACAATTGCACCGCTGGGAAATGCGCTGCGATGGCAGCCAGAGATCCGAGATGCGATGGATGTTGCTGCTGTTGCAGCTGCAGTGGCGTTGATTTTATTTGCCGTTGTAGCACTCAGAGGCAGAAGGAGCGACCGGCTGCCCGGCCAGCGCCGACATTGTAAGTAACTCTTCCAGTTGTCAAAGGTACAAGGCAGGCGGCGTGTTAGCAACTTAAGCCCCGCTTTCCCGGAACGCTTTTTCCCCACCCACGAAGTGCCACCGCATTGTTGCTCATTTTCATTTGGGATCTCTCGCTCTCTGAGGCTGACTGATTAATTTGCCGGCTTGATGTGATTTACGCTCCCAGTTGCAGCTGCATTAAGGCCTTCCCTCGCTCCTCGAGGCTCTACTGCAACTTGTCTATTAATGGGCGCGCCTTAAGTTCGCCCCTAATTGACTAATGGAGGCTTATCGGGCGTCGCTGGATAAAATTTATGTTATCCCCAGCAGACGGGAAGAGCGGGTTTGTTGACCTTAAACCTGAGCCCGGGGGCCATAAATAACTTTTGCAGCGCCACAAAGTGTGCAACAAGGCGGCTGCAGCCGTAAAACTCCTATTTCAGCTGACTCTGTTGCCGGGTTAAGGTTTATGTCTGGCAATTGTCGCCGGGCGAAAAAATATGGCACTATAAAGCCAACAAATTGCTAGACAAGACACAAGAAGGCGAGCGAACGAGACGGGTGATACGCTCCAGGATCAGGGATGCCCATCCTTGGCGGTCTGAAGCTGTGCTAGCTTTTATGTTTTTGTCGGAAGTGTACTTGGCAAGATTGCAGATGCAAAATAATAGGGATATTTTATTCATTGATGTTTTGGAAACTTATCCATCGAAAATATCGATAGTATCGATGGTTAAACTTGTTGCAATTCTCATTGAACATTTTTCGACAAGCCACTTCTTTATATTTCTCAAAGGTTATTAAATAAAAGTAGCAGTGCGATACTAATTTCGATAGAGAAACATCTATATTAATCTTTCCCTTCTCTTTTAAAGGGAATGTGTGGAATCAACATTGTAGCTATTCATAAAATATCCATAAACTTTAAAATTATACAAAAAGAATGCATTTTTCAATGGAATTAAGGAACCCATATTAATCTTGCTAGAAAAACATCGAAAGTAATCGGGTTTTCTTCTCTTTTTACCAGGGAATGTGTGGAATCAACTTTGTAGAAACATAAACTATCGATAAACTTTTTTCTTTTAAAAAAAGAATGCATTTAAAAGAATCGATATTACTTATAGAAGAAAAACATCGATAGTACAAAGAATCATTATTCGTCGTTTTCTCAGCTCCCTTCTATAAAATACATCACACTATCATCGCACTTTCTGTAACACTGCAAATCTGGAATCTGAACAGTAGTTATATCGAACTCCTGCCCCAGTTAGCTGTCTCAACAAAAGTCAGTTGTGTGCTTCATAAATTTCATCAAAATTTCCGCCGTCTTTTTTCCTATTTTCACTAGAAGTCTTACAAGAGAATCTACAATAATATAGACCGAATAATGGCTTCCTCGTCGGCATCTGGTGCATCGCCCTCGGCGGTATCGAGGTTGAAGCTGGACTATATGCGTCTCAAGCAGGATCCGCTACCCTATATAACTGCAGAGCCGCTTCCACACAATATCCTCGAGTGGCATTACTGCGTCAAGGGGCCAGAGGATTCGCCCTACTACGGCGGATACTATCACGGCACACTGCTCTTCCCGAAGGAGTTCCCCTTTCAGGCGCCATCGATCACCATGCTGACGCCCAATGGACGCTTCAGAACCAACAAGTTTCTTTGTCTGAATATATCAGATTTTCATCCAGACTCTTGGAATCCCACTTGGAGTGTGGGCACAATTCTCACTGGCCTACTCAGCTTTATGCTGGAGAATACACCCACAATGGGGTCCATGGAGTCGTCAGACCATGACAAGGAAATGTTTGCTAAAAAATCCTTAGCATTTAACCTGCGAGACACTACTTTCTGTGACTTGTTTCCCGAAATAGTTGAGGAGATCAAGCAGCGATTGCCGGAAACCCAGGCGATCAATGGCGTTGCCGAGGAAGCGGCCTTGGATGCCAACCTGGCGGATGGCGATGGAGGTGGTGTTGACGGTGGTGGCGGTGGCGGTCATCAACAATTTGATGTGAACGCGTTGGAAGCCCGCGTGAGAGTTTGGCTGGCGCAAATGGCTCACATTAGGCGAGCGGCCCCGCCGAACAGGCCCCCCAATCCGTATGCCGTGTATTTCAACATGGTGATCATCGTCGTCTTTGCGATATTTGCCATCAGTGTTAGTTACGTGATCAAGAACATGAATCCGAAATAGAAGTAACTATACGTAAAAACCTATATATTTATAATCGAATAAACACATCTGTATCCGTAGACTTCGTGGATTCAATACGGCTTGGACCTCGCCTTCGCCTCCATGACCGTCTCTGCCATCCATTTCCCGACGTCGGTTCTTTTGATTGCTATTTAGTCTGAGACACACACCAAATTTTTATATAAATTATGTTATGTATACATCACAATAAGCATCCACAACTCAATAATGCAAAAGGAATGCAGCCCCAAATATGTTTATAAATGAATAATAAAGATAAGGAAAACAAGAATATAACTCCTTCTCTAGATACATAAGGCAATAATACCCCAACGATTCCTGGGAACTCACAGGACCTGACATTGTGTGGCGACACATTTCCACTTTCGATGCGAATCCGATGGCTGACGTGCCAGCAATTCCGGGTTCAAGCTGCGCTGACAGGCAATTTAGTGGCTTTAAACGGAATCTAATGCGGAATGCGAAATGCAAAATAACAGCAAGTAGGCAAACAATCGCAGCTTCCGGCCCCCAACAATTGTTGGTCACAAGAGTGCAACACTTTTTTGCCTGCCGGTTGCATGTTGCCAGTTGCAAGTGCAACGGCAACAACAGACAAGAGCCGGCAACAACAAATAGCTGTGGCACGTACACAAAGTGGCATTGCTGCTGCTGGTAGCTGGCTGCAACTATTATTTGCCCATCAACAACTTGGCCTGGCAGCTTGTTGTATTTACACCTGAGCTGGAGTGGAGTGTACCTCGGTTATGGCCAGACCGCTCTCTCCCCCCCGCACACACAACCGGAGGCCGATGGGGTTTCGAAAGCCAAATTGAAGGTTCATAAAGTGTGTGGCTGGCATTTTGGGGTTGGGTTAGGAACTATCTCTGTGTCTGTGTCTGGGCGACTCCTTTTTTCGCACAGAGTGTGGGCAAAACATTCTTGGAACTTGCTGCAACTCCGCAAACTGTTATAATTGCATTACGCCAAGAGGTTTTTTGCCGGCAAGTGGGCTTACAACCGTTTGCGTTCGCAATTACAACTCAATAACTTTCGGGCTTTGGCTGGCGGGGCAAAGTGGCAGCTCATGTTAGCTGCTGGCTGCTGTTTTCTGTTTCCTATATACATATATTTTTTTGTTATTTTACGGTTTGTTGCTAACAATTTCCATCGGCATACTTGTGGGCGTTCTGGCATGGCAAAAAGTTGTAATTAGAAGCCCTCGTTGCTGCTGCATAATGAGGCAATCGAGGAAAAAGCGCGATGCGACCCTCGAAAGATGAGCTCTGCCAGCACTTTTGACATCAGAAACTATCAAATAATAACGATTATCCTATTTGCATAATGCGGCAGTTAAGCGACAAAGGACCAGACACCGAGACAGACACAGAACCCGGACCCGGACCCGGAGCCAAAGCCCTGCCACTCGAGACGTCTCGGCCGGAATAAAAATAAAGCCAGGAGCAGTCAGACAGACAGACAAAGAATAAAGATA
Source organism: Drosophila kanapiae (assembly GCA_008042475.1). NCBI lineage: Eukaryota > Metazoa > Arthropoda > Insecta > Diptera > Drosophilidae > Drosophila > Drosophila kanapiae. Next base: position 20,091 of record VNJM01000853.1, read on the forward strand.
GAGAAAGAGAGAATGGCGGAGGCTAAGTGGAATGGGGAAAGGCAATGCAAAAGGCTAAGAATGCAATTAAAGTCAGCACAAGTTGGCAGATCCTGACAGCTCAAGAGGGCTCTCCTCGCTGGCTCGGAACTAACTCACCTGGCCGTTCTTGTACCACATGCTGGTGGCAATGTCCAGATCCACCTCGCACATCAGCTTGATCTCCGAGTGCTGCTCGGCATAGACCACGGACATCTCCTCGGCCTCATAGGGATTCGGTGGCACTGGTCGTAGGGGCAGCACTCGCGGCTCCAACGGACCCTCATCTTCATCATCCTCCGTCTCTTCGCGACTCTTCCGCGCGAACAGATCCCGTGTGCTGGTGCCGCTGTCAAACTCCTCCACATCGTCAATGATGATGACCGGCTCCTTGGGCTTTGGCTGCAGGTCCTCGGGAGCCAAGTGGAGCGTTGAACGCGGTCGCTTCACCTTGGTTTCGTTAAAGTAAGAACTCCTTCTGGTGGCCAGGGAACTTGAGCTGGTGGCCTGCACGGTGGTGGCCACGACTGTGGAGGTGCTCGTCGAGCTGGAACTCGAACTGGCGCTGGACGGTGTGTAGATGGCGTCCAGTTCCTCCTCCTCGGTTTCGCGGCGCTGCCGTCGCTTGGCCTCCTTGTGCTGAGCCGCCCGATGGGCCTGATGATGGGGCTTCAATTGGCCGCGCCACTTGGCCCATTTGGCCTTGGCCTTGGTCTGGCAGTTCTTGGCGCATTTTCCCGGCTTAACACTGCCGCGATGGTCAACTGCCTCGTCTGCCTCGGACTCGGCTGATATGCTTAGCCAGCTGCTCCTGCTGCTGCTGCTGCTGCTGCTGGTGATGGCTTCTCGGCGCTCGGCGGGCTTCGTCCTTTGCACTGACTTGGCGTTGATGTTCTGCGGCTGTGTGTAGGTGGTACCTGTAATTGTAAACAGAAAAGGGATCAGTTAGAGGAGAGAAAAGATACAGGATATTATCTAAAATCACTTAAAAATGTGTCTCAGTAAAATCTTTATAGATAAGTCCCTTATTTACACTAAACTTGACTTCTTTTCTGCAGGAAAATCAAAAGGATTACCTTGCAAAGGGAAAGACAAATGCCAAACGATAAATATTCATATTAACAATATATCCAGCAAACACTCTGTTTGATCTCTGGCATACTTATTTGCACTTTGCAAGTTGCAACTCCTACAGGCAGGCAGAGAAAAATGAAGCTTGTCCTTGCTTCCTTGCCGGGTTGCCGAATTGCTGGAATGGGAGTATCAATTACATTGCCTTGTGTTGCATTCCCCAGGACTTGGACTCATGCATTTATTTACAAAATTTCGTAGAGCCCCAAAGCGGCATCGATTGAAAAGCCGAAGAGGCAGTCGAACGGTGAAGGAGTGGTGCCCTTTCGACATGTTTTCCCTATGCATGCAAATCCCGGCCTAATCTGCTGCACATTCAAAGCTATTTTCATGCCTAGACTCTGGGGGCTACTCTTTGACAACTCTCTGCTTATTGTCTGCTTCAGATTCTGCTTTTCCAAGTCCCCACCAACCCTTTTCCTGTTCCCCCTTGGCACTGTTGTTGTTTTCCTGCTGGCACTCCTGTTGTTGTTGATAAATTTACACAAGTGTATGACAAGCTTTCAAATGGTAATTAATATTCATCTGAGACGAGCGGAGATGCAGTGGGCGTAGGAGATGCTGCTGGGAGGGCGGGGAAATCCCCTATCTGAAAAGACAACTACAGGCTGCCCTTCCCCGGATTTTCCATGATCCGAAAGTCAACTGTAGCCGGCGGCAAGGCAGCTCCACAGGGAGAAAGTCTACACGGAATTGGTGCTACAAATATGTGAGCAAATAAATGAAAATAATACATTTTTATAAGAAAACTCCGCTTATTTCGTAAAGTTTAATATTCCTTATATATCTGGAGATCAAGTTCTTGTTATATATGTACATATTAGGCTGCTCAACAAATCACTAGCGTTTTTTAACTCTACAAGTGTCTACAAGTATGAAATAAATGTTTTCAGGTAACAAATTTCGTTTATTTTACGATGTAAAGTTGTATAACATAATTTTTGAAACCTTTTTAAGTGTTTTTCAGAATCGAAGTGATATTTGTAGCTCCCTACCTTCTTTAGCTTTAGTTACAATGTTTCTCAGTGCAGGAATCCCGAACCAATGTCTGTGGTTAGCTGACAAAAGCAGATCCAGACCCGGGAATAGTCTCTCGGCCCTTTCTTCGCACTCCTTAGGCCCCAGGGCTTTAGCCTTCATCCTTCTTCGTTCGCCTTTCCCCTTGAACCCCACACTCTCCATTCTCCTATCTCCTTTCTCCATAGTGTACACCCCTTTCTCATTGTCTGGGCTGGCGCTATTGTCTTCCAGCCCTTTTCTCGTTTTCAGGGCGTTACTCATCTTTCTCTGTAACCCTCACTGCCTCGCCGGTGGCTGTCTGTCTGTCTGCTGGCTTTGTGTTTGCAGCTAAATTAAAGTTGTCATTTTTCAAGTGAACGCACAAAAGTATGCAATGCGCCTAATAAATTTCTGCCTGGCATATCCTGTTATTCGGGCGAGGCTCCTTCACTAGGCTCAGCTCGGCTCGGCTCGGCATAGGCATAACTAAGGGAGGTGCTACGGGGTTAGTTATGGAGCAGTCGTAACTCCCTCCAACACACACACTCAGTACACACCGCACACTCTCCTATGAGATGCGCTAAAATGTTTTCACAACAGCTTAAAAGTCGTCTACACTTTTTGCGAGTGTGTGCATGTCCTCGGTGTTTGTTTGCATGTGCAGCTCTAGTTGTTGTTTGTGCTGTAACTTAAGTTGTAAATGAAGATTGCGTCGGAAATTGCACAGTCTTCGTTGCCACGCCCCCACTGCTCCCGCCCCCCCACGAGTTGTGCGTGCAAATTTAATGAAGCTGCCACACACACACACACTCACATACACCCTCTCCTGCACTCACACTCTGGCAAACACTCGAGCATGCTCCTCGAGCTTCAAGCTCTTCTCTGTGGCATACGCTGCTCCGCATAAATTTCTGGGTGGGAGCCGGTGCCTTGGAGTGGGCTGTTTGACAGTTGATAAAACGCTGCTTCTTGACAAAAATCAAACGTGTTTTCCACACTCCGCTCATTAGGCCCCCCCAAGGACTTTATTCAGTACATTAAAGTTGATACGAAAGGTGAGTTCTGTTAACTGAGGCGGGCAATTGATCATGGTTGATCGGTTGTCTAATATTAAAATAGACTCTAGAGAATATAAATATTATATTTAAGAGGAAAGCATACACCTTTATAAATGTTATTAAACATTTAAATACTTTAATTACCTTTCCTACAAAAATATATATATACTAACACACCCTATTTAACATAAATATAATAAATTAAAGAATAGGAAATTGATTTCTTAGTGTATTTCTGTCATAGCCTGCTTCTACGAACTTTTCTGAATGTTTTGTAATTATTACAACATTATTATAATACAAGAGATAACACTTATTACAATTTCACTTTTCCTACACAAATATATATTTGTTTCCGATATTTACTAGTATTAGAAATAAATTCCCAACCCCTTTCAGTAGCCCATAAATTGATTGCCCTGCTTGAGGCACTGACATCCGCTTAATTGCAATGTTTTTCGAACATTTTGTGGAATAATATTGGTTTATATTCGCCAGCACATAAATCAGGGGCTGTTTTACGCAATTATTGCAAATAATTTTTTGCACAAAAATCGCTCAGCTATCCCAGGCATTCGAACACTCTGGCGCACACAGATGACAATTATGGCATTCGCTGCAGCGGGACGGCAGGACGAGCTTATCAATATGCAAAAAAAAAAAGCCGTGTCCTTTTTATGGACTGACAAAACGATGGCCGCCTAAGGGCGGATCGGACAATCAAGCTCTGACATAATTACATGCTCGAACATGCGTCTATATGCATATGTCCCTATATGTCAGCCCGATTACGGGGGCGGTGGCGCGTATGAGGGGGGCGGACTGTCACATTTAACTGGCAAAAATTTCATCGATTTTTTCCCTCACATTTTTTCGCGTTTGTCCAGGCGAACATGCAAATGACATCGAGTTGAGTTTCATTTTGTGTCACTACCGTTTTTTTTTTGTTCTTTGTATTGCATTAATTTAACATTAATTTAATGCACTCGACTCGGCCTGTTTGTGTTGTCTTTAATAATATTATTTCGTGTAAATAGGGATCAGAATGCTAAGGGATTCAAGCGGAAGGAGTGGTCTACTTTATGCAATCATAAGTTGTAACGTACAAGCCGGCTGCATTGTCCTTAGCTTAGTCCTTTTCTAATTAACTCCTGCTCTTGTTTCATCTGCCTATTTGCAAATCCGAGTGTTTGCCTTTGCCCTGACTCGTACACGGAAAAAAAGTTTATTCGGATAATAATAAAAGTAATAAATACTTTATTAAATTGGAAGGACATACACTTGTACTTTGATTTTGCTGTCATTGTGAGTTACACGTTGTGTTGTAATTGCAAACTAAATTTGTATAGAAGAAAAAATATCAGTATTATATTTTCTTCTTTTTGAGAGCTTCCATTCCTAAAGAGCTAATAATTTGCAGTCGAAGGACCAATTCTTAAAGAGAACACATTATAAGACGTTTACAACTGTGGATTTTTGGTAAGAAATAATTTCAAGATTACAAAATATTTAAGCATTCAGCTTAAGAAATCTTATATCTTAGTTACTTTGATTTTGCTGTCATTGTGAGTAACAAGTTAGGTTGTTATTGCAAACTAAATTTTTATAGAAGAAAAAATATCATTATTATATTTTCTTCTTTTTGAGAGCTTCCATTCCTGAAGAGCTAATAATTTGCAGTCGAAGGACCAATTCTTAAAGAGAACACATTATAAGACGTTTACAACTGTGGATTTTTGGTAAGAAATAATTTCAAGATTACAAAGTATTCAAGCATTCAGCTTAAGAAATCTTATATCTTAGTTACTTTGATTTTGCTGTCATTGTGAGTAACAAGTTGGGTTGTCATTGCAAACTAAATTTTTATAGAAGAAAAAATATCATTATTATATTTTCTTCTTTTTGAGAGCTTCCATTCCTGAAGAGCTAATAATTGCAGTCGAAGGACCAATTCTTAAAGAGAACACATTATAAGACGTTTACAACTGTG